>JAQPZY010001651.1:5162500-5762500 GCA_029931535.1 Margaritifera margaritifera
ACATATTTAAGATTGTACGAGTATTTATCACATATTTAAGATTGTATGAGTATTTATCACATATTTAAGATTGTATAAGTATTTATCACATATTTAAGATTGTATCGGTATTTATCACATATTTAAGATTGTATCGGTATTTATCACATATTTAAGATTGTATAAGTATTTATCACATATTTAAGATTGTATAAGTATTTATCACATATTTAAGATTGTATAAGTATTTATCACATATTTAAGATTGTATAAGTATTTATCACATATTTAAGATTGTATAAGTATTTATCACATATTTAAGATTGTATAAGTATTTATCACATATTTAAGATTGTATCGGTATTTATCACATATTTAAGATTGTATAAGTATTTATCACATATTTAAGATTGTATAAGTATTTATCACATATTTAAGACATCTTATAACATTTACAAGTTATCTGATAAAATTTATTACATATCGTATATAGTTTGAGGTATCTAGTAGTTTTTTAAAAATAAATTCTAATTTGGTTGTCATAGGTTACTTCAACAAAGTTTCACAGCATGTATCAAGTTCTACTTTCTCTCTGCAAGGAGCCACGGTGGCTAAGCAGTTAGCATATAAAACTCACGACTGAATGGGTGCAGGTTCGAATCCTACCATCAGATCAGCCCATATCAGCTACCGGTATTATAGTGTGTCCTTGGGTATAGAACTTGACTCTCACGGCCTCGGCACTAATTAACCTACCTGTGTTGCTGTAAAACATTAAAGCAAAAAGTTTTCTATGTATCAAAGTCATTTACATATAATTTACCTGGTATACATTATCTGTAAACTTCAGCAATATTATTCTTGATATTTGATGGTTACATTTAATTTCTTGATTGGACATCTTTTCAAGTTCCTAAGACTTACATGTAGGCAAAGCTTTTTTATCACAACAAGTATACGGTAGTTAGTGTCATTTACCCATTTAACATAAATATATATGTCTGAAGAAACACATTACCTTCTGGCAGACAGACCTCAATCCGCATAAATTTGATAACTTCATAGAAATTGTTGAATTAAGTAAGCTGTAAATATGTGTGCAACATGCAATTACAGAGTCAACCATGATTAATGATCACAACTAGATTATTATATCATCTATTTTGTTCCATATGTGAACATCAAATGAGCACAGCAGAAACTATGTATTTTATATGATATCATATATATATATATATATATATATATATATATATATATATATATATATATATATATATATATATATACACATACACACATATACATATATATATACACATATTTATATATATATATATATATATATATATATATATATATATATATATATATATATATATATATATATATATATATATATATATATATATATAATTAAGATATCTTTTAAAATATATAAGAGATCTTATACAATTTACGAGATACTATTATCTGAATTAACTCTTTATAGGATATCTTATTTATTTTATAAGATATCTTATAAAATGTATTATATCAACTATACAAGATATTTTATAAATTGTACAAGATATTTTATAAAGTTGAAGTTGGTTATGTGTACTGTGTAATTATTGCTTGGAATGGTGGGGATTTTAGAGTATTAAGCACTCGATATCAATATTTCCTTCATTATCATAATGAGTAGCCATACTTTCTTTCACTTTCTTCATGTATGTTTCAAGGATACACAAACCATCTGGAATTAAAATAGCCCTTGTTGCATTCTTACCATCGTTGTAATAAAATATGTTGTCTTTCAGTTCATTGGAAATATTGAATAATAAACAATAAAATCTATTTTCTGAAAATGATAGAGTACTATTTCTGTTGTCAGTTGGATTGTTAAAATAGATTTCTTTTTTTAGAGAGTCCATCGATTATAATATAGCTTTCCATTTGTAAAGGAGAAATTTATAGAACTAGGAGTCAAAGCTTTTCTTTATAATTTGTGTTTTTTATTATGCTTCACACTTACATCGTTTTTTTGTTGCTAACTTTAGTTTTATATTGTATTCTTTATCTCATTTTGTATGTTGTACTCTGCAATTATCAAATTAAATTAATCATGACATGTTTCATTCTCGTTTATAGCCTAGTCACCATATCATGAATACTGTTCAACTTATTTATGGCAGAGGTTGCTATCTTATCATCTTTTAAAACTTTGCTGTATATGTATGTCATCAAAGTTGCACTAAATATGTTAAAAGCCACATGGATAATAAATCCTCCTGATATTCGTGCAACTCCTGCACCAGCATCTACAACCCCCATCCCACCTAAAACAGTCATCATGCTAACCTCTACCCAGTTTAAAAAAAAAAAAAAAAAACCCTGCATATACTGTTTAGTTTATCTTTCAGACACCACTTTAATGTTCTCTTTCACCAAATCATTCTTAATTTCATTGATCTTTTGCAACCTGAAATTAATATATATCTGCAGTGCGGGATACAAAAGTTGTGCAGTTGGTGTTTTCTCTCCCATCTAGATGTACGAAATAGGCAGCATAGATTTAGGATTTGAAACAGATTTATCGTGCATTTTTGGTTGTTCTGGTATCTAAGTTCTGGCTTTGCTGATTTTACAGCTTTCTTTGGTTTTCTTTCTAACACTGAAATGTAATTATCATTAGGTCCACTAGTAACCCATTTATTGGCGCTACTTAATTACTTACATTATTTTGTCTGGTAGGATCCTGTGTACTGTTAAGTATTTAATTGTTAACTGGCTTAGTGAAATTGGAATGATCAACTTATGACTTACCAAATTCCATGTGTTTTAGTGGACCTATCAACATCTTAGATATCTTCTTCAAAAGCATGCTGTTAATGACTGTAAGGGCGAGGTAATCGATGCATGGTAAACAGTGTTACCAGTACATGTAATTGTGTTGTTTGTAATCGATGCATGGTAAAGATTGTTACCAGTACATGTAATTGTGTTGTTAGTATTCGATGCATGGTAAATAGTGTTACCAGTACATGTAATTGTGTTGTTTGTAGTCGATGCATGGTAAATAGTGTTACCAGTACATGTAATTGTGTTGTTTGTAGTCGATGCATGGTAAATAGTGTTACCAGTACATGTAATTGTGTTGTTTGTAATCGATGCATGGTAAATAGTGTTACCAGTACATGTAATTGTGTTGTTTGTAGTCGATGCATGGTAAATAGTGTTACCAGTACATGTAATTGTGTTGTTTGTAGTCGATGCATGGTAAATAGTGTTACCAGTACATGTAATTGTGTTGTTTTTAGTCGATGCATGGTAAATAGTGTTACCAGTACATGTAATTGTGTTGTTTGTAGTCGATGCATGGTAAATAGTGTTACCATTACATGTAATTGTGTTGTTTGTAGTCGATGCATGGTAAATAGTGTTACCAGTACATGTAATTGTGTTGTTTGTAGTCGGTGCATGGTAAATAGTATTACCAGTACATGTAATTGTGTTGTTTGTAGTCGATGCATGGTAAATAGTGTTACCAGTACATGTAATTGTGTTGTTTGTAGTCGATGCATGGTAAATAGTGTTACCAGTACATGTAATTGTGTTGTTTGTAGTCGATGCATGTTAAATAGTGTTACCAGTACATGTAATTGTGTTGTTTGTAGTTGATGCAGGTAAATAGTGCTACCAGTACATGTAATTGTGTTGTTTGTAGTCGATGCATGTTAAATAGTGTTACCAGTACATGTAATTGTGTTGTTTGTAGTCGATGCATGGTTAATAGTGTTACCAGTACATGTAATTGTGTTGTTGGTAGTCGATGCATGGTAAATAGTGTTACCTGTACATGTAATTGTGTTGTTTTGTAGTTGATGCATGGTAAATAGTGCTACCAGTACATGTAATTGTGTTGTTTGTAGTCGATGCATGGTAAATAGTTTTACCAGTACATGTAATTGTGTTGTTTGTAGTCGATGCATGGTAAATAGTGTTACCAGTACATGTAATTGTGTTGTTTGTAGTCGATGCATGGTAAATAGTGTTACCAGTACATGTAATTGTGTTGTTTGTAATCGATGCATGGTAAATAGTGTTACCAGTACATGTAATTGTGTTGTTTGTGTCGCTTGCCATTTATTACTGTGAAATTTCACTTTGCTTACAATGTTTCTGGAATAAGCGTTTTGCTGATCTTTTGATTGAGTAACAAATTTTACTGGTTGTTCTCGTGGTGATTTTGGGAATAACAGATTTCTAACCAACTGTTCTCTTAAAATACATCAGTACTAAAACTAAGACAACAATAACAACACCTATCATGTAGATTGTTTAAACTATGTGAACTTGTATCATCTTGTAATGCTACAGTTGTATTTTGCTCTTTTTTTAATCTCTGGGCCTGGCTCTGAAAAGTTCTATGAACGTTTTCCAAGTTGTTTACCAAGTTCAATTTTATGTGGATCCTTTTTCTTTTGTGAAGTTACCTTCTCTGGTGAATTGTTAATCTTCTATCTATTTTTGGATTTATTTACAGCAAATTATCAGGTGAATGTAAACATGACTTAAGTGGTACTTGTAAGTTGACAGTAGTGAAATCTGAACTGTGAAAACAATCATTGAAATAAAATAATAAACCCTGTGTAAAGGAGTTCCACAAGAACTGGGGGGAGGGGGGACAAAAAAGATTTATTTTAAAAAATAAAACAGAACACGCAAATGAATACATAAAGAAATACATAAATTAAAGATACCACAACAACAACAAATTTGGCTACGTCACATGACAAGAACTAGAATTTGTTGGGCCTTGACACAAAACATCAAATCAGATATGATGTTGAAAAATAATCAGTGTTCCATCTATTGATTTGTACAGAAGATGGCAAAACTTAACAAAACTTCACAAAGCCTGAAAGTGTTGATGAAAATTATCTCAAAATATGTTATTCCTTGTACTTCTTTTGACCTATCTGATCCTAAACAGCAGGGAAATTGCTCTTGCTGGGCAAACACAAGATACATGAAAGTCAGTGATAACAGGTATAAAAATGTTAAATTGCTTCTGAACGAAAACACAAGAAAAACTTTGAGGCAACAGTCACACCTGTAATAACAGCACGTGTTACAACTGTGGTCAAAGGAAAAACAAAAATGCATCAATAACAAAGCATCCTGTACAAATGGAATGCATTATTTTCCATGTTTTGCTTTTCCTTGTTGACTTTTTAAAAAAATGTGTTTGAATGTTACTAAGCTAGCACTCAGTGCTTAGAGAGTTTGTAAGAGAGAACTTAAATTATTAAAACTCTGTAAAGTATCTAATACCTTTTGCTGTCATGTAATCTTCTTTTAACTCAGTATGTGATTCATTCAGATCATCAATGGGTGTAAATTTACTCATCAAAGATATCGCCGTAAAGATGACATCTGATATTTTAGCTGATATAGCATTAACAAAGATCTACTGAGGGTATTCAGTTTTCTTAGTTTGTTATTCATCTATTTTTTTCAAATCCCTGTCAGCTAAGGTTTTACAAAATACCTATTTATAAATCCCATTTACAACGCTTTTTTCAAGCGTTATATGCATTCATCAGTTTCAGTGGAAATAAAGCTACTGCTCTTTTTATCGACTGTGAACATAATTCTTTTTGAGGTTGTTTTTGATCCATTCAAATAGTGTTAAAATGTGAGAAGGTGGTTGAAATTTTGATAAGACATTGAATAATGATTTCACTGATAACACTGGTCTACAGCCAAAATGCTTCCGCAATAAATGTTGTCAAACTTTGCTAATTCTGGGTCACTGAGAACGAAAATGATGCTTAAAAGTGTTGATTGGCTCTAGTTTTAAAGTCAGTATATACAACCCTTAACATGGGAAAAACGGAGGATAAGTGAGTTATAAAGGGAAGGGATCTCAATTTAAACCAGAAATGACTAAAATACATCTTTGACTGGATCTATGGATAAATCTATGACTGGGTTTTGACAGTACTTGCTTTTTAGGCAAAACAATGAATGATGCAATCTGAAGCTGGTATTGCATCATACATGATATGAATTGCATCATGTTATTCCTAGAAGTCATGGATGATGAAATCATAACTAAGCTTATATCACTCTGCTGAAGAAATTTCCCTATATCAGCTCTACAAATCATACAGTGTCGTGCTCTCTTATTTGTCAGTGTTTGATTTTGCAAAGGGACACATTTCTCTTTAGCCAAAGTGAGCAGAGATGCCAAGCACTTGTGTGAACAATGCAGATAACTTCTGCTATGTTTGTGGTGAAGTGTCTTTTGCATCACAAAAGCGCAGTATATCCACTATGGTTAAGAAAGCCTATCACCTTTATTTTGGCTGCAAAATTGGAGATCAGGACAAGATGTGGGCCCCACACATATGCTGCAACACTTGTGCAATAAATCTTCGCCAGTGGTTGAACAGGAAAAGGAAATCTATGCCTTTTGCAGTGCCAATGATTTGGAGAGAGCCAACAGATCATATCAGCAATTGTTACTTATGCATGGTGCCTCCAGTTGGGAAAGGTGTGTCAAAGAAGAAAAAGTGGATTGTGCATTATCCAAACATTCCATCAGCTATACGCCCAGTACTCCAAGGAGAAGGACTTCCAGTTCCTGATGCACCAGAATCATTCTCAATTGAGTCAGACTAGAAAGAGGAAGAGGATGAAACTTCTAGTCCTGAACCATCAATGTCACATGACCCATATTTTCTCCAATCCTCCTCCTCTGAACCACACCTCATTACACAAGGTGAACTGAATGACATTGTCAGGGATTTGGAACTACCCAAGAGTAAGGTAGAGCTGTTGGGCTCCAGACTGCAGCAGTGGAATCTCCTGGCAGGTGATGTTAGGGTTTCCATGTTCCGTGAATGTCAAAAGGATCTTGTCCCATTCTTCTTCATGGAAGATGATCTTGTAACCTGCAACAACATCGATGGTGTGATGGCAGCCCTCAACATCGTTCATGATCCAGATGAGTGGAGACTGTTCATTGATTCACCGACGACAAGTCTTAAAGCTGTTTTGCTGCATAATGACAGTGTTTTGCCATCAATTCCAGTTGGTCATGCAGTACATATGAAGGAAACCGATGTAAACATGAAACAACTTTTGAGGTGCATAAACTATGACCAACATCAGTGGCAGCTTTTTGGCAATTTCAAGGTTCTTTCTTTCTTGCTTGGTCTGCAGACTGGATACACAAAGTACTGCTGTTTTCTCTGCGAATGGGATAGTCGTGCGAGAGATTCCCACTACATCAAGAGAGATTGGCCACTCCGACAGTCATTGGAGCCTGGGATGAAAAGTGTTCAGCATCCACCACTTGTTGAATCAAGGAAGATTGTGTTACCACCCTTGCACATCAAGCTGGGTCTGATGAAGAACTTTGTCAAGGCCATGGACAAAACACAAGCAGCTTTCAAGTACCTCCGTGGAAAATTCCCAAGGTTAAGTGAAGCTAAGATAAAGGAAGATGTCTTTGTTGGTCCTCAGATTCGTGAACTTCTTCGAGATGATGCATTTCACCATGCACTGCGTGGCAAGGAAAAGACGGCATGGAAAGCCTTCCAGTTAGTGGCAACACATTTTCTCGGAAACAACAAGGCAGACAACTACAGGGAGTTGGTGGAAAACCTCCTCAAGGCATACAAAAGCCTTGGTTGCAACATGTCACTAAAGATACATTTTTTGCACTATCATCTAGATTTTTTTCCACCGAACTGCGGAGCAGTGAGCAACGAGCACGGCGAGCGAAGCGATTTCATCAGGGCATTGCAACAATGGAGAAACGCTATCAGGGCAAATGGAGCCCATCAATGCTTGCAGTCTATTGCTGGACAGTGACAAGAGATGCTCCATTTAATGAATACAAGAGACAAGCCAAGAAGTGCCGAGTAGACGCTGAATAAGGACTAAACTATGTACTTATATATACATAAGTTTTTTTTACTTTTGTTTCAATATATTTTTTATTTATATAACCCTTTTGCTGTTTTTTAAAGTGTTAACTAAACAGGACAGGTGAAATATTATCATGTAAAGGAACTATAAACACATGAAAAGACCTAGGTTTACAATTTATGATTTAAACTCTACTATGTACACAATATACGTAGACGTAAAATGTAAAAACTTAAATATCTTGGAAACAGTAGCCAATCAGTTGTTTTAATTGTCATATTTGAATTCAGCACATCAAAATCACTAATAAATAGCACACTTTATCTCTGAAGCAGACGACTTCGAAAAAATTGTAGACCAGTGTAATCAATCTAATGATGGATTTAAAATTCTTCAATAAATATATGCAGCTTTACTGGTTGGAACACAAAGAATTTGTTAAACATGTTTTAAACATAGATGATACACATATGGAATAATTAAGCCTAATTTAAAATTTGTAGAACAACATTGTATTACCAATAAGTGCTCAAAGAAGCAATGCAAATTTCTAGAAAGAGTAGTATAAAAGAGATGTTAGCACCTAACTCTATAGCTACGAAAAACGGTGGTAGTAACTTCCTCAAGTCTTTAGGCTGAACAAAAAAGGAAATAAATGGATACCACCAAATGGTAAAACTCCAGGTAGACCTTTGCTGTTCAAACCTGCTGTTCAACATAAGCAAACAATACAAATTCCAAATGCAAACAACACAAATTAACTATTTAGCCAATAAGTAAGAGAAGCATAAACTATAAAAGATTATTACTATGAAACAGTTAACCGTGGAGAATTTCCACCTTCAGAGCGTATATCATTTATTCCACAAGAAGAGAAAGAATTAACAGGTTATGTGAATGTCGTAGATGTGGTCCATTCAAAAACAGAGCATATGAATTCAGATGTTGAAAAGTGTGACAACGATATAAGGAAGATGTTAGTAAAAACACAGATGAAACAAAAAAGGTTATATTGAAAGAACTGTTGGAAAGTGTTCACAGTAAAAGAGCACAGGTAGTTGGACATTTAATAGATTTAGAAGAAAAACAATTAGAGGCAATATTGAAAACATAAATTCAAAAGTCAGAGCAAAGGTATCATTAAGTGAAAGGCTTTTAAAAAAGTGTGACAGTTGCCGCGATTATTACACCTATATCTATGATTGCAGCAATTCTTGTTATATCCATAGCAAATCAAATTTTTTTTTTTTTAAAGTTTAATAGGAGGTGGAGGAGGAGCAAGTGGTAGTGGAAAAGGTAGCACAGAGACATTCGTGGACAAAGTCAAACAAGGCATGGAAAATATTGCAAACTATTTATTGGAACTATCCAAAGAGGCAGTAGCAGTAAGCTGGCTTTTGAAAAAAGCTCCACACTTTTCTTCACTGATTGTGTAATTTTGCTTATTCTAGCATTATTTGATAGGTCACTTGCATTTTTTAACAGGGTCAAATACAGCAGTAAAAGTATTTACAAAAAAAAAAAAATCATTTCAAAACGTAAATTAAACCACTTCCTGCATTCATCATCCTAATTTTAAGTGATCTTTGTCTTTTAAATCATGTATAATTGCAATTGTAAGACTGTCACCTTTTTTCTTTCTTGTATACGTAGTGTAGTTCTTACCCACATTATCTTCTATTCCGTTGTCTATCGTTTGACGAATTGGTACAGACTGCTTATTAGTTGATTATTTCTGATAATAATTCCAAGTCGCATTCTTCTTAAAAGCCCTTGTAAAGCCAGGGAGTTTCCGAGGCACAATTAATCTTACCTTTTTAATACAGCCCCTTGATAACCATCCAAATAATTTACAGCAGTAGAGAAGTAACGACAACAGTAGAGAAATAATGACTCAGTTGGATCATAGTTAATTTAAAATAGCAGGGACTTTTTGGCGTGTGCCGTTGTAGTAAATTTAACGAATACTCTCGACTTTTAAGACCACATTATTATTTCTCAATTGCCCAAATCACGGCACAAAATAAGTTGAAATTCTTTATGAAACAAAAATGATGAAGCAAAGCTGCACGGTGACAAACTCAACAGTGCTTAGAGGAGTTATATCAATATTCAATATTCAAGAGATGAGATTTTGTTTACAAGTTTGAATGGGACAAAAGAATGGTCAAGGCTGGTTGTGATTCAAAACAGCATTCAAGAGAATACAAATGTTTATTTATCGATTTCGAACATAAAAGGCGTACAACAATGTTTTAGAAAAGATGCAGATTTACAGATTGCATTCAATGACAATAGCATCGAGATAAGTTGCATCAACTCTGATAGTAAGATGATAACAAAAATGCGCTATGAAGAAGAAATAAATTACGTATTTGATGTGGATAAAGAAACACATTTGTATTCAGCTTAATTTACCGTACATTTCGAAGATCTCCTAAACTTTACGAGATAAATCTGCAACGATTCGACAAAAACAGATATAATTTATGGGAAAAAAGTTAGATTTAAATCAGAACACGATGACTCGGGTTATGAAGTAGCTGTTTGCGAATCAAACCATAAAAATGGCAAAATTTGACATCAATCTTAAATCGTTCATACATTTGAAAGAATAGAACAAATGCTGTAAATTGCTGAATATATAAGTTCCAGTTGTAGATGGATGTTCCGTTGGCTTGATGATAACGCCTAGAGACAAGATGCCAGGTGTAATGTATTCTCATGTTATTTTAATACAGTTTAGCAGTATTTAAGTCATCTTTACCACCATCCCGAAAGAACAGTTGCTTACACAAATATCGATCAATTGTTGGAACAAATTAAACTGGACAAAAAGAAATTTTTAAATATGCTGAATTGATAGAATGGACAACTGAACAATCTCTTTATACATTATAAACATTAAGCAATCGAGAAAAAGATTTCAATTTAGAAAGGTCTATGTTGCTCACGTGGATGATCGGTGGCACGCAGACATTTCTTAGATGTAAGCGTATGAAAAATGCAGCTATGTTACAAATACATTTTGATGTACTGGTGAAATGGAAAGGATATGATGAATCGTTTAAATGTTGGAAACCAGTATAAATAATAATAAATGTCTGAAGCACAATAGATAGTTTACAGTATCAAGAAGCAGGAAAACTTCGAGTCCTGGGGGTGGGGGGTTAAAGATAATGACAATCTAGAATGTGACAGATGTGAGGAAAAAAACAATGCATTAGAATATGAATGAGTCAAAACATGCACATAGTGCGAATTTATATTACCGGCAATCACAAAACCCGAGGGATAAAAAAAACTACGTCAAAAAACATCACGTTAAACACCAAAATGGTACACATGTAAACGTGATAATATATGCAATGTTCTACATGTGAAATAAAAGACATCGCAGAAGAAATGAAAAGACACAACGCTGAGAAATAAGAAGTTTGTTTTCACTACATCTGAAAAGAGTTGTAAAATAAATGAGTATAACAGACTACAAGCTAGTCTACGAGATCTAGAACAACATAAAGGGTGATGAGAATCACATAAAGGGTGATGAGAATCACATAAAGGGTGATGAGAATCACATAAAGGGTGATGAGAATAACATAAAGGGTGATGAGAATCACATAAAGGGTGATGAGAATCACATAAAGGGTGATGAGAATAACATAAAGGGTGATGAGAATCACATAAAGGGTGATGAGAATCACATAAAGGGCGATGAGAATAACATAAAGGGTGATGAGAATCACATAAAGGGTGATGAGAATCACATAAAGGGCGATGAGAATAACATAAAGGGTGATGAGAATCACATAAAGGGTGATGAGAATCACATAAAGGGTGATGAGAATAACATAAAGGGTGATGAGAATCACATAAAGGGTGATGAGAATAACATAAAGGGTGATGAGAATCACATAAAGGGTGATGAGAATAACATAAAGGGTGATGAGAATCACATAAAGGGTGATGAGAATCACATAAACGTTGATGAGATCGATAGAATATTTAGACTTCTTTCAAATTTCATTTTAAAAATGCATGACATCGATTCACACAAATACTTAATCAACTATACATTTGTCATTGACAAAATATTTACTATGTTAAACTTTATGGCATCCATAAAAAGTTAAATAATAAAAGACTACCACAAAATTAACCAAAATCAGTTAATTTGGATAGAATGTGTACACCATCTGGATGAAGTGAAGACCAGTACACCTTTCACAGCACAGTGTATGTGGATATACAGGTTTTGATGATTTAGTTTTCATAGACACCTGGTTGATATCCAAAGAATAGTTACTTTGTGTGCACTTTAAATAGTGTAAGATTTTTGTTTTATTTCTTTATTTATTTTTGGAGGGGGTGGGTTAATACCATTTTTTCCAGCACATGATAGGTTATACATGGAGGACAATATATTTGGTAGAGGAATAACCCACGAAGACCCCACGAAGAACCACTGATCCACGGGAAGCTACTGGCAAGCTTTATTATATGCCCACGTTGGTCGAGCCAAGACTCAAGCGGACAGAGGTGATATGTGTAAGTGATCTGTAAAGGCAAGCGCCTTGGACCACTCGGCCACCCAGCCATCCGGGGCCCCAGATAGTGTAACAGAATGGCCTTACTGGATGTGTTGTGCAAAGCAATGTACACTGATTTGGACAAAATTGCAAATATCTCAGCTGGCATCATTGCAGCATCCTACAGAATGCAATGTATGAACGAACTGAATTCATACATTGGTAGAATGCAACATGTATTGCAATACATTACCGACTTTCTGCAAGACATTCAATTTTGCTTTTGAGATTTATTTGGAATTCAGGGCTTAATCGTGTTAAAAGACATGTGATCTGTTAAAATTATAAGCATGGAGGAATGAAGATGGTTAAAATTGCAGATTTCATTAAGGAACTGAAGATATTATGAGTAGTATAGTGGGACGTTATTGCGACTAACGGGAATTAACATTATGCCGCCATTTTGAGGATTTTAAGCGACAAGGAGAAAGTTAATGTTCAAAATTAACTGCGTGTTGGATAGTAGATAACTGGATATTGGTCAATACAAACCTCGTGTTGGATAGTAGATAACTGGGAGCTGGATAGTAGATATCTGAGTGTTGGTTCGTCAATGTGTATGTTAATCCTATGGACGTTTTAACATTACGTTTTCCCTTGTCGCCATATAGCCGATAATATTAATCCTATGGAAGTTTTTAATATTACATTTTCCCTTGTCCCTATAAGATTTTCAGCATGGATGCGTACTATTAAATTCCACTTGTCCCTATTTCAACCCGTAGTGTTAATCGTATAGGCTAATGTTAAACCTATGGACTAATATTAAATTTCCCTTGTCCGTTTATCTATCTATCATGCTAAATATATGGACATTTTTAATTTTACATTTCCCTTTGTCCCTATAAATCCTAAAAATGACAGCCTAATGTTAAATTCCCATTGTCCCTATAACCACCCATCATGTTAAACCTATGGTTATTTTTGACATTACATTTCCCCTTGTCCCTATGAATCCTAAAAATGGCGGCCTAATGTTCAATTTCCAATGTCCCTTTAACAACCCAGCATGTTAAATCTATGGACATTTTTAACATTACATTTCCCCTTATCCCTATAAATCCTAAGAATGGCAACTTAATGTTAAATTATACATTATTTTGGATTGTTTAACATAGGTTCGACTGTATGGCGACAAGGGAAATCGTAATGTTAAAATTAATATAACATTTTCCCTTATCGCTATAAATTCTTTTGGATGGGACTGTATGGCGACAAGGGAAAACGCAATGTTAATTTTCAACTTTCCCATTGTCGCTATACATTTTTTTGGATGTGACCGTATAGCGACAAGGGAAAAGGTAATGTTAATTTATAGCATTAGCTTTCTCCTTGTCGCTATACATTCTTTTGGATGTGACGCTATGGCGAAAAGGGAAAAGGTAATGTTAATTTGTAGCATTAGCTTTCTCCTTGTCGCTATACATTCTTTTGGATGAGACGGTATGGCGACAAGGGGAAAGGTAATGTTAATTTTTAACATTAACTTTCCCCTTGTCGCTATAAATCTTCAAAATGGCGGCGTAATGTTAATTCCCGTTAGTCGCCATATCATCCCACTATATTACTATCATGGCTGAGAAAAGCCATTAAACACAAAAATAAATAGATGTTTTGGGTACAAATGTTTTGCATAAAAGATTAGCATGAAAAACGAATCCATAATATGATCAATATACATATAGTTGAATGCGCTCGTTCTTACAGTCCTTACAGGTATCATGTACAGATTTTTGTGGATACATTTTTATAGCTTTTTTCATGTAAATATGACAACAAAATTTTAATTCATTCAGTTTTTTGCCCCCCCCCCCCCCCCCCAAAAAAAAAAAAAAAAAAATTGTTGACACCCTAGGGGACCGCCTAATTTGCCTCGCGGTTAAACCGGCCCTGAATCCAACGCTGCAGTTATATTTTTCATACTTAATAGGAATACTTATATTTTATCTTCGCCTCTTATTATCATTTATGCTTTATGTTGTTATGTATATTTAATCTATAATGTGTGTTTAGATATTGTCCAGAAGGTAAGTTGTACTTTAAATTCTGGTCACTAGTAAATAGAATGTTTACTAGAATTTTAGTTCAAGGCCAGTCATGTTGACAGTTACACTGTCCCCGCCCCCATTTTCACATCCTATTGATATAGGTCAAGAGACAAAGTGCATAAATAGGCATTTGGTAAACAAATAATTCATTCCTGTTTTACATCAGTCTGTGGGAATCTATTTGTGATCAGATTTTACATTGTGCCGTTGAAATCAGATATAATTGGAGAGGAATTATTTATTATATACATACATACATATATATATATATATATATATATATATATATATATATATATATATATATATATATATATATATTCATTGGAATTACCAAAGTGCTCGTTGACTTTTGAATGAATACATTACTTTGGACTTTTGTGAACTCATTCAAAGACATTCTGGATTGTATCATTGTGGTATATCAGGACATTCAAGAATATTGGAATTCATTCGGAATATATTGTAAGTATCTTTTCAATTTCACTTTATATTATTGGGAAATAAATTGCTTGTTGATATTAGTTGCATTGTTGGTTTCACTTTCTTTCTGTTACATATATTTAAGACCTAGAGTCGTAACAATGTACATATGTTAACTTCTTCCATTTAGCTTTATTTGATCACTGTGTAACCTCACTTACAACTTTGTTACATGCCATTACTCTTGCGTCCTCTATCGGTACTTTTCTAAAGTACCAACGTTATTCTTGTACATACATGTATTTTGGGGCTGTTTTAATTTCCGGAAGTAAAAGAGTACTTCCTTGTTGGGCTATCTTTCTCCGAATCATATAGAAATTTTCACAGTAATAGCAGAATGGTGTTCCAGGTATGTACGATGTAAACAGAATGGTGTACCCGACAATCTTGGACAGTTTGTGGCATTTTTTGTGTGTGTGTGTGCTAAACAACATTATATTACCATAGAAGGATAGTGTACCTGTCTCAAACTAAGTTAAATCACAAGAATTTATTTTTATCGATGATATCATGTCACCTTTCCGCCTCTGCGGAAGAAGGGGTACCGGGTTACCCATTGTTGTTTTATAATCAACCTATCTCTTCAAAAATTAACAGAGGCAGTCCAGTTATGTCGGGCATACTATTTACATAATCGGAAGATCCTTGGCCTATTCCATGAAGACGAGAAGGAAATCTTGGATGTACAATCGGAATATCCTCGGCCATTTCCATTCAGTAGAAGGTATCACCGTACCAATTGTTTTTCCATAGACCTCAATGCTAGTGTTTGGTGAAATAAATATAATTTCTCTCCTACTTCGGCATGTGTGTCACACACTGTCAAAGAGAGCAATGTTAGATTGTCAATTTGACAAGGACAGAACCAGGTACTCCATTGCATTTAAGAGAGATAACTCTGCTGGAACTAAACAGGGGTAAGAGTTATTCAGTCACAACAGAGGCATTTTCAGTGATGTGTATCACATTTTTACAAAATCATACAAAAATACAAGATATTATCTAGATATGAATTAACATAATCTCACATGATGCCAAGAGACTGAACATTCTTTTAAGCCTGAGAGAAACAACAACTCTTACATAATGCACCAATCACAAACTTGTTTTGTTGTTTATTTCTGTTCCCTACACCTTAAGCTCTGCCCCCTGGGCTTGCGCAATTGGTGCCGTTATGCCTATAAAAGGAAACCTCGGATGTACTTTTGCCGAATGGCCGCACACGTCGTTAATCCAACAAACGAACGAACGTACTTTTGCTCACATGACACACTATGGCGGCGGGAGAAGACAAATCACAATCAGAACATTGTCGGCCTTTCCTCTTGCAATATATGTGGCGCACTCCACCAGAGTCGAATCACCAAACCAATCAAATGTATGCGTATTGCTACAACTACTTCTGATGTTATTTCTCCACTTGGCCGAAATGGTAAAGCGATGTTCCGATTGTTATGGATGTTCTGCGTGCTAGGTACACCATATTCCTATTAGAGTGAATCTTTTTGTATCATCTGAAAAAGGCAGTCCAACAAGAAAGTAATCTTTACTTTAAGAAATAAAACCAGCCTAAAAATACCCGTATCTGATATCTCAAATCTAATTTTAAAAAGACGCTCTTGAGAAGCTTCCTCAATAATAATAATAATAATAATAATAATAATAATAATAATAATAATAATAATATATTTTTTTTAAAAAAATAAAAAAAATAATAATAATAATATTATTATTATTATTATTATTATTATTATTATTATTATTAGTATTATTATCAGTAGCAGCAAACCAAGAACTAGCACAGCCACTAATCATTTCTGTGTGTGAAATGTTGCAGCATGTTTCAGTGACATGTTGATGAGTATCCAGAAAAAAGTCCACTGGCCTAAGGTTCATCGTACTATTTTAGTCATTATACACCATGTATTTTGACTTCAAATGAGCTCAGCAAAAACAATACACTGTGATGACTTTTGATTGCTGGTAGTACCTATATTACATTACGCTAATTGCAAATAGGTATAAATATGTTACAAACTCTCACAAGAACAAACAATTTATCTTTTTGTCAGTTTCGAAAACTTCACCAAAATATTCATTCGCAACTTCGAGGACAATCCTAAGGATGATACCAAAATGCATATTTTTATCTCATAGAAATAGCCGAGGTAGTCGGGATGCAATATATTTTACAAAGTCCAAAATATTTCGTTCGGAGCATCCTCGTCTCTTTCCGATGCGAGTTGAATAACTTTTGCAGTATTCGATGGAAGCAGCTGCACATTCCGATTTACATTTTTCTTTTTTTTTTTTTTTTTTTTTTTAAGCATTTGGACCATCTCTGCTATTTCTGTGAGACAAAAAAAAATGCCTCGCAAGTATGATCAGTAGGATTGACCTCGAAGTTGCGAATGATTTAAAATTTGTTAGGAAACAACCCCTGTAAAATGTATAGGGGAGCATATGCACAGATGTTTTTACTCTGTAGTGTTAATGTACACACACTGCACATACTGAGCAGTGGTCGCTGATGTTATGGAAGAGTAAACTCAACTTTACAACTACATTTTCAAGGGGTCAGTTCAAATTTGTATCTGAATGTTTTAGAATTCTCCATTTTTAAAAAAATTATATATATATATATATATATATATATATATATATATATATATATATATATATATATATTATTCAAATAGGAGTTTAGTAAATATTTTTTCATATTTGTAATTAACTTAATGTAATCTAGGTACAACCAGGAGTTAGAATTAACTACAATGTGTATTTTTTAATGTATTAATTTGACATCATGTGGCCAAATACTTGGTGTAACGACGAAAGTGGTGTTACGAACATTAATGTTTATTTGAATAAAGTGGTGTTACGAACATTAATGTTTATTTGAATAAAGTGGTGTTACGAACATGAATGTTTATTTGAATACCAGCATAGGACCATATATACTCACTTATAAATCGAGTCCAACATTAACTGCAAACAAAATAGACCCTGATATCTGCCCTCGTATAATGCACCTACAAACCAGGGTCTATGTTGTTTGTTCTACTGATTAGTCCTAACAAAATTGCGCAGACCCAGATCTTCCGGAAAATTATGTGAGAGTAGATCTGGGTCTGTGCAGTTTGCAGTTGGACTCGACTTATAAGACGTCCCACCCGTCGACATGTGTCCGGTAATGCAATCAATCGGGTTACAATGACTAGCAGAAAATGCACCTTAGTTGGGGTCTCGGGGTTTAACTTGCTCGATTCATTCATAAAAGATACAGAAATATCTGGGGGCGTAATCAAGTAGGCGAGGGGTCTGCGGGACATAAACTCCAGTTGGGGCCCGGGGTGAGAAGTCCCAAAAGCTCATGCATTTTAAGCATTTCCAGGGCATAATTTTAACCATCTGTCTGCAAAAACTCTTACAGCCAACAACCTAATTAGTTATCTTCAATCTGGTTTTACCCCAACAGATTCGGCTCCCTTACAACTGTGTGATATGTATAATCTTTTTTGCAAGGCGGTTGACGAAGGCAACAAAATTAGAGTAGTATTGTGTGATATTAGTAAGGCCTTCGACAATGTCTGGCACAAAGGTTTAATTCATAAGCTAAGAAATATTGGAATTGGTGATGGGCTTTTGGAATGGTTTGAAAATTATCTCTCAAACAGGACGCAAACAGTTGTTGTAGACTGTTGTACTTCAGACCAACAACATGTCAGGGATGGTGTGCCCCAAGGATCTATACTTAGACCACTGTTATTTTATCTTACAATAATGACATTGTCACTGATATTCGGTCCAGTATAAAACTGTTTGCTGATGATACATCGTTGTCAATTATTGTTGAGGACCCAACCCTGGCTGCTGATTCTTTAAAAGAAGATCTACTTAAAATCAATTTGTGGGCTAATGATTGGTTAGCTGATTTTAATCAAAACAAAACCGAATCAATGACCATATCCAGAAAATCTCAAAGGGAACAACACCCACAACTTTTAATGAATGACACGGTTATTAGGAATTTCACTTCTCATAAACACTTGGGCTTAACTTTAAATTAATCCTCATCTTGGCATATAAAGGAAATAAAAATACAAAAGCTTGGAAAAGGTTGGGCATACACTTGATATACATTAAAACTTCTCTCTTTGGAAATTCGAAACAACCCTTCGTTGTACTCTTTTAAATCACACCTAAATATGAATCTAGAAAAAGTCCCAATCTATTACTATCAAGGAGAAATACTAGCACAAATTTTGCGCACAAGACTTCGACTTGGTTGAAGTTTATTAAACGACGATCTTTTCAAAAAACATTTGTCATCTAGCAATAGATGTTCATGCGGTGAACCAGAAAGCGCAAAACAAAATCTCTTAGACTGTACAAAATGTGCTACCCTCATAAACCGAACAATAGGAATATTGCCCCATATTACAGATATAACTTTGTTATTATTAGATAATCCCTTGCAATCGGTTGAGGTCAACGAGGAGATATTCAAGATGGTCCATAAGTACATAATTACAATTAAGAGATTTGCTTGATAACTACTTATGTGTTCACTTTAAGCTGTTATATCTCCGGTATGTATTTTTCTTATTATCATTATATACCACCCGAGCTGAAGTTAACAGTCCTTTATCTACCCCCCCCCCACACACACACACAGTCCATCGATGCCAACATCTTCATATTTTTCTTTCTTTTTTGCAAGTATACAGTAACATGTTTCTGCTGTAAATTCGTATTAGTTATTGTCTGACATTTATTACAATATTGCATGTACAATTTTCTTTTATTACCTCATTAGCAGATTTCAATCATTGTAATAGTATACCTTCATTAATCACATCAGCCACATGTAAATATTATTGTTAATGAGGAGAGAGCTCTAAATAAGTTTATGATTATTGCTCAATCCTCCATATCTCTTGTTCTATTTTATGTAATTTCCATGATGACTTCTGTAACTGTTTAAACCAGCTGTATTGTGCGCCCCCCCCCCCCTCCCGCCCCTTTGCTCGGGACATGCAATTTGATTAGAGATCTACTTACAATAAATAAATCTGACTTACACTGATTCATGTTTTGC
Organism: Margaritifera margaritifera; assembly: GCA_029931535.1. NCBI lineage: Eukaryota > Metazoa > Mollusca > Bivalvia > Unionida > Margaritiferidae > Margaritifera > Margaritifera margaritifera. The sequence goes on from JAQPZY010001651.1 coordinate 5,182,633, forward strand.
CTACCTTTGGAATTCTCGCTCCACTTACTTGCAGTAACCTATCAGATAAAACATTCCATTTCGTGTTTGGGGGTGTTATCGATGGAAACGATATGTTCCGAATGATATTTTTCAAAAATATTTTACTGAGTCAAACCAGACGTCTATAACTAGTAATGGGCTTTTGGTCAAACAACACGTCTACTGCTTGGATTTGTCAAAATGGAGAAATACTTTTAAATCTTGGCATCTTAGCAGTGTGTTTTACATTTTGAAATAAGGATGAACATGACTTTATAAACTAAATACACGAGTGATATTTCCGTTATTACGTAGGTTGATTCAGTCGCGTCCGTTATTGTATCTTTACTTACGCTTCGATTTGTTTTTACAGATTATTTGGGTAAACCCGACGATAGCAACATATCAAGGTAGAAACCATTGTTTAGGAACTGGATAAGCCTTGTCACATCTAGGTGGCGCTAATTTCATAATATTAGAATTTCATGCATTTTTAAATATTGGCAAATCGTATTAGAAATGGTTGTCTTGTGTAATATATTAGAAAATCGTTTTTTAATATTAGAAATTAATTGACATGTATTGCTCCACTATTAAAAATTTAACTATATAAGAACTCTAAACTTCAGAGAGTTTTTGTAACTTCTGTTCGAGAAATAATTTACTATTAGTTCGTGACGAACACTACGCTTTTTTTATTTTATTTTTTATAAATTTGCCAAGATATTTGAGAAAAAAATATTAAGATAAACGTTGGTGTGCCTGTCCATCCTTAGAAAATTATATAGCTTGATTTAATCTATAAGGCCACAGCTAGACAAAAAATGTCTGACGGTTATACTATAAGAAGTGTATTGCGCTCCAATATTGTGACCTTTTTGTATGTATTAAAGGATGGTAGCCTAAATTACTGAAGTAAAGAATGTAAATTTACTTCGATTTCCACTTCTAGGGAGATGACATTGTAACCACCATTTCAGTTGTATAACAGAGTGACTTTCTATTAGGCTGTAAGGTAATTTCGCATCGGGAACATCGTCTTCAGTTTACTCCACATATTGAAACCTGGCCGCCATGTTACAAAGTTTGTCCGTAGGATTTAAGATTTTTAGGCATGAGGTCATTAGGCGTTGCATCACAGCCGCCTAATTCGTAACCTGCCCTATTGTATAAAGTCAGGAGAGTTCTGGTGTCTAAAATGTAAATCTGCAATGCAAACAAGTAATCTTTTTTCTGTGATAAGTTCTCTTTTTGTACACTGTCTTGTAATAGATGTTCTGCACAATGAACTTTTGAGTTTGAGTTTGAACATTGGAAAATCATCTTCTAATAAAAGAAATTTCGTTAATATTAGAAAAATACCGACTTTTTGTTCACAACGGCCTGTAATATATGCAGACATGTCTCAGTAGTATCACCAGAGGAGTCCTGATAGGTAATGGGTTGAGATTTATACATGTATGGCAACCTGTATTATATACATGTAAATTACTCACAATGGGTTCGATTTAAGATTATGGACTATCTACGTGGTCTGATATGTTAATTGCCTAAGGCAGTAAAATGGTGGTAATGCTCTGGCCCTGATTGTACCTGGATGACTTTGAAGTAGACCGATATATCTGTCCTGATAGCGATTTTTTTAAATATTCTGATGGTCGTTATATCAGAACTTTTTGGACAAAACAAATCATTAATGGGACGGATTTATCGGCTAACTTTGGATGCTGTATCACTAATCAAAAGGATCTGTGAAACTCATTGTGTGTACAGTGATTTGGTTTGATTTTGTGGGTTTAACGCCATTATTCAGCACATGATAGGCTATACATGGCGGCCAGTATATTTAGTGGAGGAAGAAACCGGGAAGAACCACGCACCCACGGGAAGATACTGGCAAGCTTTCTCACATGTCCACGTTGGCCGAGCCGAGACTCGCACCCACGCAGCCGGAGGTGAGATGTCAATGATTTGTAAAGGTGAGCGCCGTAGACCACACTCGACCATTTGTTTGTGTGAAAGTAAAAGCAATGTATTTCAGCACTAATATGCTCTGTGGTTATACGCGACAAGTCTTCAGCTCAATGAAGCGGGAACTGCATTAGGCCCCAGACCAATGTATTCTGGTTTGAGTTCAGCAAACGGATGCGTGTGTGCCTTTCCAACCATTGGCACTGTGTCTTCCTCCGACAATATCGTTTAGGGGGTGCGTAAACAAATAGGCAAGGGATCTGTGGGATGGAACCCCTGGTTGACGCCCAGAAACTCGTGCATGTTAAGCTTTTTCAGTGCGTAATTTTAACCATGTTACAGTACATAAGAAAAAAAAAACGTTCCGGTGGTTTCGCACTCAATTTTAGGGTGGGGGATCCGCCCCTGTCCTCCACCTCACAAGGCGATTCTCAATCCATCCCCTACCTGATGTAGGGATAGGTGGTGGGTTACGAATATAATAATCCCTACACAACTTGAATGCATAATAATCAAGGCTGGGGAGTGTCGGGTTATCGCACCAGTTGAGGGTGTACCAATAAAGTACCGCAGGGATCTCCAGACATAAATATATACATGACGGCCAGCTACTGACATTTGTGCCAGCATTAGGGTGACCACTGACGGAACTCAAGAATACCGGACACTCCTTTGCACACACGCAAAAATAATCATGTTAAGAAGGGGACAGACCAGCTGAAAACCGGACGAATGCCACCCTAGAGGTTAAATATTCAACCTTCACGTCAAAGCGCTAGAGCATACGTCATAGAAAGAGCATACGTCGTAGCACAGGAGCTTGTATCGTTGCTTATTGACCTATACATATACATAAAACAATATAAAATCAGTCATACATACATACATACATACATACATACATACATACATACATACATACATACATACATACATACATACATACACACACACACACACACACACACACATACATACATACATACATACATACATACATACATACATACATACATACATACATACATAGGTAAATTGTAAGCAGCCATACGAGTCAGTGTGGTCAAAATATCAGCATACGAAACAGCGCACGACGTAATAATTGAACATATCTTGCTGTTGGACTCGTTCAAAAATGGCTGCGCGCATAGTAAGCATTGTTTTATCGCTAAGGTCTCACTGTACAGTTTCGTATTTTGACCCCCCCCCCCCCAATTGTTAAGGTAGAAGGCATGAACCTAATTAGCATAAGCCTAGTGTTTATAAATTCACACAGAAGCTAAATCTGTAACATGGTTTACCTTAACTTTGAGTTCGGCTTTAAAATGGGTTGGCTTGTTTGGTAACTGCATGTTACAGTTAGAGTAGCACTGGAGATCAAATGCGTAACTTGGGCTGCAAATGAACAGCCAACTTGGCATACGCATTTACGTATGTCTGCTACAGCGGTAAGTATCTCAAAATCGAGATGGTTAATGGGTGATGAGAAGTATGTTAATTTGTTATAATACCAGTGAACTTTAAGACCTTAAGGCAAAAAAGAAAGAATAAAATATGTGTGTTTCCTATTGCACTGGTTTTAAAATTAGGGTAGGCAGGTAGGTATTTTTTAAAATATTTTTTTAAACATTATATATAAATCAAATAATATTTCAAGCGCTTCAAAGTACTGGGCAAAAGCGGCTCAATTAGATGCACAAATCAATTTGGACAATGTGATTTTTTTTATATATTAAACAAAATGGGGGTTGGGGGGGGGAGTGCTAGGGTCGGCAATGAGAAACAGGGACGGTCGGCCGACCGGAAACACATATTTTTGTGTGTGCCTAATCATGCATAAGGCGCATACTGATTCTTTTTCTTTGAGCCTCCTTGTCACATGAAAGTATTCAAAATAGTTCTTTGCTGTCAAAAATGAATGTAAAAAAGAAGGGTTGGTGGTAGTGTCGATTCAGTACAAAGGCCATCAGTTGTACAAATAATTAACCTGAATACTTCAGTCAAAATCTTACATGCATGCTTTCCACAAAATTATTGGCTAGTTTTTATTTGTATCTTTAATGTAAAATTATTCTCATTTTTCTGCAATATGTCATTGTCGGATGAAAATTCACCAAAACAACTGTACAGTGAGACCTAAGGATACGATATGATGGCTGAACATAACGGTTGGCGTAGAATGGCCGATCACATTTCAGAATAATTTAAAAAAATGATTTTAAGAAAATTTGTAATTTTAACTTTTTTTCCAGTAGATTACTAATAGCATGATGATGAACTTACATTATACTCGCGTGCGACCAATCTGGTCGTGTGCGAGGAATGATACTATTGCAGATAATTATTAATCACTTGTAGTTTGCACTTTACATAATTATCGTTGACATTATCATAACATTGCCTGCCGATACTCTTAGTCATGGAAATATCTGGTCCATTTTAGCCTTGCTGAATTACGAATATAAGTTGAAATAAAACTTAGAGTACCGTATATACACGCGTATAATTCGGGTCCAAATGCAAACAACATAGACCCTGATCTGCCGTCGCATAATGCGCCGGCAGATCAGTGTCTATGTTGTTTGTTCTACTGATTAGTCCTTGCAAACGGTGCATTATGCGACGGCAGTTGGTATCGGGAATTATACGCGACTATATACGGTACCAGTATCCATTAGGTTTAAAAATAATATTTATATTGATTGAAATGGTTTCCACTCAATTCCGATTTTTAAAACAATTCTGAATATATGATCAATTGAACCCCCCCAACCCCAACCCCCAAACAAACAAATAACCCATAAATACGTAACAAAAGTACAAAAATATGAGGTGCAAAAATGACATGGAAAACACATAACTTGACACTCGTGGTAATAGACGCTCTTAATGATTTTCATAACACTTTTTATTATTACAGGATGGAGGTCAGTGCATATAATTCCAGATAGGACTGACAGTAGCGTTTGTCTCTGCCTTATCGAGGCTAAACAGTAAGTTTCTATGCCACGACAATAAATTTTATATGCTATAATCTCTTCAGAAACTAGGTAAAAAAAAATTAAAAAAATAAGCTGCAATGAGAGTCGATTCCTAAATCTACGATGTTTTCAGTTCTATTCCCGTTTAAATAATGTTCTTAAAATATTATGCTAGGAGAATTCTGCTGTCTCTGAAAGATGCTATTCTCATCAAAGGTTTCATAAATTTGTCAATTTCACGTTTGACAAAAGGCAGCTGCTGCTACGTTCCATCCCAAACGATAACACTACATTACATTTTTAGATAACTACACAGCATTCATATAGCCCTTTTCGACCACAAATACACAAAATAGCATTTGAACGATGCGCCAAATGTGCCTTACCGTTATCACTTCCTGGTCCCTAAAAACATCCGAATGGGTCAAAGACAGGTCTTGCTCAGACGTAACAGGAACAATCGGACATGGTTACAATCTATTTTGACAATGTTGTTTCATCTTTGCTTCTTTTTGGGGTTTTAGTTTTTGTTGTCGTTTTTAAGTAACTAATACAACACAGCAGAGCAGGCTTGATCCGTATTAAATAGACGAGGACAAGGTTGTAAGTTTATTCGAAGAGTTGATTAATTAATTTCATAGAATGATTTCAAAGATAAAAATATCATTGCCAACATATTATGGGGTAAAAAAATAAAATGCAGTCAACCAAATCTTGCCACTTTCAAAGTGCAGAAACCTTACAGTACTTCCGGTACTTTGATGTAAGTTATTATTATTTTTTTAAAAATCTTTTAAGCGCAACATCATCATTTCTGTGGTCACAAAATTCACTATCTGATGCCGAGCTTTGTAGATTTCCCAGCAGTTAGCATTACGGAGGGATTATAATATTACCATACCCTAAACAACCCAAAACCTGCTGAACCCAGGTTACTGTGAAAAGATTAGAATTCTATTAAAACATCCTTACAACGAGTATTTGTATATGCATTGATATACGGTAATACACCGTTCAATCCCGGGAGCCAGATGTTCCTTCATATTAAAAAATTATTTTCCTGTTTCATCGAACAATTTCAACGTATGTTTTATCTCCGTCATGATAAAATAATAATAATAATAATAATAATAATAATAATAATAATAATAAAAATAATAAATATATATATAAATGGTAAAATAACTGTTTTTCTAAATTCTGTGCTCATATTCTACATACTTGTAGCTTTGGGTCTTATTATCAAGAATACGTATTCAGGGTAAATTCATGTATATACTTATATCAATGTATGCTAGTTTTAAATCATGCGTTAAAACTCCTAAAGATTTAGCGCATTTTGTTCCCTGTAAAGGAAGTACGAGACAAGGTTGTGTACTAAGTCCCATTTTATTCTTGTTATTCACTACTGATCTTATCAAAGAGTTACAGGTAAAATATCCTCATGGTATCTTTACAGATGAAAACATAGAGAATATATTTGCTATTTTGTATTCCGATGATGTTGCAAATTGCGCAGGAACAGTGATTTTATTGTAAAAACAAACAGACATTTTCGATTAATTTGGCAAAATTCAGGTATGAAAAAAATCAATATAGATAAAACAAAAATAATTGTTTCTAGGTATAGTAGAATATTGAGAGAGAGAGAGAGAGAGAGAGAGAGAGAGAGAGAGAGAGAGAGAGAGAGAGAGAGAGAGAGAGTTCAGTTGATCGAATGTGTCTACCTGAACAAATATATGGGTTAAGTTTTTACCTCAAAACTAACACGGAGTACAGCCAAACGTACACTGACGGCTCAGCCTTAGAAATGTATTAAATGCATAAGTTTGGCTGATTCAGTAGTTTTGATGTATTTGTTAACTTTTTGATAGTATGGTTAAACCAAATTTGTGGAATGGTTCGGAAGTCTGAGGCCACAATTATTCAGAAGTAACAGAAAAAGTACAACACATCTTTTGTAAACGGTACCTTAATCTGTCACACTCTACGAATAATGCATATGTTGTCGGAGAATGTAGCAGATACCCAATATGCGTTGCATATTATACATGATGCATTCAATTGTGGCTACGTTTAATTCACATGGATTAAAGCAAATATTCCTACAATTGTTATTTAATGTTAAATCATCTTGATAAAAATAATCATATTACATGGACAACACAAGTGAAAAATGACGATATTCTTATAGGTTTGGTTTGGTTTGGTTTGGTTTGGTTCGATTCAAGTTTTCGAGATGTAAATTTTTGTTCATTAACATATTTCAACAAAGAGTTAAAGATTGCATGATGCAAAAATAGTATAGTCAAGTTATGCGTTCATCGCGAGGAAGTTACAGATATTTTAGAACTTTGTTAAATTCTGGACAGTTTTGATCTATAGGAGTTGCATTAAAATTAAGAAATGTAATTCGATGATTTCTTTTTTTCACATCAAAATTTACCGATAGAGGCAGGTCGACATCATGGTTTGGATATATCTGATGGAATCTGCCCATATTGTGAAACGAATGGTTTAAGAATGGTAGAAGAGGAATATAATTTTCTTTTAGTATGTAATGAATATGAGGATCTCAGAGAAAAGTATTTACATAAAAGATGACTTAATAATAGATCATTCATAAATTGTGTTAAACTTATGTCAGATGTTAATCCAAGTAGCGTGACTAGTCTGGCTACTCTTATGCACTATGCCTTCACAAGAAGAGAAAGTTTATAATGTGTACTATGATCTAATACATACACGCAGTTATATGATCGGTTCTTTGTGTGCGCTTTGTTCCAACGTTTTGGTATGCTGTCATATATGTGTCATGGCCTGAGATACTGCATTAGTTTGTTTAACTTGTACTTGTTCTTGTTGTAATTATAGGCTATAAATACTTTTGTCTTGCCTAGAAGAACAATACCTTGGCTTTACGAAATATATTAAGGCTGAATTTTGCATTTCCTATTGTTGGGCATATACCAGCCGAAGTTCATTAGTCTTTTTTCCTTTTTTTAATTTTATCAAATTTCAAAAGACAGTTTAAAATAAATCATTTTATTTAAGAATCTGTACAAGAAATATTACATGTAATACTCTTAGAAGAAAACACGTTTGCCATTTAGTTCATAAGTTCAGGTGCTGTGCACATTGAACAATTTTGTATTTCTATGTATCTTTTCACATCTACCTGCCAAACTGAGTACCATCGAAACCAATGCTGATAATCTCCTTTGACAGAGATAAATCATCAAGGTCACTTGGTTTGGTGTTTTACATGACGTCTTTGTTGTGATTCTTTGGGTACAAGGCCTAATTAACACTGTGTATTCCTTTTATTTTGATATGGAAAATGTGCACTTTTATCAACACACTAATTAAAGACTACGATTGCATAGAATAATGGTGTTTTCCATCAATTCTGTGACCTTTATCTTTGGCTAGATATATGTTAAATTTCTGTTTATTTGTTTGCTTTTTTATCTCCTTATTTCATCTAAACTTTGTTTTGCATAGTTCATTTCATCTAGATCAACGAGAAAGTAATCGTCATGAAAAGAACCTTAAACTCCTTACGCATTATGTTACCATGGTTACAAGGAATAGATCATTCAAAAATTGTTTAACTTCATTTTAATATTGTGTGTCATGGATTCAATATTAGTTGTAAGTATTCCAAAATCAGACTATATTATCCATCATAAATGCTTTCAAGTGATGGCAACTTTCTCAATTACAAATACGGAAAGAATTTCGTGAGAAATAAGTCTTTTCAATTAAAGTCATTCAGTTATTTTGGACATAAATTGTAGATTTCTCTCAAGGGGAAGGATTAAAAATTTTGCTTGAAGCATATGCTAAATTTGTTTAATTCAAAGATCCTTTTCTTAAAGTAATATACTTTTAATAATTTAATGACAATTATAAATAATTTATAAAATCTACAAAAAGTCAAGTTTCAACACATTTAAAAAAAATCAAATTATTGGCACAAAGATGAATGGCAATAACATGGAATACATGAATACACAAAACATGGGAACAATACCGCAACCACTTCAATAAGGAAAAATAAGCAGTTACTATCAGTGGAAAGAAGAAAGAAAAAGAAGATCATTATTAGTTCTATTGGTCGAAGAACTTATGCGATGGACCTGCGTTAGCACTTGTTTGTTATCTCTACTCCTCCTAAACTTGGAGAAAGGTCACGAAACGTGGCATAGAGTTTCAGCCTGGGGTCTAATTGGTCCTAAATGAAAAATGGGCTTTTCACTAAAACACTGTAACAACAGAACCTGTATGACGATGGTGCTGATCTGACCTCCAACATGGCAACAACAGTGGTCGTCTATAGATCTTAATATCACTACTCCTCTTGAATAAATGGTGGCACTAAAATGTGCTTTTCATTAAAACACATTTGCAATATGTATTTTGTCCCGACTGAAAATAATGTCGATTGACCACAAACATATCTGCGCCATTTTGAACAAGTTTGAAAACCAAACTTACTTGACCTTGTGGTCAATGCACTGGTCACTGCTGGCATTTTTTGTACTTCATTGAGCCTATGAATACAATGATTTGTACATATACAATAAACTTCAACAGACTTTTGTATTTCGTTTTTCAATAAACAAGTTGATAGTCAGCACTCTGACATTGCTTTCATGGTCAAAGGTCTTAACTCTGAATTTTATCGGTGACGGCTTGTGACCGCAATAATACATACAAATATAAATAGATTGTTATCAAACCCAGTTTGTGGATATATGTGAAGAATACATTTCATGATGCCAATTCAATAAGTTGTTTGTTTCTTTTTTTTTTTTTTTTGTTTTTTTTTATATATAAAGATGTTAATTATGGATTAAACGAAACTTAGGATGTGGGTAGTTCTTGATGTGTCTGAGACGAGTTCACTTATATCAGATTCAAGGTCAAAGGCCATGGCAGAGATATAAGAAAAAAGTGTTCTAATCAAATTTGTTATGTCTGAATTGGTACAAAATATCTGAGATGAGTTCAATGCTCAGAAATTAGACTAAAAGATACAAGGGAAGAAACTTACTTCGCGTGAATTTCTGCAAATTCTTTTGGGCCAGTGGAGCGTTGGTTCATTCATGGGACTCTTCGTATTGAAAAGGCAAATCCACGGCTGTAAATCGGTACCAAAATTGATAAAATTTATAATAATTTAAACATATATGAGTGAGTGATCTGTGCGCTGATATAAAGAGATTTTGTGTGCCCCCCCCCCCCCCCCCCCCCCCCCCCCATCTATCAATCACCAAAGTCTGGTGACGGATTTATTATTTTGCCGCCTTTTAATAATGGCCAATTTCTTTACAAAGCCAGATTTTCTTATTTTAGAATCTGTCGCCTCCTGAATTTTGCAGCCTCGTCTGCCTAATGGGAAATCTGCCACTGAGTATATATGGAAAATTTCATAGATACGAAGTGAGCATATGGGAACTGACTGCCAAATCTATTTCTTTCCGACATTCTGGCTTACGTGCCTTAAACCCTATATACGTACATACAAGTTGTTCCCTCCAATATTCAGTTTGAGCGCACATAACTGTTTATTTTATTAGCGGTCGGCAATCCATTGCATTTGACAGGAATGAACCGTCAACGCTATTTAGGGCAAAATGAACTCGTCCATTAGTCATACCTATATTCTTCTTCCTCCAGGCCTCATATTCTCATGTTCGTCATTTTTATCTTGCAGACTGGTACATATATACAGTAATTTATAACTGTCTAACACTCATTGTCTTCACGCTGATGTGATAAACCATTGTCGATAAACCGTGACACACCTGCCGCACCTCAATTTAGAGTGGTATGTTCGAGACAACGAATGAGTAAACTGCGACAAAGTTGAGAAGTTCTTGCCAGACGTCTACAGTCAAGTTGGGAAAGCAGTATTGTAATAAGTGATTTAAAATGAGAGTGATCTTCATTTTGGTGATCTTGATCGGCTTTGTTTGTCAGATGGAGTCAAAGAAACATAAGAAAAAGGATGAAATTTCCAAAGATGTGAAGAAACCAAGCGCAGTTCCCTTCCATAAGGGATTTAAGTACGATGGGCGAGGGCACCGAAAACATCCACAGCCTAAACAGGTAATGTCATATCCTTTACACAATGAAATGTTTTAATACTTTATCTTGTTATTGTACTAAATAAAATGTATTATTTTGATTGTAGTTAACAGGCGTACAGTTTGTTTAGACAAGTTTTTATTTTATTTATTTATATTTTTGGGCAGGGGGCACACAGTCTAAACCTATGTTTGCACAGGTGGGCTGTTGTATATTCACGCATATATAGACTGTAAATATAGATGTGACACCATGTTAACTCGCGATCATTCCATGATTGTGGGATTGGGCGTAACTTTCCATTAGTGTATTTGAAAGGAAATTGGTTTTAAAAATAACACATATACTCGAATATATTTGCAAGTATTTTCTTAAGATAATTTATAGCCTATTATCCATACAAAGAATATAACAGTTTAAAATAATACAGGAGTTTAAAATAATACAGGAGTTTAAAATAATGCAGGAGTTTAAAATAATACAGGAGTTTAAAATAATGCAGGAGTTTAAAATAGGAGTTTAAAATAATGCAGGAGTTTAAAATAATACAGGAGTTAAACAATGCAGGAGAACAAGTTTGGAGTACATCAGAGTGAACTATATAAATCAATGTGATGGAACACGCATACCTCTGTGTGTGAATGTATGCAATTCAATTTAATGAAATTTAATTCAGTTCAATTCATTTATCAATTTATCATACAAACATCTATAATAGACAGGGTAGAACATTACAAAAAAATAAAAAAAATAAATGAAATGATACTGATATTTGGTGGTAAGTATATGGAGTGTAACTGCCTAACTGTAAAGGGCAGTCTTTTGTGATTTTCAAAATTCAGCCACTATGTTTGCAATACATGTATCGGGGTACATTAGTATATATATATATATATATATATATATATATATATATATATATATATATATATATGCACATACACACACATACATACATACATACATACAGTAATGATTGTTTATTACGTTTTTGGATACAATGTTTACTCTGTTAGAAGTTAGAATGTTTGACTTTAATTTCCCAGCCAAATTCCTAATTACTATTTATTCCAGTAACGTGATGTTGATTTCTTGGATTATGTTAATTCTGATGGTGACACTGTCATGCCTGTGATACCAACAATTGAAATGTGAACAAAGACAATTGCACATCAAAGTGATTTTGTTTTTATTCACCTGCTGTTACATGTACATTCATGTTGACACTTTCATTGGATGGTAAAACTTACTGATTAAAAAAAAAAAAATTCTTCATGTTAACATCTATTTATACAAATGTATGTCGTGTGCAAATTTTATTACCATTACATGTGATTTCTGACAGTAATCATACCAGTATAAATTGTTTACTACATGTCCAATGTCATCGACATGGACAAGTAACGATGAAGTTGGATATATTGTTTCTCTGTTATAACGTTCTATAAACGATCTATGCTGTATATATATATATATATATATATATATATATATATATATATATATATATATACACATGTATATGACATAATATTACAGTGAATCCATCTAACTAGTAATATATCCGCAACATTTAAAATTATATCTGGTAGGTTTTATATACAGGGCTGAGGCACTCAGCAACATGGCTTCAAATTACATATGAAAAATGTTTTAAATGAACACAGAGAGACTACTTTTACTGGGAGATAAAAATTGAGTTACACAACACTCATATCAGTGCAAATTGGCATTATTTCATGGATTCTCAGGTATGGCATTATTTCATGGATTCTCAGGTATGGCATTATTTCATGGATTCTCAGGTATGGCATTATTTCATGGATTCTCAGGTATGGCATTATTTCATGGATTCTCAGGTAGTTCATGAACAATTAGGGTTACAAGTACCTCGAACACTGTAATAGATCATATTGATCCTAAGGGGAAGAAAACGTCAAAAAGGTAATCATTCCAAAAATTTGGCTAAGTTATCATCACCAAATTTTGCTTAGTTGTAAAAAAAAGTCAACAACTACCAGTGAGCATCACAAAACCATAACCTATAGATCTTTAAAACATTTTGATCATAACAGTTTTGTAAATGATCTATATGAAGTGACATAGAATGTGATTAAAGTTTTAGATGATATATGGGATATTTGGTCAGAGATTTTCCTTGATATTGTCAATAAAACATGATCCAATCAAAACTAACAGAATAAACTATGACAGTTAGCCGGATTGGATCACATCAGGAATTCTGGATGTAAAATAAGAGAACAAGATCAAATGAAGGCTTTAGGGCAAGAACTCAAATATGCAAAATGTAGAAACAAGGCAAGGCTTATATGGAGGGCAAAAACATGACATTATGATAAAGTTATTGAAGAAGACAGAAAAAAGTGCCAAAATCATCGGGAGAATTTAGATACCATATATACTCGCATATAAGCTGGGTCCAAATGCAAACAACATAGACCCTGATCTGCCATCGCATAATGCGCTGACAGATCAGGGTCTATGTTGTTTGTTCTACTGATTAGTCCTTACAAACTGCATAGACCCAGATCTGCTGGCGCATTATGTGACGGCAGATCTGGGTCTATGCAGTTTGCAGTTGATATTGGATTATACGCGAGTATATTCGGTAGGTTTGAGTGTCAGAACCTATGAATTAAAGATAAATCAAAAAATAATACTGATGAAGTGGCAAATATGTTTAATGAGATTTTTGCAAATATTACATCCAAAATAAAAGGACCTAAAGTTGATTCAGATTTTGAAGAACTAAAGTGTTCCTGTGCAAAGAAAATTCCTATCAAAACAGAATATGTCATACCCAGGGCTGTCACAAGTTTCCACTGGACAAAAAGGCGCCTTGGGCGAGTGTAGACTTTTTGCACCCCATTCGGAAAAAAATGCTGCAAACTTTGCGCAACCCCCTGCCACCCCCCCCCCCCCCCGGCCCGGAACTTGGCGCCCCTGGCGGTCACCTGTATCGCCCACCCCTTACAACGGCCCAGGTCATACCAGAAGTAGAACAAGAAAAAGTACTAAACTTTCTGCAACATTTTTGGCTGTTAAAAAAATCAGCACATTACTCACATAACAATCATAAATTAATACTTGTGGCTCTTAACAATTTAAAATACCTTTAAAACACAGGATTGACCTATCACCAGAGCAGAGATAACCATGCCTTACTCATTAGCATAGTGCATCATATAAAAAAAAAAATTCTATGTTGACACTTACCACAAGAGAATTAGTGTTAATTTTTATAGTGCATACTGAAAATTGCATAAAAAATGGTTGAAAATGTTTAAGTTATGTCGATTTGAATTTGAATATTATATATAGTGGCAGTCAGATAAGCGACAGACATTAAGCCTGAAGTCCAACAAGCTGCCAGTGCACCTGTAAATCACGTGATGCTCACACCTTTGCAGCCGCACTATTGGTCAGTGGTCTCGGCATGTGTAAAGGTTGGAGTTACTTTTTATTAAATCTACATCCAGCCTCACGTTGATTATAGCAGTATGGTTTGGGGAAAATGTTTAGAGGCAAATTTAATGAAGATTTGGATGAATTGTTAATATTACAGAGACAATGGATACTTTGAGGATACAGTATGTACTCACTTATAAGTCCAGCTGCAAACAACATAGACCCTAGTCTGCTATTGCATAGACCTAGATCTGTTAGCACATTATGCAAAGGCAGATCTGGGTCTGTGCAGTTTGCAGTTGGACTAGACTTATAAGCGAGCATGTACAATACTTACTGTAAAGAAAGAATATTTATCAGAAATGCACAAACAATGTTTTAAATATCAAATAAGACCGTTTGGATGTTAAAAAATTATATGTTTCATTACAGAGAATCTGTCAGTACATGGACTATATGCTCATTTACTGCAAAAAATTAAAAAATTCTTTAACCAAACTCAGGGCTATTTAAGAACAGTTTTCATTACTATGGCTTGCTATTTAGGAACTGCATTCCAAAGGAAATCAAACCCCCTATTTTGCTAAATTTCAAAACCCTCCTCCATTGCTGCATTTCAAAAGCCCCCTCCATTGTTGCATTTCAAAAGAGACTGAAACAATAATTTCAGAGTTCTCAAAAGATTTAAAAACTGAAGAGTCATTTGACCATTGACCCCATAATCTCAAGAGTCAAAATGAAAATCTGAAGAGTTAAAACTGAATTCTCAATAGTCATACATTTTTTACAGTCATGAACTCATAGCTGGGATTCTTCATTATTCGTGGAGCAAACTGATGTTTAAGATTTCTTGTCTCATATTGAATAAAGAGAAACACTTGTACGGTATTTTGTAAGAAACAGACAAGCAGACAGTGAGACAGACAATGCCATTACTGATATTTATATAAGTCTTTCTCTTTTTAATTATATATGACTGTGTATATTTGGTATATTAGACGGAAAAAGGATTATTTTATACTTTATTATATTTGTAACTTCTCAACATGTTCTATTTTTAACTCCTCAAATCATTTTAAATGCAAAAATGTACCCGTGCAGCTGTGAAAGTTATATACGAATCAAATATCTCATTTCTATATCATAACCAATTCAATCTGATCATCATGCATCAAACAACATGAACAAGGCATATCCAGTTTTATCAAAGATGAACATCACATTTGGTGACTTTGTATACCCTGAAGTCATCTGTCAACAGAACATGTCAATTAATTATGTCCTCCTATTTTTACTCTTTACAAACTTAGCAACAACCTCTCTGCATCAAAGTTTTCGACTGATGGACCTTGTGATTTGACAGTTCACAAATAGATCTAATATAACAAAATTATTCAATCTCGTTATTCAATCTCAAGTAATTCCAAAGCACAAAGTAAATCACCGAGCATAATGTCCAGTAAATTCTTACTGAAAGATACATTAATTAAAACATTGGCTTATCTTCCTGAAGTTTTTGGTGCAGTTCTTCATACACTGTATTTACAATTGTAGAACTTTACCTTTGATTGGCATCATAGCCATTATGTGCTGACATACCATTAAACTCTAATATACACATACATACATACATACATACATACATACATACATACATACATACATACATACATACATACATACATACATACATACATACATACATACATACATACATACATGAGTGCATACATGAGTGCATACATACATATGTATGTAATGTATGTACATACATCCATGAACACACACACACACACACACACATGCACACACATTATAAAGATCGCCTTGCCCTGGAAAATTGAACTTGCGCTGGGGATATTTGAGTTGTCCCAAAATATTATAACAATACCACAATGAAAGTAGAATTTTTAAAAAAATTATAACATGGTATGTTTTCTTGAAATTGTATTATAGAAACAATTACAAGTTGAACAAGGTAATGCATACACATTGTCAATAGTCTACATATGAATAGCCATCAGCTGTAATCCTAACGCACAGATTGGGGAAAGGTTGAGTTTCTGTCTAGTTCGATTAAACATCATCTTTTATATACTGTGTACACATTTAGAAATTTTGGTAATTTTGCAGCCTTATGATGGATAAATGAAATTGAGGGTATGTATGTAACATATATATATATATATATATATATATATATATATATATATATATATATATATATATATATACTGTATATATGTATGTATGTATTAGCATTTAATGGCACCTCAGCAAAGTAATGGCCATATGTTGCCAATTAAAAGTTGTAAAAATGGAGCATTGCACAAACTTCAGGAAGATAAATCTTCCAAATAAATGTAAACATAAAGTTCAGCAAGATACAATTAAAAAGGTAAAGATGTTAAAATTCTGCAAAAACAATATTAAAAATAAAAGATTAAGTTAAAACATGTAAAATCCTTAAAACATATGGTCATTTATGTAACAGAAGCACAGAGTACATATAAACACTGAATAAAGGTATTTATATACAGTATGTACTATGGTGAGATCACAGAATATAAAACTTGCAGAACATAAAGCATTATGAACTAAATAATCTTTCTCTCTCTCAGTTTTGTCCACAGGCATTCATATTGCAAACTTGAGTATGCCTGAGCTGAATTTGAGTTTGTGCACAGTCAGGCAGGTTTATTTGTCCAGCCCCGTGTGCTATAATATTTCACATCTAATTTCAATAAAATTTGGTAAATAGATTTATTTCATCAAGATCTGGATGAGTTTGATTATGAACAAGAGACTATTCATATTAATTAAGATTTTGCTTTGGAAATAATTTATATCAGACTATAGTTAAAGAGATGAAATTGACAATGTACATGTACATAAAGTATGGGAGATAGTTTACATACATTTATGTTTTTGCAATACTACATAATGCCTGCTTAATGAAATGGTCAACTGTTAAGTTATGTAAGCCATGTGAGCAATATCAGACCCACATGGGCCCCTTTTTCACGGGTGTTGCATTAGCACTAAACCATCAATTTCATAGTCTAGAAGAAGCTTTAGACATGAAAGCTGCATTGACATACTTTTCTTGAATTTGGTTTTTGGAAAACTATATTTTGGTCTGAAAATAAGGGATCTGCATTAGCTCAGTTGTTTGAGTAACAGACTTACAATCCAAGGGTCACAGGTTCAATACCAGCCCAGGTTAACATGGGTCAGTTGCCTTGGTGTGCCATTGGCACTTAGCTACCATTTCCTTGGCATCACATAGCCAATACTGTCAAAAATACATTAAAACCAACAAAAATATTTTTTTTTTTACAAATCTCTAGTTATTTTATCAGAATGGAATTGTGTTATTAGCCATTTGGTGCTACAAATTTATTACTTGTAATGTTTTTAGCTCATCTGACCCAAATTTCACTAAAATTCTAAAAATTTCTCCTCAGATTGAAATGTTATTACATGTATTTTGTTTATGATAATTCATACTATTTCAATATTTTTGTCTCAATTAGAGATAGTGGAAAGAATGAAAAATCACCTTTTACTTTTTAAATTTAACATGTGGAAACTTTTGTTCTTGAAAAAAAGACAAAAAATTCCTCAAATTTGAGGAAATTGTCAAAATTTCCTCAGAGGTAAGGCAAGACACCTTGAAGGACAATTCAAGATATTATGACTGCATTTTAATCCCTTCTGCTGAATGTTCTATTACAAAATTATTGTTACCAATCAAGCATAAGAAAGATACTCAAAAATCTCAATTTGAGGAAGAAGTTTTTAGATTTGCAGTGGAACTGGGTTCTCATCATAAAGTCAAGTGAGCTTATGGTATGGTCCATTGTGTATCATCTGTGATGTGTTGCCCACCATCTGTTTTACAGTTGTTATGTAAAACATTTAAAAAAACTGCTTGACCAACTTGTACATGACAGGGTTCTCTGGGACACTGATATCTGCATAAAAGTATGCATACTTTTCATTTTTGAAAATTCCAACAGCAGGGTCTTCAGGACGCAGGCTTTTTTATTAGCAAAATTCTCTTTTATTTGATCCGTTTGTAAAAAGTGAGTATCAATCATGTAGCATGTGAGCTATCAAACAAAGTTCAAGTGATTTTAATGGGATTAGGTGAAGCTGCATAGATTAGATTTTAGCAGACAAGGAGATTAAGACACCTGTTAATTGAGTGTTGGTGCCTATTGATCATTTTGATCAAAAGCCCAAAGTAAGAATGCCAAGGTAAAGGCATTGAGAATTGTTATAGTTGTAACATGACAAACAATCACAATTATCATGGTTATCAAATGCCTTAATTTTTCATTTGTTTATTATAATACTAAATATTTCACAATTAATGAGCATTAGTAATCTGGAGACATATATATATATATATATATATATATATATATATATATATATATATATATATATATATATATATATATATATATATATATATATATATATATTGGTGACACACCAATACACTTGTAATGTTCTAAATTATTGCAGGGGAAAAAAAGTTTCGTTTTTGGAACTGCAAGTTTAAGTACTAGGACTTCAACTTTTTTTAAGGAAGCAGTCCATGACTGCAACTTTCAAAATCCTGTGGTGAACCCTGCATGATTTTACAGGGAGCATTCTTTGCATCAAGGCCTTTCAGATTTGTTCAGTGAATGCTGAATCATCATCTGATATGGACACTGTTACTAAAAATAGAAAAACCTTTAAACTACTTAGAAAAAAATCTGCTTTCCAGAATTTGACCAAATTTGACAGAAAGCATCCTGACATGAAGTTCTTTCAAATTTATTCAGATTATGCTGATCCAAGCAGTCAAATATGGCCACTGTTACTAAAAATAGAAAAAAACTGTAAACAACTTCTTCTCAAAAACTGCTCAACAGAATTTGACCAAAGTTGATAGAAAGTATCCTGGCATGGAGGGCATTCAGTTTTATACAAAACATTTTAATCCACATTAAAGCAAGGCCACTGATTTTAAAAATAGATAAACCTTTAAATGCATTCTTCTCAGAAACCGCTAAACGAAATTTGACCAAATTTGACAGAAAGCAATCTTTCATATAGGACTTAAAATTTTGGTGCAAATGAGGATAATCCACAATCAAATGTCAATACCATTAAAAAAAAAAAACACCATGAAACGACTTTTTGCAAAATCCACATTTCAGAATTTGACCAAATTTGCCAGAAAGCATTCTGGCATAATGTCCTTTCAAGTTTATACAAATGATGCTGATCCACTATCAAATATAGCCACCATTACTAAAATTAGGAAAAGACTTTATATGACTTCTTCTCAGAAACAGAAGTAGAATAGTAGACTATACATATCTTACTCTCATGGATGGAACAAGACTATTAAAGCCCATCCACCATAATGGTTTTAATTAGGAATTCCTTTTAGAAAATTTTATTCCAGCAAAATTTGCTCCCTTGGGCACTTTTCTTATAAAAGAGGAATAACTTTCTTATTTAAGAACAGCTTGTTGTCAAAATGTTTATTTTATTGCTGTGAAAGGATTTTTTTTCATTTTATTGAACTTTGAATATAATGATATAATTTATTTCCTTTTAAATCATTTAACATTGACCACTGTTAACAACATTTCAGCATAGTTACTGCCATATCACACACACACACACACACACACACACACACACACACACACACACACACACACACACACAAACACACACACATGTTTTGAATAGTCTTGTGTGATACATGATCTTGTGTTACCCAAAAGGTCAGCTGTAGAATAATGTTTCTATTATACACAAGTGACTACTTTATAGGCATCACAATTCTTTGGACAAGGGTGAGCTGTCAGTCAATCTGTTTGGTGTAAGACTGCTACTTAAGAGGTAGCCACTTCTGCTGTAAATATACAAGCAGGACCTGTCACTTTTACTGTATAATCATAAATGTACCACACAAACAATTGACAGAGTGGAAACTAAAATAAATCTACAAATAACTGTTTTCCACCTGGATTTTGGATGATTGATAATTTTGTAGATTCTTGATTGTATGCACACAAAAAAAAACAACAAAAAAAAGGGGGCAAACTGGCGGTGGTGGTGGGGTCAGCTGTATACTAGTATATTAGTTCAATACGGTAGTTTTTGTAGTCCTAACCATTGTTTTATCGGGGGAAACTTGGTATACTGTATACATTACATGTGCCTTCTTGTCAAAACACTTTGTATATGAAAAATAACACCCTCAAGCAATGTTTTTTAAAGAACAAGAGGATCTGAGTTATCTTTCAAATAAAGCTGGGATAATCCATTGCTCGAGTTATGCCAGTAGCCGGTATGCTTGGGAACATTGAAATAGTAAGCCGATTGTTAAATAAAAATCACAAATTGATCTTTTTATAGTAACTCATTTCTTATGCTATTAGGAACAATTCATAAATTCATTTCAGAATTAACCAGGGACTGAGACTAAAACCCACATAACATATTAGTCCAAGCCGCTGACAGAATTTTGGAGATCATGATGTGGTCATTTCCCACACACAAGAAAAATTAATAAATAGGACAGTTTCTGAAATTATAACAACAAAAACAATATTATTTTTAAGTGTTTGAATTTTTACAGGTTTGACTGTACAAGAGCTAAACGTCGAAAAAGTGCAAAAATGTATTTGTGCAAAGTTTAATTCTATCAATGTATCTAAATGTACAGCAATTTTTTGTACATGATAAAACAAATACTCACCTCAACTTATCACATACATATAGGTAAGCACTGGGTTCATCTGGTCTATATAATCCTATAATCGTATATTTTGTAAATATTTTTTCATGCCTTGTGCATTATGCAATGTAGCAAGAAGAAAAAATACACTAGTGTTCATTCCTGAAATGGAAAACATAGAACCTGAAGGCCCTTACCAGGTCAAAAAGTGGGTTAAAAGGAGAACTGATCTTGAATTAGATGAAATTGATTCAAGTCAACCAGTCAGATGCAAAACCTTTCCTGAATGAAGCAAGGCAGTTGGATAAAGTTATTGATGAACAAAAAGAAATTTATATTCCAGGTGACTTTGACAGATCTAATGAATGTTCAGATAAATCAGAAGTGGTTGAAATTCATCTATAGACCT
Organism: Margaritifera margaritifera; assembly: GCA_029931535.1. NCBI lineage: Eukaryota > Metazoa > Mollusca > Bivalvia > Unionida > Margaritiferidae > Margaritifera > Margaritifera margaritifera. The sequence goes on from JAQPZY010001651.1 coordinate 5,204,276, forward strand.
TTTGCCCAGTTTGAAGATAAACCAACATGAGAAACTGATTACTCAAAACAACACATAGATAGATAACACCCATCTGAATATGCAGGAAAATATTGAGCATACATATTCCTAGCATAGATTTAAGAGATCACTTCACTGCATAAATATTCCTAGCACAGGTATAAGAGATCACTTCACTGCATGCATATTCCTAGCATACATTTAAGAGATCACTTTGCTGCATACATTAGGTTTGAGAGATCACTTCACTGCATACATATTCCTAGCATAGGTTTAAGAGATCACTTCACTGCATACATATTCCTAGCATATGTTTAAGAGATTACTTCACTGCATACATATTCCTAACATATGTTTAAGAGATCACCTTGCTGCATACATATTCCTAGCATAGGTTTAAGAGATCACCTAGCTGCATACATATTCCTAGCATAGGTTTAAGAGATCACTTCCCTGGATATATATTCCTAGCATAGGTTTAAGAGATCACTTCACTGCGGATATTCCTAGCATAGGTTTAAGAGATCACTTCACTGCACACATATTCCTAGCATAGGTTTAAGAGATCACTTCACTGCAGATATTCCTAGCATAGGTTTAAGAGATCACTTCATTGCATACATATTCCTAACATATGTTTAAGAGATCACCTTGCTGCATACATATTCCTAGTATAGGTTTAAGAGATCACCTTGCTGCATACATATTCCTAGCATAGGTTTAAGAGATCACCTTGCTGCATACATATTCCTAGCATAGGTTTAAGAGATCATCTTGCTGCATAAATATTCCTAGCATAGGTTTAAGAGATCACTTCCCTGTTTTCCATTCAGGGAAATCTGTCTTGAAAGCTGAGAAATAATATATTCATAAAACCATTACATATCAGTCATTTTGACATTTTGATGATATCAAATTCCTGGAGGATCTAGGTTATCTTTGAATGCTGTACAAATGTCTGATGATGCTCTTGATACATGGACTCAACTTTTTATGCAGGTTGTGGATAAACATGTACCACTGAAAACATACAAATAAAATTATCATAACTGCCAAGAAAACACACTATCAGTCAGCTCTAGAAAATAGTATTAATAAGACTAATTCTGTTTGGAAGATTTTTTAATGAACTGGAATCAGGCAGAAGTATAAAAAAAAATTCAGCAGCTAGATTATGCAGGTTCAGTCATTGATGAAGATGAAGAAATTGCAAACACATTTAATGAATTTTTCATCACTGTTGTCTCAAAAATAAAGGAAACAATTTTACACTCCAGTCACAATGAACTAAGAAGCTATTGCTTGGAAAACTTCCTTTCCAAGAGCAAATTTTAAATTCCTGCTTTATTATCAACCAGTAAAGTTTTAAAATTATTTCAAACTATTGATACAAACAAAAAACAGGTCTGGACAATATTGGACCACAACTCATGAGGGTTGCTACTGTTACAGCAGTATCTGATAGTACAAGTTATATATGTAACTGCTACTGTTGCTGCAGTATCTGATAGTACAAGTTATATATGTAACTGCTACTGTTGCTGCAGTATCTGATAGTACAAGTTATATATGTAACTGCTACTGTTGCTGCAGTATCTGATAGTACAAGTTATATATGTAACTGCTACTGTTGCTGCAGTATCTGATAGTACAAGTTATATATGTAACTGCTACTGTTGCTGCAGTATCTGATAGTACAAGTTATATATGTAACTGCTACTGTTGCTGCAGTATCTGATAGTACAAGTTATATATGTAACTGCTACTGTTGCTGCAGTATCTGATAGTACAAGTTATATATGTAACTGCTACTGTTACTGCATTATCTGATAGTACAAGTTATATATGTAACTGCTACTGTTGCTGCAGTATCTGATAGTACAAGTTATATATGTAACTGCTACTGTTACAGCAGTATCTGATAGTACAAGTTATATATGTAACTGCTACTGTTGCTGCAGTATCTGATAGTACAAGTTATATATGTAACTGCTACTGTTGCTGCAGTATCTGATAGTACAAGTTATATATGTAACTGCTACTGTTGCTGCAGTATCTGATAGTACAAGTTATATATGTAACTGCTACTGTTGCTGCAGTATCTGATAGTACAAGTTATATATGTAACTGCTACTGTTGCTGCAGTATCTGATAGTACAAGTTATATATGTAACTGCTACTGTTACTGCATTATCTGATAGTACAAGTTATATATGTAACTGCTACTGTTGCTGCAGTATCTGATAGTACAAGTTATATATGTAACTGCTAGTGTTACAGCAGTATCTGATAGTACAAGTTATATATGTAACTGCTACTGTTGCTGCAGTATCTGATAGTACAAGTTATATATGTAACTGCTACTGTTACTGCAGTATCTGATAGTACAAGTTATATATGTAACTGCTACTGTTACTGCAGTATCTGATAGTACAAGTTATATATGTAACTGCTACTGTTGCTGCAGTATCTGATAGTACAAGTTATATATGTAACTGCTACTGTTGCTGCAGTATCTGATAGTACAAGTTATATATGTAACTGCTACTGTTACAGCAGTATCTGATAGTACAAGTTATATATGTAACTGCTACTGTTGCTGCAGTATCTGATAGTACAAGTTATATATGTAACTGCTACTGTTGCTGAAGTATCTGATAATACAAGTTATATATGTAATTGGAGCATATCCACCTCAGTTTTCCCCCCAAAACGTGGACAATGGCAAATATTACCCCATTCAGAAAAAGCATGAGAAGGGAAGTGGGTATTTCCTGAGTATGAGCATTCATGTAAATATGTAAATAATAGAGGGCCACAAGGTAGATTAGTTCCAAACAACTGTGTTACCCTCTTTAAATAAAGTTAAAGTTGTTTTTATTATTATAATTATTATTATTATTATTATTATTATTATTATTATTATTATTATTATTATCTTCAAATCATAAAAATACATGACTGCAATATCCTAATTTTCAGTGTCAGAAACTGCTTAGATATGCATTACACACATATACTCAGATAATGAGATATGAGAGGGAGGGAATACTAATTAATTTTAACTAATTAATTTTAGGAAAATCAAGATTAAACTTAGTTATCAGAGTTTAGAAACAGCTCAAAGTTGAAAAAGTAACATGCAATTAAATTGACAGATGATTTGTCTTTAGTTGCATGTTTCCATTTTCTTCCTTGTAGTTTTGGATATCTTTTTTGTACTTTAGTTTGGCAAATTTGTTTTGTTTCAGATGAAGACTCTTTCAGTGCATGACTCAGATTGGCTGAAACATCCACACCTGCAGTTCTCTAAAGGTAAGATATTAGGACATGCAGCAGTTTTTTTTATTTTGAGAACTTGAGATCTTATATTTAAACTATATTTTCAAGGAAAGTTCACAGGTTTTACCAACCTCAATACAAATAACAACATGCTCTCAAAGGCTGTATGATAGCCTAAAGACTAGAAAATAAGCCATGGCTTAATCATCATTCATTGCTAATTTTCAGAAATAGAAAAAGTAGGACCCAAGGGCCCATACCAGGAATCATTTAGAAAAAACAGAGATTGCAAATATAAGATGGCATGTTTCTTGTTTATTGAAGAAAATTCAAATACATGAGTTTATCATTATCAGCCACCACTGCCACTGACCTTCTGTACTGGGATTTAAATTCCTCATGCTTGAGTAACTATTGGGAATTTGAGTCTGTAGTTTATTCTTCTCTGTTCTGCTTTGTAAATTAATGCAGCAGTGTTTGGGTCTTTTATGTGCCCAGTGGATGCATAGAGGCAACCTTCTTGCAACAAAGATGAAAAATAAGGGTCAGTGGCTCTGCCTAAAATGAACACTGATTGTTTGTAATTTCTTATCAGCTTATTTTCAAGGATGGCTTACTTTCAAGCTGGGCCTATTTTGGAGTAAAAATATTGTTAGATGATTTAAAATGGTTGTGTATCTAAAATTACTTGTCATATAAAAAGATGTAAATGATTTTTTTTATTCATGTAAATATTCATTCTCTAGGACATGCCATTGGATGAATCCTCCCCCTTAATTTAATAAATCCACCCTTAAAAATGAGCAAGTGTGCAAATATTGTGCTGTTGATTTTCTGTGAGCTTAGAAAAACCTGTAATATTTATTAATATTAGCAAAGTTCAGTGTGATCATGTAAGTGCTTGACTTCTGGATCAACTGCTGTAATCAAGCACTTACTGAGTTACTTTTTTACATTGAGTAGCGAGACACTTTCATTGATTATTAAAAGTATTTTTCCTGCTGCACTTGGTGAGCTTGTACATTGGGTGAGGTTGTACAATGGTGGACATGCACTTTTTTGGGTATTTGGTGGTAATGACTCTTAATCTCTTAATGTGTATGTGTGTGTGTGTGTATATATATATATATATATATATATATATATATATATATATATATATATATATATATATATGCATCTTATTTTTGAGGCTGGTTTTCTTTTCTGAGGACAAAAGGTCATACAAATTGAATGGCATATTTTTGGGGCTGGTTTCCTTTCTGAGGGCAAAGATCATACAAATTGAATGGCATATTTTTGGGGCTGGTTTCCTTTCTGAGGAAAAAGGTCATAAAAATTGAATGGCATATTTTTGGGGCTGGTTTCCTTTCTGAGGACAAAGATCATACAAATTGAATGGCATATTTTTGGGGCTGGTTTCCTTTCTGAGGACAAAGGTCATAAAAATTGAATGGCATATTTTTGGGGCTGGTTTCCTTTCTGAGGACAAAGATTATACAAATTGAATGGCATATTTTTGGGGCTGGTTTCCTTTCTGAGGACAAAGGTCATAAAAATTGAATGGCATATTTTTGGGGTAGGCTTATATTTGAGGTCAGCTTAATTAAAAATTTTAGGACATTGATGCAATATAGTCTTTGAGGTGCTCAGAAAACAAGACAGCCTTGAGGAAACCACCATCATGGATGGAAGACAACATTTCCTTGCACGTGCAGAAACCAGGGATCATAATGAAGAGACAGGGACCAAAAACCACAATGTGGGATTGAATCCCACAATAGGATCAGCCTTGGTCGGCTACAGTATCATTGTGTATCCAGGGCAAGGCACTTTACTCCAAGTGCTTCGGCACTAAATAACCTCTGTGTATTGTCATGCTGTAAGACAGCAAACCAAGCCGAACTAGATGAGAATTCATACTGGCGGAGCACAGTAGTGTAGAGTGAGCACACTACTGCTTATCAACACAGGCCCATTGTACTATCCAGGCCCAATGTACTATCCAGGCCCATTGTACTACCCAGGCCCACTGTACTATCCAGGTCCACTGTACTACCCAGGCCCATTGTACTATCCAGGTCCACTGTACTATCCAGGTCCACTGTACTACCCAGGCCCTTTGTACTATCCAGGCCAGTTTGTACTATCCAGGCCCTTTGTACTATCCAGGCCCATTGTACTATCCAGACCCTTTGTACTATCCAGTACAATCCAGGCCCTTTGTACTACCCAGTACTATCCAGGCCCTTTGTACTATCCAGTACAATCCAGGCCCTTTGTACTTTCCAGGCCCTTTGTACTACCCAGTACAATCCAGGCCCTTTGTACTACCCAGTACAATCCAGGCCCTTTGTACAATCCAGGCCCTTTGTACTACCCAGTACAATCCAGGCCCTTTGTACTATCCAGGCCCTTTGTACCACCCAGTACAATCCAGGCCCTTTGTACAATCCAGGCCCTTTGTACTACCCAGTACAATCCAGGCCCTTTGTACTATCCAGGCCCTTTGTACTACCCAGTACAATCCAGGCCCTTTGTACTATCCAGGCCCTTTGTACTACCCAGTACAATCCAGGCCCTTTGTACAATCCAGTACAATCCAGGCCCTTTGTACTATCCAGGCCCTTTGTAGTATCCAGGCCCATTGTACAATCCAGTCCCTTTGTACTACCCAGTACAATCCAGGCCCTTTGTACTACCCAGTACAATCCAGGCCCTTTGTACTATCCAGGCCCTTTGTAGTATCCAGGCCCATTGTACAATCCAGTCCCTTTGTACTACCCAGTACAATCCAGGCCCTTTGTACTAACCAGTACAATCCAGGCCCTTTGTACTATCCAGTACAATCCAGGCCCTTTGTACTACAGTACAATCCAGGCCCTTTGTAGTATCCAGGCCCATTGTACAATCCAGGCCCTTTGTACTATCCAGGCCCATTGTACTATCCAGGCCCACTGTACTATCCAGGCCCACTGTACTATCCAGACCCTTTGGTAAGATATTACTGAACTAAATAAATAAATGTTTTTATAAACACAGTGGAACTTCCCCTAATATGGCCCCTCTGTAAAGTGTACTGCTTCAGATTGACCACCTACATAGGTACCAACAAGACAGTTCTAATACCAATCAAACTTCATTTTAATACTAATCAAATTACACTGGCCATATCTATCAACAGCCAAAATATTGGTCCCAACAGTGTCCACTTCAGGATTCTTTCCTGTACATACATACAAACATGAAAAGAAAGATATTATAGATGGATACATACATTGGAACATACCTTAAGCAGCATCACAACCAAGATTTACAATTGCACTTTGATTCAGTAGAATCTCTACAAACATTCCACTAAATTATCAAATAGATCAGAAATATAAATGTATATTTACAGTTGGGAAAACAGATTAATTCTCAGATGGAAAAATAATTTATTTAGAACTTAATTGGCATTTTACCAGTGTGGTTGAAGATTTCTGGTTAGTATAGTAGTGTCTAGTCTTTTGTGGAGCTATCGACTTGCATAAAATCTTGATCATTGGCTTACATAAAAACTCTAACACTGAGTTGTGCATCGATAGCAAACAATATTATGCTTGCTATGTCTTGCATTTTTCTCAGAAAGACAATAAAGTAGTACTTGCTATATTTGTCTTGACACATCCAGGTTTACTTCTGCTTTGGAGACTTCCATGTGGAATAATTAATGGGATACATTTCTTTATACAGCACTCTTTCACTACAAGACCCATCATTATAACATGTTTCCTGTTATAAGGTTGGTATAGTTGTGTGTGCGTATGGATCCCGTTTCATTGCTCAGTAGTAAAATGGTATTTATGATGTGCTTCATTATATGTCAGTCTCATTATAAGACAGTACATGTATACTCTGTAGCTGTCATGGACAGTGTTACAATGAGGGAATACTACATATTGTCTTTTCTTCTGTAAAACATGCACACAGTTGCAAACAAACATAGACTTGACTCTGCTGTCACATAATGCACATGCACACCAGAGTTGACACTGTTTAAATTGTTTATAATACATACAAACAGGGTAGACCCTGACTTGATTATGGAATTTATCTGCCATCGCATAATGTACCAGCTACAAACAGTATAGACCCAGGTCTGCCATTGTGTAATGTGCCAGCTACAAACAGCATCGACCCAGGTCTGCCATTGCGTAATGTGCCAGTTACAAACAGCATAGACCCAGGTCTGCCATCACATAATGTTCCAGCAGATTTGGGTCTATGCAGTTTGTTTGGACTAATCAGTAGAATAAACAACTTTATGTGATGGCAGATCAGGATCTATTTTGTTTCCATGATGGCAGATCAGGATCTATGTTGTTTCCATGATGGCAGATCCGGATCTATGTTGTTTCCATGATGGCAGATCAGGATCTATGTTGTTTCTGGTTGGATCTGATTTGTAGATGAGTATATAGAGTAATCTAAGAATATTATAATTATTTTATGGAAACCATGTGCAAGAGGGATATAATTTTTTACTCTCTTGGCTGAGGTTCCCTGGATGAGGTCAAAGATAAAAAGTTTTCAATTATAGTGACAAGTTTTCAAACATTTTTGGACTAAATTTTTATAAATGCAGTTATAGTAGAAAGTCACATGCAGATATGCAACAAGATTTGGGTTATGGCCTTAAATGAGACAATGCCCTTGAATGGTGGGGTGGGGAGTAGAGGGGTCTCAGATGATCCTGTTTCAAATGAGGCAATTATTATGTAGTAACATATTTAGAGATTTTGCATTAGGTAGCATTTTTTCCCATTAGCATCTGGTTTTTAGAAGATCTAGATACAGACAAACAGATGGACATACAGTGGGTATCACAATATCCCCAAAAGCAAGCTAAATCATGGGGATAATAAACAGCAGTTGGATGCTGAATCACTGGTGTATTGTTTGAAATAGATGCTTGCACACATTTAGTGCATCCTGTTGTGGCCCAAAGCATGCAAGATATCTGCACTGGGAGCTTGATATTAATTACATGTGCATCGTATGTTTGAAAGCAAAAACATAATATGCACTGCACTTGGAAGTAAATTACAATATTTCTAATATACTCCATATATCTCATTAGCTGTTGCTGGCAAAGAGAAAACAGATGACTGCACAGCCTTGGATAATTGCCATGGTTCAACAAATAGATACATTTAGAATATACAGTACAGAGAAGAAGCACTCCATCATATACATGCTTTTATTATTGTGAGGAATATATGTCACCAGTAAAAAGTTTAAATAATGAAAGAAAGTTGTTTTGTATAAACCTGCTATAATCATTCATATTGTTACATGATGTTGATAGTGTAAATTAGATTTACTGGAGACTTGAAGTAAAGAAACGACCTGAAAACATTTATATAGAGTGAAATAAGGAGTTTAGAAATGACACTGTTATCTTACACCCAGTACAACACACCTTCACCTGAAGGCAGCCTAGACCCTGATCTACTGGTATATTATACTGCAACAAATATGGGTGACCAGTCTATGCTAGTCATATTTTAGTGTGTGCATTCTGTACAGATACACATATATTGTAGAAATATGGGTGACCAGTTTATGCTAGTCATATTTTTGTGTGTGCATTCTGTACAGATACACATATACATGTATTGTAGAAATATGCAGCAGAGCATAATGATTTCTATTGTTCATCCGTCCCGCTTCTCAGCACCCCCCACCCCATTACAGTGAAGCAAGTCTATAAAGGACACTCAGGAAATGGGACAACAATGTTTAAGCCCAACTAGCCCAAACAACTAAAAATCATCGTTTGGCTTTAGAAATTTCATGTAAGTAGCCCATTTTTAAAAGCCAAGAGGACAAAAACTAACATTTTGAGGCCATTTTTCCCTGTATAATCCTTGCTGGAATGAGGAGGTCAGACTTGGAATTGTCTCCCCCTGAAGAGACCACAGATTGTTTCCTTGCTGGGCATGTGTCTTTTGTTTAGAGGTTCAGTATGTAAGTGTTTTATAGAGGTGTTTAGACAGGTTTTACAGAATTCATAAGTGTTTTATAGAATTCATAAGTGTTTTATAGAGGTGTTTGTTTACACAGGTTTTATATAATTCATAAGTGTTTTATAGAGGTGTTTGTTTACACAGGTTTTATATAATTCATAAGTGTTTTATATAGGTGTTTGTTTAGACAGGTTTTATATAATTCATAAGTGTTTTATAGAGGTGTTTGTTTACACAGGTTTTATATAATTCATAAGTGTTTTATATAGGTGTTTGTTTAGACAGGTTTTATATAATTCATAAGTGTTTTATATAGGTGTTTGTTTAGACAGGTTTTATATAATTCATAAGTGTTTTATAGAATTCATAAGTGTTTTATATAGGTGTTTGTTTAGACAGGTTTTATAGAATTCATAAGTGTTTTATATAGGTGTTTGTTTAGACAGGTTTTATATAATTCATAAGTGTTTTATATAAGTGTTTATTTAGACAGGTTTTATAGAATTCATAAGTGTTTTATATAGGTGTTTGTTTAGACAGGTTTTATATAATTCATAAGTGTTTTATAGAGGTGTTTGTTTAGACAGGTTTTATATAATTCATAAGTGTTTTATATAAGTGTTTGTTTAGACAGGTTTTATATAATTCATAAGTGTTTTATAGAGGTGTTTGTTTAGACAGGTTTTATAGAATTCATAAGTGTTTTATAGAGGTGTTTGTTTAGACAGGTTTTATAGAATTCATAAGTGTTTTATAGAGGTGTTTGTTTAGACAGGTTTTATAGAATTCATAAGTGTTTTATAGAGGTGTTTGTTTAGACAGGTTCCATTTTATATTCCATGTTTGTACTATCAGAGTGTTAGGAGAGTTAAAATAGTCATGCTGTGTCCACTTACACAAGGGCAGACACAATGAATCACATATACGCCTACTTTTTTTTAATCACTCCAACTGGGCTATAGTGATAGTAATGTCTGTCTGTCCATTTGTCCATCTGTAAACAAGGTGGTTTCCTCAACATAACTTTAGTTTGCTGTGGTCTTATTTTTCACCAACCTCGAATGTGCCTTACCATTGGGTAGAGGCATATTAGTATTGGGACAGCTAGGTCCAAAGACAATGTCAATGTAGCAGAAAATGGGATTTTCCTTTCTGCATGATAAGTGAAAGTTTCCTTGACCTAACTTTCATCAAACTTCATTGGTAGACATACTTCGGCAGAGGCAACTCCCCATTAAATCTGAGGCAGAGAGATGCAAGTTTCCTGGATGCAATTTTCATCAAACTTCATAGGTACATCTACATTTGGGCTGGGTACATCTACATTTCGGCTGGGCACATCTACACTTGGGTTGGGTACATTTACATTTGGGCTGGGTACATCTACATTTGGACTAGGTACATCTACACTTGGGCTGGGTACATTTACATTTGGGCTGGATACATCTACATTTGGGCTGGGTACATCTATACTTGGGCTTGGTACATCTACACTTGGGCTGGGTACATCTACATTTGGGTTGGGTACATCTGCATTTGGGCTGGGTACATCTATACCTGGGCTGGGTACATCTACACTTGAACTGGGTACATCTACACTTTTGCTGGGGTTCTTCCCTATAAATTCTTAAGCCCAGAAGTCAAAGGGCAAGGTCACATGCACTAAAGTTGTCATTTTGGGTTCCACATGATAAGTCTATTTTCTTCACGTTACCAACACCCAATTTTTATCATAGCTGCATCACATTTGAAAAAAGGCAGTAACCTGTTGAGTCTGTTATTGATAGATCAAACATTAGGGTCACTGGGCATGTTAATTTTACATTTGTAATTGCAACAGTCAGTCTGCATGGAATATGCACTCTTCTTATGGCAATTTTTTGGTATAGCTTGGCAATGATTACGAAATCAGGCATTTCGAATAAAATTGACTCTATAAATGTATTTTGATAGTAATATTTTGCACATAATATTTGTGAAGTCAGATTTGTAACCCTCAGTATTTGACCAGGAATTGAAAGGCTGTATTTCTGATCCAATTTTGATAAAACTTGGAATATATGCTTGTATCATCAAGATTTCGGATGAATTTGACAATGAGCAAGATCTTAGCGTATTAATGAGGTGATGTTGCATTTAATTGACTGACCTTGTTACCACTCTAGGGGCCTTATTTCTGATCCGATTTAATAAAACTTGGAGTATATGTTTACATGATCAATATCTTGGATGAATTCGACAATGAGCGAGATCCAAACATCTTGCACTGATTGGCTAACCTTGTTACCACTCTGGAAGCCATATTTCTGATCTGATTTTTTATCAGATGTTTATAAAACTTGGAATATATACTTACATCATTAGGCTCTCGGATGAGTTCAATAATGAGTGAGATCCACTCTTACTAATGAGGTGATCTAGCATCTGATTGGCTTATATTGTTACCCTTTTGGAAGCCATATTTCTGATCTGATTTGGATCAAACTTCAGATATGGGTGTATATAATCAGGATTTTTGATTGGTTTGAAAATGAGTGAGATCAACACATATTAATGATTCAATCTTGCATCTGATTTGCTGAGCTTGTTACCACTCTGGGAGCCATGTTTGTGATCTGATTTTGATCAGACTTGGAATATATGCTTACCTCATCAAGATCTTGGACATTTTCAGTAATGAGCAAGAGTCATGCATTTTTATGAGGTGATCTTGCATCTAATTGGCTGAGCTTACTACCACACTGGAAGTCACAAGTGTGATCAAAATTAGAATATGGGCTTATATCATCAAGATCTGGGCCAGTTTTGAAAGTAAGTGGGATCAACACATATTAATGAGGTGATTTTGCATATAATTGGCTCAGCATGTGACCAGTGACCACTCCTGAAGCCATATTTTTGATCTGTTGGGTTTGTTATTATCAAGATTTTGGATGACGTTGATTATGAGCAAGAGACTGCATATTAATTATGGCTCTATCATTAGAAATAATCTTTTATCAGGGATATAGTAAAATAGGTAAAATCAACATGATATAAAGTTTGGGAAATAATTTACGTTGGCTGTGTTCTTGCAATACTACAAAGCCTGCTTTTTGAAACAGTCATCTGTAAAGTTATGTTAAAGGTGAGCAATATCATTCTAACTTGGGCCTCTTGTTAACACTTATATCGATTGATTAACTGCTTATTTAATTATTCAGTTCCACTCCTAATCAGTTCCGCACTTGCTCCAAAATTATAGTTATGGTTAAACCAAAATGTTGAATTGATTGCAGTAAACCCTCAATATTTTGGGACGCCAATGACACAGATATATGGCACCACTCAGATATGACTCTTTTGGTTCTGGCCTGAAGCCTTCCCTTGCATGTGTCTGCCAAAAGCCTAACAACAATTATTTTTATTGCCCCCAGAACTTTAAATTTTGTTGAAAAGTCCTTGTTTGAATGAGTTATTTTCATTTTGGTCTGAAATGGGGGTAGGAAACATGCTTTTTATTTTTACTTCTGTATGCATCCAACCCCATCTGTTTCAGAGAGATTTTCATTTTGCCAGATGCTTAGATGTATAAAAGTCATTGTATTCAATTGGCTATTTTACCAGTGCATGAGCAGATCATGGAAATTAGACTTTTTTCTTTTCTTTTTTTTGCTTATTGGACCCATGATTTTTTGTCCTGGTCCCTTTTTACTCCAGATCTCAAAATCACCCTACTTTTTGCAAAGGTTCGTCTGTCCATGTGCTGTTTTGACTGGTCTGCTTGAGATCTAGTGGCAGGAAGCCTAAAATCCAAACTCAAACTCCAGTTCTGAAACTGAGAAAAATGTCAACTTTACTTGGTATTTTTGTAGAGCTATGTCTTTCCCCTTCTCAGTAATGCCACCCACTTCTTTGGTCTCTGGTGAATTACTATGACTACACAAAGATTGGAAAAGGGTACTATCTCATGATCCAAAAAGGTGGCATGTGGGGACAGTGAGCTTGAATGCCTTAAATCACATAGGAACAAATTAAAACCATGTTTGAATGACTTTTTAAACTCATTTGAATGAGTTCAGAATGTTTTTGAACAACTTTACCATATTTTCTGCATGTTTTGGAAAAATACCTTTTTCTGCTCCAAATCATGCAAAAGTATTTAATTTTGTGTCAGAAAGCAAATAAATGAAAAAATCTAATTCCAAGCAACAAAACCCACACATGCAATATTATTGTATCCCTTAAGCTATTCAGCAAAGTAATCACACTTTTTGTGTAGGTTCTTGAATGAAAACTAGCATATTACATGCTCAATTTCACCTAGTTTATTTCAGTCTACAAGAAAATAAAAGGATATTGAAAAACACAATTTCACATGTGAAGCAAAAGAATCCACCATGTTTTAATTGCTTGCAGTCATGTACTCTGGACCTCCCATAAAAATTTGCATAAGTATAATTTAGACTGGTTGCATAGTTGGGCATTAAATAAAGACAAAATGAAAATAGATAAAATAGGACAAATCTTGATCGTAATTTTCCATATAGTTAAAGTAGTAGTTTATTTCAGTATTGGGTGGAAGAGGTTGGTCGTAAATGTTACTAACAAAACCCGTGAACTGACTCCAGTTTGTGCAGTCGAGTATTGAAACTGATTTAAGACTAACATCAAAGTAAATTACATTCCAATACTCGTGTAAAAGTATATACAACACTTGAAATACCGTATGTACTCACATATAATTCGATACCAACTGCAAACTGCATAGACCCAAATCTGCTGGCACATAATGTGCTGGTAGATCTGGGTCTATGCAGTTTGTAAGGACTAATCAGTAGAACAAACAACATAGACCCTGATCTGCCGGTGCATTATGCGAAGACAGATCAGTGTCTATGTTGTTTGCATTTGGACCCAGCTTATACACAAGTATATACGGTAATGATCTGTTTTTTTTGCTGAATCATTTTTGTCGAGCCCATGGTAATGGGAAGCAAGACATAGCAATCACATTTCTGTGACATGCTGGCTTGCCTCTTTTACCTAGCAGTCAAAGTCACAGTTATAGAAAACTTGCATTAATGTTTTGGTTATAGGTTTGTCATTTGTTTATATTTCCTAAACCCTTTGATAGATTTTTTTTTCTTACTTGGGATTAATTATTATAAGCTAAGACAATTCATTCTATGACATGCTGGCTTGCCGCTTTTACCTTGTAGTCCAGGTCACAGTCATATAAAATTTGTATTAAGGTTTTGGTTAAAGAATTTTTCATTTGTCTATATTTCCTACACCACTTGCTAGATTCCAATCATACTTGGTATGAATTATTATGAAGCTAAGACTATTCATTCTATGACATGCTTGCTGACCCCTTTGACCTTGGTGTTACAAAAGTTGTTTCATTTGCCTATATTTCTGAAACCCCTAGATGGATTTTCTTCATACCTGGGTTGAATCAATATGAACCTTAGACAATTCATTCTGTGACATGTTTGCTTGACCCTTTGACTGTGGGGTGGAGTGGAGGTCACAGTCATAGAAAATTTATGGTTTTGGTTCAAGTTTTTCATTTGCTTATATTTCATAAATTCTGTGATGGATTTTCTTTATACTTTGAATGAATCATTGTGAGGCTAGTCAATTCATTCTGCAACATACTTACTCTATCTTTTAACCTTGGTGTTAAGGTCACATGTTTTACAGCAATAATTTGATTGTGGGCTTGATATGCTGGCCCTGGCCTTCTTGTTTTCAGATATGTTATTATTCACTTAAACTTGATTCCTGTATACATGACCGTTACATGACTGAATGCAAGTTTTAGTATTATCCAGTAAAGTATAAAAACAAAATTTTCAAGATGAAGACTTGACTTCAACAATGTTCTCTTTTAATAAAGGGCAACAATATTCTTCTTGTGTTTTTTACAATTCAGATTTTTCTTCTACAGGTAATTTAATTTTAAATAATTGTTATTTGTTATATCAGTATCAGTATGGTTCTCCCAATTTTCAACAATTTAATAAATACATGTAACTTGTCAAAGCTATTTCTGATGATAAGCAGGCCATTCATTTCCGAAAGTGGTATTATTTTGTGTCTCTTGTATTATCATTGTAGAACTACAACTGTTTTCAAAAGCATTAGTGCATACATTCTTTTAAAATGATTTCTGAAAATTTCAAGGAATGAAAAAATAATTTGCCAAAAAATGTTGGTACTGTATCAGGAAACTGTGTAAATACATAAAGAAAATATGGTAAATATTATTTGAACTAAATTATTTTTTTTGTTGATCAAATTTGTATTATGTTTGAATGAGTTTGTAACTTGTTTATACAACTTTAAATTCCATTTGAATGAAATTATTACTTGATTGAACAAGTTGGTAACTTGTTTGAACTGCAGACAAATTTAGAACTCATTTAAATGACTTAAATGATTTAAAAACTTGTTCAAACAAGTTCTTAATTCTTTTAAAATAATATTGTTATGAGATCCATTCAACACAACTTTAAAAAACCCCATTAAAATGTGATTTAAAAGTTTTTCAAATGACTTAAAAACTCTTTCAAACCAGTTATAAACTTCAGATGAGTTCAAAACTCTTTCAAAACCAGTTATAAACTTCAAATGACTTCAAAACTCTTTCTAACCAGTTATAAACTTCAAATGACTTCAAAACTCTTTCAAACCAGTTATAAACTTCAAATGAGTTCAAAACTCTTTCAAACCAGTTATAAGCTTCAAATGACTTCAAAACTCTTTCAAACCAGTTATAAACTTCAAATGACTTCAAAACTCTTTCAAACCAGTTATAAACTTCAAATGACTTCAAAACTCTTTCTAAATAGTTATAAACTTCAAATGACTTCAAAACTCTTTCTAACCAGTTATAAACTTAAAATAAGTTTAAAATGTTCAAACAAAATTTAAAGTTGTTCAAGCAACTTTGAAACTTGTTCAAATAATGTTTAATTTTATTTGGATGTCCTAAATGGATTTTCATAGGGATGTAACTTAGGTGGAAAGGAACAATGCAGGTATTGGTCCAGTTCAATATGTTGCATTTGGAATCTCTTTAATACCAATGTACATTTGCTATTATAAGCAGTGTTCCTTTTAGAATTGCTGTTTTACCATTTCATTGAGCCTGTCTATAAAAGACACTGAAGTCTGTCTATAAAAGACACTGAAGTGACCAAAAATATTTGTCCTTTATAAACAGATTTCCTTATCAAGAGATGAAAAATAATAAAGAAATCAAGACATTGGATCCATATAAAAATGTTGTCCTCTGTGAGGAGGTGTCCTTTGTATGGAATTGTCCACTAAGACAGGTTTCATGATATTAGTTGTGACAATTCGACATTAAAATATTTCTTTTAATACAGAAAAATAGTTTCTCAGTTTCATCTGGCTCGATAATTTTTTGACAAACAAAAATGAACTTGGCTGGAATCAGGAAAACTTCACCGGGACTAAATTATGTGACCTATATCAAGTACAACAAGCTATAAGCAGGCAGGTGAAATAATGTTTGAGTTTCCCATCGTAAATTTGTACTTGGTGTGTGCTACATGTACCAGAAAATGGATCATTCTTGACATAATTTTTAAATATATTCTCATCATTCACAGATTGCAAACGGGAGTGCCCCAAGCATCATATCTGTATCAAGAGCACAAAGACAAAAGAGGAGAAATGTGTGACAAAGCAATATATAAAAGAGGGGTAAGATTGACAAAATGATTGTTATGTTTGATGGGAAAGTTGGATAACTGCTCATAAAACACTGTCACATTTATCATACTGTGTGTACTGTACATATTATTCCTGAATTATTCATGACTATTAACTTTCACAAGTCAAGAACACCACATTAGAGCGACATCTGTGAAAGTTAAATGATTTCATGGCTTTTAAACTTATTGATTAGCCCTCAATCTTAATACCATATGTACTCGTGTATAATCCGATACCAACTGCAAACTGCATAGACCCAGATCTGCTGTCGCATAATGCGCCAGCAGATCTGGGTCTATGCAGTTTGTAAGGACTAATCAGTAGAACAAACAACATAGACCCTGATCTGCCAGCACATTATGCGATGGCAGATCAGGTTCATTGTTGTTTGCATTTTCACCTTGATTATGCACAAGTATATATGGTAGTTGTATGTTTGTATGCCAGATGCTAAGCAAATAAATGCTGAAATGGCAATGTTATGACAATGCATACCCTTAACCTTGCAGCAGACATATAGACAGACACAGTTTAACAGAATTCCAGTACCGTAACCTTCAGTCCCTTATAGTTGAGAATAGTAAAGTATTGAAATAGAAAAGGCTCACACAAAAAACTAGACATGAAAGATTATGAACTATGAATTAAATTTGTGTTGCATATTATCCTTTGTATACTTCTAAATTATTGTAAATGCATGTTGTTACAAGTGGGCTTTTTTGTGCATGATCATATAAAGAGCTTGTTCTCTTCATTTAGGATTTTAATGCAAGCATTTTGGTTTAGAAATAGGATTTATAGCCAATGAATATAAAGATTTAATTCATATCTTGCACTTTGGTAAGATATTTAACCATTTGGAACATGAGTTCTCAAAAACATGAATCAACCAACACATAGCTAGAGTTTCAAGGTGAGGCATTCATATCCTGGCCATTGCAGGTGTGCAGACATAGATTGCAACTTATTGCTTAAGGGTGATAACATTTATGAAACTGCAGTTATACTATACCCTACAAACCAGGGTTATATTGGGATGGCGTAAAAGGGTCGGTGGTGCAAATGCTGAATGGGATCCATGTGATATAATGCTGTTAAGAAGAGTATGAAGAGGGGAAAAAGATCAACAGCAGGGTGGGCCATGTGGGTGGGCCATGTGGGTGGGGTGGGGTTTTTAGAGTAGTCTTTTGTCCTTTTGTGTCTCTCTCCACTTTGTCTTCCAAAATAATGATTAATTTTAATCTAACGTGAACAAAAACTTGCCCAGTTGATGAATACAGTCTTTTAGTGGACTTAGTAAGCTGTGACTATATGAATCGTCAGTGCATTTCCAGTACAAAATGTCAGTATGTTTCCAGTATGTCAGTGCATTTCCAGTGCAAAATGCCAGTATGTTTCCAGTATGTCAGTGCATTTCCAGTACAAAATGCCAGTATGTTTCCAGTATGTAAACAGTGGTTCAGCAATAATAGTGGAAAATATTTGCTTCTTGATTGCTCTGCCATCAGCATGATTGCATTATGTTTCATATGTTTATATTATGCTTCATTAACTTGCAGTACAGTAACAGCATAAGTAAACAGCATGGTGGTGGCAGCACAAGTGTCCCACTTGTACACTGTTATGCTGTAACTATACTGGACATCCATACCTGTGACAGAACCTGAGAATTTTAAACCAGTTGATTTACAAATTTTGATCAGTAGATTGGCTTCTAAATAGGTAGATTTTTTATTGGCATAAATTTTACGTGTTTTAAGGGGATTGAAAACAAAACAAGTTCATTTTGTCACATAATATGTATTCACTTCATATTATAATAAAACACAAATTTTGAACATGATTCAGATTCAGAATCTGATGGAAAATGTTACAATAATAGTTAGTTAATATGAGCCAGTATATTGTTAATTAAATGAAAAAGGAAGAGTTGTACATCTTACAGTTCTCTGCAAAGATTTTTTTAAAATAAAATCCACAGGCATTTTTAGTTTCCTTCACAAGATCACTGTCTGAAGACCACTGGTGACATTCACTGTGATTGTTAACCTTCACACTTAGCAGGCTGTCAATAGTTTTCTGGTCCAGACTTCCCTTTGAATCACTCTGGATTTTCCGAAGAATGGAGAATGTCCTCTCTGTGTCAGCATTGGAATGTGGCAATGATAGGACAACTACACTCAGTCTGGAAAGAAGTTCTAACTTAAGTTTTCCTGTTGCTGGGTTTCTGAGGCTGCTGACTGATCTCCAATACTGCTCCAAGCTCATTTCACCCCGAGGAGGAAGTTCCTGGCTTGGACTTAATATGTATTCCTGAGCCTCATCCTCAAGGGCTTGTTTCTCTTCTAAGCTTATGTCCAAAAATCTGTTGGCAAGTTTCACCACTGTAATTAATTTTAAACAAATTAGATTTAGACTTGAAATAAACAGTTAAAAAACACATGATTTTAATAACTGGAAGAAAGTGGACGTTTCAGCATTTTGACATGAATTGAAAAAAAAATATACAAGCTGCCCTTAAATATTCATCTTAAACCATCGTAAACAATACAAGAACAATTAAAAGACATCAAATCAAAATACTTACTCAAGTGTTTCTGCCAAGATCATTTTTGGTCGGTCTCTCCGTTTTATCTTCCTTCCACGACAGATCGGCCGAGTTTTAATCAAAGATTCATGGTCATCATGGATTACCTTTGATCCTTTTATTACTTATAACACCTCAAACAACATCCCGCATTTGGCCTTAAACTCTCCAAATTACAACAATAAGGTAATCACTTAGCCGCTTCTTGTGTATACAAGCTAACAATTGTAATCCGACTACTCAACCACGCATCGTCGCGCCGGTCATATCATAGGTGGAACATTTCCGGTTCCCAGTAGACTGGTTCTGGCTGGTTTATGTGTTGATAGAACGCGTAAAAAAAACGGGTTTTTTTTTATAACAATTTTTCCTTGAAATTTTCAAAACCGGTAGATTTTGACTACTAAACAGTATGTGCAGTAGACTGTCTTTAAAACGGTATTTTTGGACTACCGCCGGTAGAATCACAGGTATGGACATCACTGCTGTAGGTTTCATCATGGTGGTATGTTCTAATCATACATCATGCTGGTTATCAATGTTCTAATCATACATCATGCTGGATATCAATGCTGCACAAAAACATAGTGGCTGCATGAGTGTTCTCATCCACTATCATTCTGTAACCATGCTAGACATTAATGCTGCAAAAAAACCTAAAAATTCCAGTGTTCCACCATAGTGGCAGCATGAGTGTTCTACTTGACTACATTATGCTCTATGCTGGTCATCTATGCTGCCCACAATACACACAATTACATGAAAATCGTGCTGAAAGAATGCTGGGTATCTCATATGATGTTCACTATCATCATGCTGTAGCTATACTGAGTAACTGTGTACATGCTGCTCAGCAGCATCTAATGTGATTTCTGATGCTGGCATATATCCAGGATGATGGCAGCATGATGGTTCCAAAAACATTTCAGATGTACAATTATTGAAGATAATATAAAATGGGTAAAGCCTAGTGGCAAGCAAAGCTTGCTGGACTTGTGTTCTTACTGATGTTATGTGACATTATGGATATGCGGCACATTTTGTCTTACACTTATTCTTTGCTTTTGTAAAGTAATGTTCCAGAGTCATGTGACATCATGGATATGTGACACATTGTGTCTCATGCTCATTCTTTGCCTGTGTAAAGTAATGTTCCAGAGTCATGTGACATCATGGATATGTGACACATTACATCTCATGCTCATTCTTTGCCTGTGTAAAGTAATGTTCCAGAGTCATGTGACATCATGGATATGTGACACATTACATCTCATGCTCATTCTTTGCCTGTATAAAGTAATGTTCCAGAGTCATGTGACATCATGGATATGTGACACATTGGTCTCATGCTCATTCTTTGCCTGTGTAAAGTAATGTTCCAGAGTCATGTGACATTATAGATATGTGACACATTGCATCTCATGCTCATTCTTTGCCTGTGTAAAGTAATGTTCCAGAGTCATGTGACATCATGGATATGTGACACATTGCATCTCATGCTCATTCTTTGCCTGTGTAAAGTAATGTTCCAGAGTCATGTGACATTATAGATATGTGACACATTGCATCTCATGCTCATTCTTTGCCTGTGTAAAGTAATGTTCCAGAGTCATGTGACATTATAGATATGTGACACATTGCATCTCATGCTCATTCTTTGCCTGTATAAAGTAATGTTCCAGAGTCGCGTGACATCATGGATATGTGACACATTGTGTCTCATGCTCATTCTTTGCCTGCGTAAAGTAATGTTCCTGCATTGCAAGAAATATTTATTGATATTTTTGGTTGAAATAGAAATAAGATTAAAAATTTTAGAGTTTATTTTTATGGTGAATAAGTTTTACAGGTAAGAAAAAAATAATCAATGTTACGAACACATATTCATCTTTGTTTTGTTTTTTTTCTTCGTAAAGAAGCATGCACAAAGCAGATAATAGCAGCGACTATCGGCACTTCAGGTGCCACTGTCTTCAAACAGCTAGGGATGTAGGTTTTATGTACCTTGTTTTACATATACAGGTTATCAAAAGAACTCACAATGTGATCAGGGCCTTTGGCCCCACTCAAGCTTAGCTCGATATTAAATATGCAGTTTCACTGGGGAAATCTGAAATCTGTGAAGATTTACATAGTGGAAGGAATAAAGACATATACATAATTGTTTGCAATTGCTGATAATCAAGGTAACATGGAATATCACATTATTTGATGGATCAAAAGAGGGGGTTAGGATGCTGGCCTCAGTATGTATACTGAAGACACTGGTGGACTATCAAAGCTTATCCGGCTACTCAGCTCTGCTTTTGGACATGAATGGTCCTAAATTTAAAGAAAACCCTCTAAAAATGAATGAAAAATAAAAATAATCAGAAAGGGTCTGAGGATAAATACATTCTAATAGTCAGATATTATGCTCATGATTCCATCCACAATGTCAACAACTCAAGTGAGTATGACATGCTTCATAAAAAACAAACATGTTGGATTTTATACCAAAAATTTTTTAAAGTACTTATAATTAATTACCTTTAAAGGTGGATAATTACATTAGATATTCACCTTAAAATATTTCCTCAGTGTAACTTTTCATCAGCTGTTGGATTTATTAGGAGTGAGGACATGGGGATATGGTTAAGGAAAAAACATCAGTTTGCCACAAGAAATTTAGATTTTCTTTGAATTGTTAAAGGAATTCAGCTATGGAATAAAGAAACAATACAGGATCATTTCAAAATATTTCAAATCAATATGAAAGAAACTGACAGATATAGATGAAAACATTAAAAAACAAATATGAAAAAAGTAGTGTAATAAAACCATGGCAATATGTAATTTCTTTTATTTTAAAACTTATTTCATTCTTATCCCATGTTATTTTTTTCTTATGCTAGTTATCCACTGTACTATTTCTTGAATCCACATCCTATGTAGCTTATCAGTATTTTAAACCAAATAAGATTATGTTATGACTTTGTTATTGTACACTTAATTGCCATGCTTTCTCTTTCTCTATTGTTTGGTTTCTTATATTGACTTAATTTGGAATGTTAATCTGCTGTTGTTCATGTCATTATTGTATTTTGGGGGGGGGGGATTTTGGGAAAGGCTATTTCAATGTTGTAAGAACGTGTTACCAATTATGCAGACTTTTTTGGAGGCAATTAAATAAGTTTAAAGCAAAGGATAAGGAAATACAATTGTTTGAAAAGAAAAGTGATTGCTTCAAGCAAACATGAGGAATTCAGAGTGATTTTCTTTGTGACTCACAATATTTTGTGTGGATGGATGTGGATACACGCTCCTGGCTTAATTGGCTGTTGTACAAAGTAACCATATGAAACAAATAAACGAAGTAAAATATATGGTGTATATATACAAACTGCATATCTTCAATTTAAATAAAATGTAACTTGAAATAAATAAATAAATAAATCTGATATGATGCAATGACTCGCATGGAGGAGGGGGGATGCTGTACATGTAGAAGATTGTTGAAAAACACATTTATGAAAAAGAGAGGGAAAAAAATTGTCCCAGTGAACTAAATGGATGATCATTTAATGTTTAATGCATTCAGAAACTTGAGAGCAACCTGTGATGTGTCGCCATGTTTTTGTATTGCACTGTTGTCAGGCAGTGGTTTTACACCCTTAGCCTCATTCTCAGTACAATTTACCATATATACTCGCATATAACCTGGGTCCAAATGCAAACAACACAGACCCTGATCTGCCGGTGCATTATGCGTCGGCATATCAGGGTCTGTGAAGTTTGTTCTACTGATTAGTCCTTACAAACTGCATAGACCCAGATCTGCTAGCACATTATGTGATGGCAGATCTGGGTCTGTGCAGTTTGCAGTTGGTATCAAATTATATGCGAGTATATACAGTAAGCATGGGAGATGACTCTTATACCAGATTGTGAAAAAGGTATATTTTCTTGCTGTAAGAGGTGGATAATTCTTTATTTTATGGAGTAAAGATAGCCTAGATGATAGCTTACCTCGAGCATAATGAACCTGTTTATTCCATAATAGATTTTCATCAGTGGAGACTCCTAATAATTTTCCATATCTGACATTTTTTAATTCATCACTTTACAATACACCTTAAAATACAACTCGGTCTATCAGATAATGTAGCCAATTTATTACTAGTTCCTGAGAGCATAGCTTTTTGTAGATAAACATATCTTTTTCTTAACACCAACTTTTAACTCTTAAGAAATCTTCATTGAAACTTGTATGTATGAATGAAATGGCTTCTTTTGACATGTGAAGATTGGAATCATCAGCATGTAAGTTGGCTTGAGAATGCTTAAGTATAAGTGGAGAATAATGCGTGTGTATGTATATATATATTATGTATATATATATATATATAAAGGTAAGGAAGAACATTATGGATTTTGGGGTCAAAAGCTCAAAATGTCAAGGTCACTGTGACTGAAAGAAGAAAATTGTTTTTGTACAATAACTCGAGTTCTCCACCATCTGCAGTTCTCAAAATTTGTGGATAGCCTGCGCTTGGGGTAAGGAAGAACCCTTTCAATTTTGGACTGAAAAAGGTAAAATATCAAGGTCATGGTGACTAAAAGAAGAAACATGGTTTTTGGCACAATGACTAGAGCTCTGCACCATCTGTAGTTATGAAACTTTGAGGATGGGTTGCAGTTGGGGTAAAGAAGAAACCTATCAATTTTGGGGTAAAAAGTCCTTGGTCAAGGTCACTGAAAAACAAAATAAAAAATAATTTCCATACAATAACATTAGTTCTACTTAACATACATGGACCTAACTTTGTGGATAGCTTGCACTTGGGGTAATCAAAAAGTCTATAAATTTTGGGGTCAAAAGGTCAAAGGCCAAGGTCACTGAGACTGAAGGAAGAAAAATTTGTTTTTGCACAATAATGTTAGTTCTACCTCACAGACCTGGACCATTGAACTTTGTGATGGATTACATTTGTGGTGAGAAAAAGCCTATCAATAGGTCAAAGGTCAATGTCACTGTGATTGAAAGAAGACAGTGGTTTTTGCACATACATTTCAATTATCTACATAGAGGATTATTAAACATAGGATGAGTATATAATGTTCTATTCATGGTACTCTTCATAGACCTAGGACAGCTGACTTACTTTAAAATTTTTTTAACGAATTCATTATATACTTCCTCCTCAGTT
Organism: Margaritifera margaritifera; assembly: GCA_029931535.1. Lineage (NCBI taxonomy): Eukaryota > Metazoa > Mollusca > Bivalvia > Unionida > Margaritiferidae > Margaritifera > Margaritifera margaritifera. The sequence goes on from JAQPZY010001651.1 coordinate 5,229,076, forward strand.
ATCTCTTGGACATCAAAGAAAACTGTTTCATCAGTGATGTGCTTCTATTTGAGATTATTGAATCAGGCTTTTTGAGAGGATTGGTTGCCACTGATGCAAAGTGATCATTCAAACACCATCAAGTGCAGTAAACATATACCATCATGAGACTTCTGTATTGGTACTACTAGTATTCGGGTTCATTTCATTTATTTCAATATCCCACTTGTGTTTCTGGATTAATGTAGAGTTTACAAAATATTTTTGCTAACTTTGATGAATAAGATATACAGTCTTATTCGTCAAAAACTTTTTTTTCTCAGTCTTTAAGTTCATAAATATAATCCCTTTTTTTCTTGATTAGTACTGGTTATATAATTTAGGCTGATCCTTTTGACCCTCTGTTAGTTACAAGAGCATGCGTGTCAATGGTGGTATTTACAAGCTTAATTGGGTGAAATTGGACATGTACATCTGTGTATATTTCTGATCTAAGTTACATAGATGTGATCAGTGAGGCAAATACCTGGTACAATGATTTAGTCTTGTCATGCAGTGATAAGTTGATGGAGACAATGCATGGTTAGAAATGACAGCCATGTGTTTGGTACTTGGTCCATATACTCAAGGTCCAGATCACTCATTTATCATCATGTCAGGATGTCAGGATTAGTAATTGAAAGCTTCTGCAATTTCATGTTGAAAAGGAATGAATGTTATACATAAAAAAAGTATTTTCTTTGTGGAGGAAAGCTATCAAACCACATTGACTCAGTAATATTATATTCAAGCTTGTGACATCTGTATTTTATGTTGTCTGCAAAATAAAGCATTAATCCCCTCTTACCTTTGTGCAGTCAAATTTTTTGCTTCTTCACAGAGCAAAACTTTCTAGTACTGGGTCTTCACATGTGGATGGTTTTAAGAAATATTACAAAAAAACCAGGATATCAGGATTTTGAGCTTTGAGCTTTTGAGCTTTGTCACATTGTCACATTGCAACAGATTTAACTTGACCTCAATCATTTTTAGCTCTACTGGTTATAGACCAGGAGAGCTTATGGAATGGCCTGTTTTCTGTCATCTGTCGTCCATCCGTCTGTTAGCACAAGTTTGTTATTGAAACTTGTCCTACACTACTTGGAGGATTGGCATGAAACTTTACACACACATTCATCCCAGTCTAGTTGGTCGTAATTGAAAATGGTGCCACTCTGACATCCAGTATGACTGCCAAACAGCCATTTAGAAAATCTTGTTATCACTACGTCTTCTGAATGAAAAGTAATAGTGCCATGGGGTATTCACCAGAAGAGGTTTATAATATTTGTTGGTCCTAAATGAAAATGGTGCTGCTTGCACATCCAATTTGAAAATCTTTTTATTGCTACTTCTGAATAGATGGTCGTATCAATATGGTGTTTTACCAAACGACTTCTAGTTGGTCCTATATGAAAATGGTGCCACTCACACATCTGGTATAGCTACCTCGGTGGCCATCTTGAAAATCTTGTCATTGCTTCTCCTGAATCAATGGGGTTTTCACTGAAAGACTTCTTATAATATCTAGTTGGTCATAATTGAAAATGATGCTGATCTGACTTGCAATATGCCCACCACAATGGCCTTCTTAGAAATCTTGTTCTCACTACTTCTCCTTGATGGCTGGTCATGTTGACATTGTGCTTCCACCAAAAGACTTATGATGTCTTGTTGGTCCGAAATGGAATTGGTGACAATCTGATATCCAGTATGGCCACTATGGTTGCCATTTTGAAAATGTTATCATCACTCCTTCAAAATGGAAAGTTATATCAACATGGGGTTACCACCAGAAGACTTCTTATGATGTCGTCTTGGTCCTAAATGAAAATGGTGCCAATCTGACATCCAAAATGTCCACCACAGCAGCTAATTTGAAAATTTTGTTATCATTGAAGAATATCAGAGATGATTTCAACACTAAGCAGTTAAAAGGAAGAAATGGTCTTATCTTGAATTCCTGGAAATTCTTTTTGGCCAGTAGAGCATCAGCTCCTTTGAGGGACTCTTGTTTTACACCTGCCATAAGCCATCTGTCTATTACCAATTTTGTTTCTGCACAATAACTTGAGTTCTCCACCATCTACAGTTACCAAACTTGGTGGATGACTTGTACTTGGGGTTAAAGAAAGAACCCTATCAGTTTCAAAGTTAAGAGGTTGAAGATCAAAGTCACAGTGACTGCAAAAGGAAAAATGGTTTCCACACTATGACATTAGTTGTACATCACAGACCAGGACCAAACTTTGTGGATGGCTTACATATTGGGTAAGAAAGAATTTGAGGTAAAAAGGTCCAAGGTTTATGTCATTGTGACTGAAAGAAGATAAATGGTTTCTGATATCTGTGTATCCTTATGACTATATTCATTTGCATATTAGATCAATTAGTGCATCTCAAACATGTATCTTCACCAAATTTGTGGATGACTTGCACAGTGGGTAAGAAAAAAGTATTGATTTTGGGTCCAAAGGTCAAGGTAAAAAAATGGTTTTTGTCTAATAACTTTATTTTCAGACCACGTATAGTTACGATTATTATTTAAAAACAAAAAGATACATAATTCCATAACAGTACATTGACCAAAGTTTGTGAAGGGATTGCACTTAAGGTATGGAAGATGCCTATTGATTTTGGGGTCAAAAGGTCAAGTTGATTGTGGCTCAAAGAAAAATTTGTTTTGCAGAGTAACTTTTGTTCAAGAGGATTTATGACCAAACTTTGTCGATTGCTTGCACTTAGCATAATAAAGAAACCTATAGATCTGGGGGCTAAAGGTCAGAGTTCATGATCATAGCGAGTCTATTAAGAAAATGATGGTTTCAGCACATTAAGTGTACTTAAAGATGGTGTACCTTGACCAGAGGTAGAGGTCATTAAAGCCCATTGGTCAGTAATCTCTAGAATAAACCACACCCTACTAGCGCCTATACAGAGGACTGTTAAACATAGGGTGGGTATATAATGTACCATTCATGGTACTTATAATTGGGAAAAAGTGTAGCATTCTATGAGCATGATACCTCTACGTCCATATGACTATACTCATTTGCATAATTTGATAACTCTACATCTTTATGACTGGACTCATTTGCATATTTTGATGCCTCTACATTCTTATGACTACAATCATTTGCATATTTTGATGCCTCTACATCCTTATGGCTATACTCATTTACATATTTTGATTCCTCTCCATCCATACGACTATACTCATTTGCATAATTTGATACCTCTCCATCCATACGACTATACTCATTTGCATAATTTGATATCTCTACATCCATACGACTATACTCATTTGCATAATTTGATTCCTCTCCATCCATACGACTATACTCATTTGCATAATTTGATGCTTCTCCATCCATACGACTATACTCATTTGCATAATTTGATACCTCTCCATCCATACGACTATACTCATTTGCATAATTTGATATCTCTACATCCATACGACTATACTCATTTGCATAATTTGATTCCTCTCCATCCATACGACTATACTCATTTGCATAATTTGATGCTTCTCCATCCATACGACTATACTCATTTGCATAATTTGATTCCTCTCCATCCATACGACTATACTCATTTGCATAATTTGATACCTCTCCATCCATACGACTATACTCATTTGCATAATTTGATATCTCTACATCCATGCGACTATACTCATTTGCATAATTTGATATCTCTACATCCATGCGACTATACTCATTTTCATAATTTGATATCTCTACATCCATGCGACTATACTCATTTGCATAATTTGATATCTCTACATCCATGCGACTATACTCATTTTCATAATTTGATATCTCTACATCCATATGACTAAACTCATTTTCATAATTTGATACCTCTACATCCGTATGACTATACTCATTTTCATAATTTGATATCTCTACATCCATACGACTATACTCATTTGCATAATTTGATACCTCTACATCCGTATGACTATACTCATTTGCATATTTTGATGCTTCTCCATCTGTATGACTATACTCATTTGCATAATTTGATACCTCTACATCCGTATGACTATACTCATTTGCATATTTTGATGCTTCTCCATCTGTATGACTATACTCATTTGCATAATTTGATACCTCTACATCCGTATGACTATACTCATTTGCATATTTTGATGCTTCTCCATCTGTATGACTATACTCATTTGCATATTTTGATGCCTCTACATCCTTATGACTAAACTCATTTGCATATTAGAGCCGTTAGTGCACTTAGTTCAGTATTATTGCTCTTGTACGATAAAACAACTATTACATTCAATTTACAACTGTTGTCATTAGAAATATCTTTTTCCACAGTATTTTTAATATAAGGTAAATTTAATGGTATATTATATTCACTATTATTACATTATAATATCTTGTAACAGTAACATCTATTTTATAGGAAGATTGGAAACCTAGCTCCATGTCGTTACATGCAATTTGCGAGAACTGTAGTATTCTTATCAACGCAGCTTTGAAGTTATTGATATATAGCTCTGCTACTATGACAAATGATATTCTGTATCAAATGTATGTGAATTAAGGGAGGTAATCACACAGTAATATTTAAATGACTGAGTTTCATGCAACATCAAAGTCATTTGTGGTGTGTCATAACTAATTTACAACAATCAGTTGAAGAGTTACATTCAGGACATAAATTGTGCTATACATGAAACCTGTTATTAGCTGAGATGATGAACTCCTCATACCCAAACCCCCAATTTTATGTATTATACAAGCAGTATTTAATTTATGCCCTAATTTGCATCAAGATCTACACTGAGGTCTCTGTATCAACAGCAAGCATCATTATGGTTCAGTTCCCCACAGTAATAGCAGAAAATGGCTGTCTTGGAGAGGGTGTGTTAGTGTTATTTCAAGCTCATCTAATCAGTGCAGTGTGCTCAATTGTGTTGCCTACCACTGCGTGGCTTCGAGGTGACTGTTTTGTCACCTTTCAAACCATGTTCCTGTGTCCATATTTTTGCTTCAGGAAATTGCCTATATCTTCAGTTCCATTGTTGGTGAGATACACTTATAGAGCTAAATCAAATACCAAGTTTTCTGATTCAAATGTTCATTGAATGCATTCAGATAGAATTATGTGTTTATGTTATTAAAGCTATCAAATCCATCTTTTTTTCTTTGTCTGATATGGTGTTTATTTACCCCTTCCCCCTCCCCCCCCCCCCCCCCCCCCCCCCCCCCCCCCCACACACACACACACACACTCAAGCTACATTGAAAACCACATGAATTTACTCATCAACATTTAATTAAATGACATTTTAGGGGCTTTGGGTACATTTTGGGGGAATTCAGACTGAAAATCAAATTAATGTTGGCATTATTTTCCCTGTTTGTCTTCAAACTCAGTATGACCAAAAATGTTCCTTTAGTGCTGAAGACGGACTCTAGGTAAAGAAGGGCAATAACACTTGATTACTTGTTTAGTTAAATGCAGGGACCATCTTGTGAGATTCTCTGGGAAATAATTTGTTCACAGTGAAAATCGCATGGATTTGTGGCCAATTTAATATAATTAAAATTTGATATGTTGATTGATACGTAAAGGTTTTGTTGACTTTGCTCTGACCTTTGTTCTATACAGTGTGTTCTGTGTTCTTTATCAACTGCCACATTACATGTTATCTTTTCAAGAGCACTTGAATGACTCAGAAATGGCACTTTTGTGAGCAATGTGACCAGAATTTTAGCATTATGATTACATTGTAAGTGGGAGTTTGAATTTTAGGTATCTTCTAATCTGCATCATAAGACATTATAGCATGCTGACATGCTGTTAAACATACATACATACATACATACATACATACATACATACATACATACATACATACATACATACATTGAATTTCAGGTGATTTAGCAGGTTTGAAGTTGTTCCCTTGTAAACTAATTCAATGTTGCAAGGTTTACATTTCACCTTATTTCTTTTACAAAATGCTGCCAGACTAAAAATTCTTATTTGAATGCGTGAATATTTGTTTCAGCTCTACCAACTCCATCTTTTTGTGAAAAAAAAAGTTCCTTGACAGTGGTGCCAGTTCTAATCATAAATGAATTAAAGTTATCCAGATATTCAGAACCTAAGTCAGTACATTTGGAGAGTATGACATTATTTATGTATGACACACCCACATCAGTCATAGAGTAACATCCTGAAAGGACAGCTGATTTATCAAATAGTAAGTCCTCTTGTAGTAAACACTGGGCAATAATCACTCAGGTGTCCCATTACTGGCATTATTGCTAGAATTAAATATAGATCACTACAGTGTCTTATGGGGTAATAAGTTCAGCCAGGCTATTTTGTTTTTTTTTAAAGGGTTTTGCTTAACCTCAAGGGTGTTTTGTCAACATTAATAGTTTTTCTTTACCTGGCTTGAACTGATGCTCATTGTTATTGAGCTACCAATTAGGAATGGCCTATTGACATTTGCAGTGTGGATATAAATGTCTTTTGATTGTTTAATTCCTTCAGTGATTTCTTCTTCACACACACTGGGCCCTCCCCCATGCCCCCCCATTGGCCCCCATCCCCCCCCCCATTGGCCTTTACACTAACCACACTGGACTTATCACCTTCTATGTAGTCTGGCAGGTTGTTGATTCATTCATGTGATCAGTATTGGGTTTGGGAGTATTGGCCTTGCTAGATTTTTTCATGTTAGCTTGAGGTAGTTCGATACTGACCATTGTCTAGTCTCGGAAGTTTAACTGCGCATGTCTGGTTAACCAGTGTGATTGAACCAGTATATCTAGTCGTTAATAACCTCAAGATGTCGAGTTGTTTTCTTTTCAAAAATAATTGTTTCCTTTTCGAGAGAAAAAGCAAGTGCATTTTAATTCATAAAGCATATAATTTTCCTTAATGTTTACGATTTACATTATTTATGAAATAAGCACTCCTCAAAAAACGTGTTTCTATGTAAACTTTCTCATATAAGACAGGAACATTGGAATTTACTTCATGCTGAATACATTTGCATATCACCCTGTAAAGTTTAGTAAAAAAATGTTTTACCTCAAAATATCCTCTGTTTTATAATATTTGGTTTTCATTTTAGTATTCAAAGAGTTGTAAGAAACACATATCCCCCATCCACCATATTAACAACACATCCCCCATCTACCATATTAACAACACATATCCCCCATCCATCATATTAACAACACATATCCCCCATCCACCATATTAACAACACATATCCCCCATCCACCATATTAGGAAGCAGAGAAACAACACGTGTCTCAGTGGTCAGACCAGTTTCTTGATAATGTCACTCTAGTCAATCTAGAGCGAGTTGGATCACACTCTAGTCCAAGCATAGACTCTATGGTTAGGTTATCAAACTCGCTGCATGTGTTGACATCTGGATTTCAGCGGTGTGTTTGATTTTAAGAGCCTTGCCACTAATTTCAGCTTTATCCTATAGAGTTTTTTTTTTTTTTGTTTTTGTTGGTAGAGCATTGGACTCATATTCAAAGGGTCACAGGTTGGATACCCACCCAGGCCAGCCTTTGTTGGCTGTCTTGGTGTGTCCTTGGGAAAGGCACTTAGCTCCCATTTTCTCTGCATGATATAGCCATTAATGTGTTAAAGTGCCATTAAAACCAACAAAAACAACAACAACAAAATTCTCTTACATCTGCTGTAAGTCTTGCAATATGTTAAATGAGATTTGAAAACATTTAAGAAGTATAATTAGGAAACAATGATTTTTTTATAAATATAGAAAAAATCATATAAACAAGGACATTAATTTTAAGTCCCTATCTCATACACTGGCAAAATGCAATACAATTTTGGTTCTGCTCAACAGCATGATAACTCCATGACCATGGTTAATGGCAGTTATCTTGGTTATAAAATCAGTTGCTGCACAAATATTGGTGTCGCTGGCGATGAACTTTCCCAGATTAACAAGGAAAATTGTAAGCTCTAAGAATCCTTAACAAAATGGCACCTGTTTGAAAATGAGGCCACATGGATTCCGTAATTCTGTGTTTACCATACATGTTACATGTATATTTCATTTTCATTAAACCAGTCTCCCAGGCTGTTAACTAAGAAAATAACTGCTGTTACTATATGTTCAACTTAATTCGGTTTCAGTCACCAGAATCCCATAATTCATCTTGTTATATTTATTTTTTAAGCAAAATTGGTATAGCATAATCGTCTATGGAATGCAGGCAGAATGGAATGGGACTCTCTCCCTATCTTTCTCCCTGTCAAAGAAAAAATAATTATTACGGGATATATTAAATAAATATGCAGATAACTGACAATTTTTATCCTCTGGCAGCAGATAATAATGATGATGATGATAATAGGAACTTCAGTGACAATTACAATAACAACAACTGAGACTGAGACAGGTATAAGATGTCTGTCAAAATAATAATAATGATAATAAGAGGAAGAAGAAGATTAAGAAGAATGAAATTTTATAAAATAATTCTTAATTTATTCTCTTTTTGTATAATATGACAGGAAATAAAATTACAGGTATTTCTTTTTCTTTAATCAATGAATAATGATGGAGTTACTAATAAAGGCTTTCAAGTTTTGATATTTACTGTATTAGATTTAGAATGAATCTGGTAATAATAATAACTATCTGTCAAACTTAAATTACTGGCAATTTAAAGATAATCTACATGTTTCAGTTATGCTATTCAAAATATTAGTAAAATTTATACATCACACAAATTTTGTGATATAATTACCAAGATTGGTTTCTTATGTGCTCTCGTTATAACCATTTATTTATCAGAGTTGTGTGGTTTAAATGAAAAGTATTTTTTAAAATATTTTTTAAAATTTTGTACAACCCAAATTTATAATTGACAGATAGGGATGACAGGCTTTCAGACATTTTGGAAGGGAACAGTGAGAGAAAAAACTCCTGCCTGTAACAGGGGCTGGACATTTCTTAAGCGTGAGGTCCAGGATCCATGTTTTTGACCCATCACCTCCTTTCTCAATTAAATCATACAGGCATACTAAACCATGTAGATGAAGATTCAGGCAAAAATAAGAAATGAAACAGTGGGATCTAACATAAAATATATTTACTATTATAACCAAATACTGTACAGAATAATATGTTCTGCATACATGCTGTACTTGTGCTGAACGAATACTGCATCTATGCTGTAATATTGCACTACATTTCCAGCACCAGGGCAGCTACCATGCTGAATATGCATGCTGTACTGACTTTGAAAATATCATAACAATGCTGCCTTCCAGCATGAATTGCTGTCATGCTTAATTTGCAATGCTCCAGTCATTCTGAACTGACTTTGACAATTTCAGAACAGTGATCTGTGTCCTAGTATGTACTGCTATCATACTGAATGTACATACATGTACTGCAATCATGCTGAATTTACCTAGGTGTGACATGGACAAATGAAGGAATACTGCATTTGTTATGTTTTAACTTGGGGGTTTGAACAGTTATGCTGTAAAATCTTAATAATTTAAATCTGGAAGAAACAAATGTGAGACATTCTGCAGTGATGCTGTTTTCAGTCGATTTAAAATTTGACACATGCTGCAATTTAAAAATAAACATGAGTTGTTTATTTTTATAAAATTTGTTATATATTGTTTACTATAAATTATTAGCTTTTAAAAAAACTAGATTTGTGTTTGTAAAGCACCTATGCCCCTACTGCATCACTGTTAAATGTTAAGTCTTGCAAGAGTTATACCTTTGCAGGAATTTTAATTCTTTGGCAGCTGCATGAACAAAGATATCTCAGGGCTATCTTGTGACATCCTTAGATATCCTGGTTAAATAATTCGCAGTTTCCTGCCTTTAAAATAATCCTGAGATTTTTTAAATAATCCTGAGATATCCTGAACTTGTCAGTACGAGCATGTATCAAGATATCTAACATTCCCTCAATCAACTGTAGAGATCTCTCATAATTTCACATGACTTGCAGATTTTCATCACAAAAACCATTCAATCTCATGTCCAGGAATTTCTTGCACAGGGCCTGAAAATGTTTTTTCTTGATCCTTGGTCCCCAACTTTTGAATCAAATTTATGCTAGCTTCAGTCCGGTGGCATCTAGATCCCAGTATTTCATTGAAGTCACACCAAGCATTTAATAAAGTACATGCTGCAGTTATGTGAAAGAAATAATTATTTTTGAGCCTCATTATATTAATTTTGGAATGGCATTCTAGAGTACTGTATATACTCGCGTATAAGCCCATACCAACTGCAAACTGGGTCTATGCAGTTTGTAAGGACTAATCAGTAGAACAAACAACATAGACCCTGATCTGTTGTCACATAATGCACTGACAGATCAGGGTCTGTGTTGTTTGTGTTTGGACTTGGCCATTATGTGAGTATATACGGTAATAGTCATTCATAATTTAATGTTACTATCAGAACTTGTTCAAGCAGTGTAATACATTAATTTTTACAAGCAGTGTAATACATTTACATGTAGATAGGGCATAATACATAAGTAAAATTTGCTCAGTAAGAAGTACAATGGAATGTTTATGACCTTTTTAGAAAAAATACTTTGTTCACGTTGGTAAAACTTTACCGAGCTCAGGGATTTTACTAAAGATTTTTATGTATATATTAAAACTAATGTGTATATGTGAGGAAATTGTTGTAATCATTTTTCAACTCTCTTAGTGCCGGAATTTTGAAATTTTACATTTTTAAAAGTTTTATGGATGGAATATTGTCTGTTGTCCATCGTCCAGCCATCATCTGTTGTCAATTGTCCATCCATTGATTAGCACAAGTTTGTTGTCACTATTCATCCTAAACTACTTGGAGGATTGCCATGAAAATGAACACACATTCATCCCAAGGTCTAGTTGGTCCTATATGAAAATGGTTCTACTTTGACATCCAGTATGTTATCGCTACTACTTCTGAAAGGATGGTTCATATCAACATGGGCTTTTTGGTATAAGACTTCTTATGATGTCTAGTTGGTCCTATATGACAATGGTCTGATATCCAATCTTTAAGCATCTTCTTATTCCTACTCCTGCTGAATGGAATCGACATGGGATTATTGACCAGAAGACTTCTTATGTCTAGTTGAAAATACTGCTGCTTGGACATCCAATATGGTCACCACAGTGGCCATTTTGAAAATCTTGTTATCACTACTCCTGCTTAATGGATGGTCGTATCAACATGGAGTTTTCACTAAAAGACTTCTTGAAATTGTTTTATCACTACATCTCCTGAACGGAAAATCATATAGACACAGGGTTTTCACTGGAAGACTTCTTATGATGTCTGGTTGGTCCTAAATTAAAATGTTGCTGCTATGATATTCAACAGGGCAACCATGGCAGTCATCTTGAAAATCTTGTTATTGCTACTTCTCTTAAATGGAAAGTCATATCGACATTTAGATTTCATCAGAAGACTAACTATGATATCTAGTTGGTGCTGAATAAAATGATGCCTGATCTGACCTAAAATATGGCCACCATGGCAGCCATCTTGAAAATCTTGTCACTATTTATCCTAAATGGAAAGTTATATCAACATGCGGTTTTCACCAGAAGACTTCTCATGGTGTCTTAGTTGGTTCTGAATGAAAATTATGCCAATCTGACATCCATTATCTTGTTATTGCTAATCCTCCATAATTGATGGTCATATTGACGTTGGATTTTTACCAAAAGACTTTTTATGATATCTAGCTGGGAAAAAATGCAAACAGTGCCAGTCTTACATCAAATATAGCTGCCACAATGGCCATTTTGAAAATCTTTTTATTGCTACTCCTCCTGAATGGTTGGTCATATTAGCATTGGGTTTTCACCAAAAGTCTTTTAATGATGTCTAGTTTGTCTCAAACGAAAGTTGTGCTGATCTTACATCCAGTATGACCTCTACAGTGGTTAATTTGAAAATCTTTTTGCTGCTCAGGAATATCACATGTTTTCAACACTCGGCAGTTAAAAGGAGAAATGTTCTTATCTTGAATTCCTGGAAATTCTTTTCGGTCAGTAAAGCATCGTTCCCTTCAAGGAACTCTTGTTCCTCTTGTGATATGGAAATGCTCTGTAGCCTTGAAAGCTCAAAACAACCCAAAACTTTAACAAAACGTTTGGGCCTACATCCCATGCATTAGCAAGGAGGTATTGTAATACCTCCACTGTCTGTCCATATGCTTGTCTGTCCATAATAACACTTCTCCTAAACCGCTGAATGGAAATTCACCAAACTTGGTACATACATGTATTTTGTCCATGTGGTGATCATTTGGGAGTGTGGTATAATTTTGGGTTTCTTTACTGGGGTTCCTGGGAAAGTTACTTAGTTCAAATATACAAGAATGAATTGAAGTGACATATTTTTATGGGTTTTATTATACCAAACTCTGTACATGCATTTGTAGGAGGGAACATATAATACATGTATATCTACATGTTTTCAGGTTACGACCCCATAATCACGTTCCAGATGTGTGGTGGGAGTTGGGGGGGGGGGGGAGGGGCATGAAAGTAGGTTTAGTTTGGGTTTCAGATTAATTTCAAGCCACAGTAAAGGAATTTTAACTGTTCTTATTATGGATTTTTAAAAATGTTTTCAACTGAACCTGGTGTCTCCCTTGAGTCGGTGCATTAATGTATTATCCCCTGTGTATGTGCTGATATGCCATTAATCCTATACATACATACTACTGCATATATGCTGATGTGCCATTAAACCCTATACATGTACATACACACATACTACTGCATATATGCTGATGTGCCATTAAACCATATACTTACATACTACTGCATATATGCTGATGTGCCATTAAACCCTATACATACATACATACATACATACACACATATACATACATACACACATATACATACATAGATACATCCATCCATCCATACATACATACATACATACATACATACATACATACATACATACATACATACATACATACATACATACATACATACATACATACATACATACATACATACATACATACATATGCCATTAAACCCTATACATACATTTATACTGTCTACAGAAAATGAAAGCAATCCATGACTGGTATTATTTGCATTTTTTACTGTGGAATTCAAATGAACTTGCATGTGCAGCCATTTCAAGGAATTTACATTAACATCAATCAAATAACACTCACAGAACACCCATTATTTCTGATATTTAAACATAAAATATTTTGGTTTCCCTCGATTTTTCCAATCTCATGAAATACACGTTTATTTACTATGTGTGTGTTCTTTTATTTTGAGTATCTTGATTCCTGTAAGTGAGATGGTGAAAGCAATTGAATGCCAGTCACATATAAAGTTTTTTGTGATTGGCATTGCCTGGGGCCCTTAAAATCCCCATATTTAGTCTTGTAGAAGTGGACTGTTTATTACATTGAGGTATTTCACAATCTGTCAGTCCATTTTATGGTCCCTTATTTTTTCAAATTATCTATTGTTTTTCATAATTTTGCCTTACTAAAATAGGGAAATGGGCCAGTGGCTCATCATGATGGCCTATTGGTTTTCTTACGTAGTAAATTAAGATCCATCAGTATTTAATCAGCTAAAATTTATTTGTTTCTTTCAAGAATCTTGTTCCCATATTTCTGTTGAGATGAACTCGTATTGTTATATTGACTTGTGCAGCATAATCTTTTATAAACACAAAATAGGCTACCACCAGCTCCCAATCAGCCACTGTAGAATTCTTCTCTCAACAGTATAATAGACATTTGTATCACTGAGCATGCAGCAGGGCCGGCATCTTAATTCGGTCCCGTCGCTCCGTCTATCCTGAGAAGCCTTTTGGCAAGATTTGGATGCTTATTTGGATGCATATGTAGATAACCTGATTAACATTTACAGCAATTTTTAAAAAACACATTTTTGAACTTTTTGGACATAGACTTTTTGACAAACGCCTGGTTAGCACAATTTAGTTTAAGGTAGGCAAATTAATATTTGTTTTAATATGTAGATGACCTGATTAGATGTTTAGGCCATTACATCAGTTTTTTTTAATAATGTTTTACCAAATTTGTTACTTTTGTATATACTTAAATTCACATTTTCTACAAAAAACATAATTAAGTAAAACCACTTGTGGTAGATGAGTGAAATTTGATAGGCATATTTTTATTCCTAAATTGATTACTAGTACCTTATTAAACTTTCAGGCCATTACAGCAATTTTTCCAGTTTTTCTTGTACACATTTTTGAACTGTTTTGACTTGGACTTTTTTTTAAAACCATAAACCTTGCTAGCACAGTCAAGCAAGAGCCACTTGTGATAGACAGATAAATTTGGTAGGCATATTTGTACGAATATGTATATGACCTGATTGGATTTTTAGCCCATCACAGCAATTTTTCAATATTTTTACACATTTCTGAGTTATTTCATTACGATGATGTCTGTCCATCAACCCATCTGTTTGTCTGTTTACAAATATAGTTTCTGAACAATAACTTGATTTGTGTACCATCTACCAAACTTTGTAAGTGGCTTATACTTGGTACTGTATAAGGAAGAACCCTATTGACTTTGGGGTCAAAAGCTCAAAGGTCAAATCACTGACTGAAAGAAGACAAATCTGTACAATAACTTGAGTTCTGCACCATCTACAGTTACCAAACTTTGTGGATGGCTGGCTCTTAGAATAAGGAAGAACCCCATCAGCCTTGGAATCAGAAGGTCAAAGATCAAGGCCACTGAAAGAAGAAAAATGGTTTCTGTCCAATAGCATTGTTCTAAATCACAGGCCTGAACCAAACTTTGTGGACAGCTTACACTTGAGGTAAGGAAGAAGCCTATTGATTTGGGGGTCAAAGGTCAAGGTAACATGGGGGTGGGTTTATAATGTGCCATTCATGGTACTGTTATTTTTGTGCTTGGACTTTTTTGATGGAAACCTTGTTAGCATGATAAGGCAAAACTCACTTCAGGTAGACAAATTTAATTTTGTATGTATATGTAGATGATGTAATTAGAGTTTTAAGCAGTTATAGCAGTGTTTCATATTTTTGGGTGAATTTTTTTATACTTAGCAGGTTCTTTTGGTCAGCATGTCTGCAGTGAGTGATTTTTGTGTTTTACAAACACAATCAATCTTTAACACATTTAGTGGAAGATAAGGTTTTAAAAGGTTTTGGGTTTGATTTCATCAGAAATTGATGGTAACTGTATAAAGACATATGGAATTGCTGTTAAATTTATAGATTACATCAATAATTGATGGTGACTATATACAGATATATATGGAATTGATGCTAAATTTATATATTTTGTCAGTAATTGACAATCTGTATAAAGATGTACATGGAAATGTTGCTAAATTTATTGATTATAACCTGTAAATATAAACACCTTCCTGTAATTTTTGTTGTTGTTGGTTTTAATGATACTTTTTGTTGTTGGTTTTAACATATTATTGGCTACATCATGCCAGGGAAATGAGAGCTAAGTGCCTTTCCCACGGACACACCAAGGCAACCGATGCAGGTTGGCCTGGGCAGGTATCAAACCCATGACTCTTAGATTACAAGTCTGATGTTCTATCAACTGAGCTATCACAGTGAATAAACTATGATAGAATACTGCACCAATGAAATGGAGCCTTGGTAATAGAAGTGGTTGATTACATAATATGTCAATCTTCCAACTTTTACTTCCTTGTAGCATAGCAAAGCTGTGATAAATGTGAGCAGCATTGGAAAATGAAAAAATGAGACACGGACTGACATAAACAATGTCTAACATGATTTCTCCAACTTTCAGAAAGCAAAAAAAAGGTTACATATTAAGACCATATTAATTGTACAGACATTACTAGTGCTGACAGTAATAAAAAAAAAAATCATAAATGTGCTGATTAGATCAGTTACCACAAGTATGGTATGATTATTGTATGTTCTGTATGTATGAGCTTATTGTCATGGGGTTTGCACAAAACACTGTAGCAATATATCGCTGGTGTTGAATGAAAATTTTATACATTTGACCTCCAATATGACATTTTAATGGCCATCAAAAAAGTCTTGGTATCACTACTCTGAGGCTCTTGCATGAATGGTGGCAGTGACATAGGTTTTCACTAAAACACTGTTTGTAATATTTAATTGGTTCTGAATGAAAAAGGTGCAGATGTGAATACCAACATATCTGCACTTTTGTGAGAGTTTTGAAAACTTGAACTAATTGACCTTGGGCCAAGTCAGTGGTCATTGATTGCATTTTTGTACTTCATTGAGCTTATGAACACTGTAACTTGTACATATACAAGTGAATATTTACCAGACTTTGTATTTGGTTGCATTCCAATAAACAAGTTGATAGTCAGCACTCTGACATTGATTTTAAGGTCAAAGGTTTTGATTCCAGCTTTTAGCTGAACAATAAATGTGGAATTTTTTTATTTTATTTTTCAAGACAATTATTAATGTTTTCAACTTCTGCATAGATTCTGTCTGTACACATACATGATTTAGATTTATTCTGGCAGGCTAAAATTATCATGTGTCTACCTGTTGTGAAATCCCACTTGGGGGACATTTATCTTGAGAAAATGCTGTGAAGCACACACTTTTTTGATTGTTCAGAAAGTTTGGCACTTGCTTCAATCAAGAAGTACATGTCTTGTGCACCAGATCATCTAGTGCACAAACTATTTTTATTTTCTCAAACATTAACATTGAAGTCTACGGAAAATGAATTGGTGGTCTGCTTCCTGTTATTTGAGGTGTTCTGTATATGGAAATGACACTTTTATTTATTCAGTATGATTAATGCTGCAGTCTGTTTAGACAGAAAGTGTTTGAATGTCATCTTGCAGCTCTGTTTATACACACATGATAAAAATAAAATGCACATATAAAATCTTTCATATGAGTGTATAATATATTGCCAATTTCAAACAGTGTGGACAAAGTTCTGCCATGGTATGATGCACTTGATTGATTGATTGATTGATTGATTGATCGATTTTAACTCTACTTTAACATATGAAGAGATTATATCATGCCAAGACAGTTGGAATAAAAGCTCAGAGACAAATCACAGCAGCCTACTGGGTCTGGTCAGGGCAGGATTCAAACCTGCACCCTTCTAGTCATGAGTCCAGCACACTAGCCACTTAGCCAGAGTGGCTCCTTTGTTCACTTGAAATCATAAACAGAACAGCATAAACCCAGATCAGCTATGCATTATGTGATGGTAGATCTAAGTCTACATTATTTGTAGTTAAATGTGTATTATATATCAGTAGATATGGTATACATCAGTAGATATGGTATACATCAGTAGATATGGTATATGTATATATCAGTAGATATGGTATACATCAGTAGATATGGTATATATCAGTCGATAAGGTATACATCAGTCGATATGGTATACATCAGTAGATATGGTATATACCAGTAGATATGGTATATATCAGTAGATATGGTATATATATATATATATATATATATATATATATATATATATATATATATTAGTAGATATGGTATACATCAGTAGATATACATACATCAGTAGATATGGTATATACCAGTAGATATAGTATATATCAGTAGATATGATATATATATATATATATATATATATATATATATATATATATATATCAGTAGATATGGTATACGTCAGTAGATTATGGTATATATCAGTAGATTATGGTATATATCAGTAGATATGGTATACGTCAGTAGATATGGTATATATCAGTAGATATGGTATACGTCAGTAGATATGGTATACATCAGTAGATATGGTATACATCAGTAGATACGGTATATATCAGTAGATATACATACATCAGTAGATATGGTATACGTCAGTAGATATGGTATATATCAGTAGATACGGTATATATCAGTTGATATGGTATATATCACTAGATATGGTATGCATCAGTAGATATGGTATATATCAGTAGATATAATGGTATATATCAGTAGATATAATGGTATATATCAGTAGATATGGTATACCCGTAATCACGCTAAGTCTTGGGACGCCCTTAATTATTTTCAAAAGTAATTTTTTTATGACCCCTAAAAGTTGGGACACGAAGTTAAAGCAATTTTTTCATGTACTATAAATCTTGGGACACCGAAAACATTTTTTTTTCTACTGATCGATCGGCGTATTTTATCGATCGTAACCTCGCGTAAAATAAACAGGACTTCGTGGTTAAGGGACTCTCATTATAAATTATTACATGGAAATATTATAAATTATTATAATTTGTTTGAAGAGTCAATAAATATATTGAATTTTCTCTGTTTTCTTATTATTTCTATTAAATTAAAATATGTCTAATTTAATCAGACGATGACAAGGATTGAGCATTAGCGGTATGTTATACCCATTCAACAATAACTTCTCCCTATTGTGCTCTTGTTTACTATTGTCAGTTTATGCATTATTGCATTAAAATTGTCGAAAGTCACCTGTAATTATTGGTGAGTTTTTTTAACCTTAAAATGGAAATACCCAATTCATTACAATGTGATACCAGGATGAGAACAACGAAAATAGTGTTGATTTCAACCCTAGCATTTATTGTACGCATGTTGACATCATGGCGTCACCACGTGTACATTGAAGATTTTACTTGTGATGAATGAAGTACATACATTTGATTCGAATAATAGGCACCACTGCACTAAACTTAAATAATATCTTTAAAATACGATAAAGAAGTTTAAGAAATAATGCTTTTAAAATAAAAACTCCGTGGTAGTTTGCTTTGATGTAAGCGACCTTAAATAAGTTAATGTTTACTCAGCTACGGTAATCGTGCTAACATTGCGCAGTAGAAGCCGATCACACATCAAAGTACCGGCATTGCCACCGGACAAAATTCCTCTTTACCCAAGCCAATTTCAGGGTCTTAACAATTAACTGGCAGGGATTGCTGTCGGAAAACAAAAGACAAATCCGCCAATTATAAACAAAGGAGACGCCAAAACAACCAGCTTGCCAAAATCAAAAGTGGAATGAATAATGCGTGGAAAATTATCATTTTGTGAAGCCGAAACACAAAACTAAAATGGATCAATGATGCTCTTAATCGATCTATATTCATAATTTTAACATATATGACGATCATTCTTTCATGAATATATGACAGTTATTTGAATTTATGCTGGCTATGTGCTTTATATAATTAAACACGCGTGACTTTTCATATAGATTACATCACTTTGTAGGATCGCTTATACCACTGAAAAACAGTGATTGTTGAGCGCGTGAATCCAAATAAATGAAACAGCAACGAACGTGTAGCTGAAATGTAATCTGGAAGAATGCGATTTTGTAAAAATGATGAATAAAGCAGAATCTGCATCGAATATTTTTGGAATAAACAAAGATATAAGTGAGGAAAAGTACGATATGCACTGTGTAAGTACTGTGAATCAGGGACGTTTCGGCCCAAGACATTTCGCCCCACTTCAGTGGTCATTTCGCCCCACTTCAATAGACATTTCGCCCCACTTCAATGGACATTTCGCCCCACTTATAAAAAAAAGAATGGACATTTCGCCTCACTTGAATGGTCGTTTCGGACCATGACATCGTTTAATAAATAATTATGTTCGTTTAAAACGGTGTTCTTTTGAAATTATAATTATGTTTGAAACAAGTCTTTTCGCCATGTATCGTGATGAAGAGTATAGAAAATAAGAGATAGTAAGACAAGTTATCATCATATCAGAATAAGATAGTAATAATGATAATAATACTAAGAAGAAAAAGATGAAGAAGAATAGGCTTATACTTAGACTATTTGACAGACCCATTTCAATTTGTTAGATTTACATTCGGCCTGTCATTATATCTGAGAATATTTTCCCCTTTTCTTCGTTTATGTACTAAGACTGATCAGAAAATGAATCTATCGTTTACAGTGATCATTATTTTCTATACTGCGATATTTTTATTTTCGCAGTTTACGAAAACTGATGAAAGTCCATTTTTGGTGATGGTCATTTGCAAAAAAGGAGTTCAATGTTTTCTTCTTTGTTCGATTTACAATTCTGATATTATTGTTTACAATATGTCCAGAAGCATTCAAAGGCATAATCATTTATGCAAGAAAGAAACAAATGGCATGTACTCGGTGTGTAATAGAAAAAGATGAGGTCTCAGTCCAGCTTTAATACTGATCGGTCTAACATGGGCCATACATTCTGGCACAGCATTTCAGTAAGGTGTTGGTGCTGAATTTCAAAAACAAACTTCAAGGAAATGCCTGGTGCTTACGCGAGTAAGTTTCTCAACCAGCGACACGTTCTTTAATCTCGCCGACAGAAGTCTCAGAATAATTCAAGATGACAACTAGTATGAGCAAAGATCAAACGAAATGCCGCTTAACTACATGCACTTTAATACGAAGGGTAAACATATTTGTTGGGAATGATAGTTAAGAAATGTA
Organism: Margaritifera margaritifera; assembly: GCA_029931535.1. Lineage (NCBI taxonomy): Eukaryota > Metazoa > Mollusca > Bivalvia > Unionida > Margaritiferidae > Margaritifera > Margaritifera margaritifera. Next base: position 5,249,617 of record JAQPZY010001651.1, read on the forward strand.
GAAATGTACACTGAATGTGGGGCGAAATGTCTTGGGCCGAAACGTCCATTGAAGTGTGGCGAAATGACTTGGGCCGAAACGTCCAGGTACGTCCATGAAGTGGGGCGAAATGTCTTGGGCCGAAACGTCCATGGGGCGAAACGTCTCGGTACCAAGTACTGTACACTATAGTACAGTTCTTCCCTCAAATGTAAGCGATCCGTGAATTATGAAGTCTTTATTTACCTTTATTTTAAATCATGTTGGAGAAATCGGAAAATATGCACATGCAAAATAATAACATAAAACATCATAGTAGTTTATAACAGTTTATTGACGAATGACGTGGTAATTGAACGAGCTGGTCACTGCTGTGTGACGTATGGCGATCGTCCCAATTTTGTCTTTACAATTTTTTTGTCTACAAGTTTTGGGACACCGAAAATTTTATATATTTTACAGGCATATAAGTCTTGGGATAGGAAAAAAAAAATTATTTTTTCGTGTCCCAAGACTTACCGTGATTACGGTATATCAGTAGATATGGTATACATCAGTAGATATTGTATATATCAGATTATGGTATATATCAATAGATATGGTGCACATCAATAGATATGGTATATGTCAGTAGATATGGTATACATCAATAGATATGGTATACATCAATAGATATTGTATACATCAATAGATATGGTATACATCAATAGATATGGTATATATCAGTAGATATGGTATACATCAGTAGATATGGTATATATCAATAGATATGGTATACATCAGTATATATGGTATATATATCAATAGATATGGTATACATCAATAGATATGGTATACATCAATAGAAGTATACATCAATAGATATGGTATACATCAATAGATATGGTATATATCAGTAGATATGGTATACATCTGTAGATTATGGTATATATCAGGAGATATGGTATACAACAGTAGATTATGGTATATATCAATAAATATGGTATACATCAATAGATACGGTATATATCAGTAGATATGGTATATATCAGTAGATATGGTATACATCAGTAGATATGGTATATATCAGTAGATTATGGTATATATCAGTAGATATGGTACACAACAGTAGATATGGTATACATCAATAGATATGGTATATATCAGTAGATATGGTATATATCAGTAGATATGGTATACATCAGTAGATACAATGGTATACACCAGTGGATATAATGGTATATATCAGTAGATTTAATGGTATATATCAGTAGATATGGTATATATCAGATTATGGTATATATCAGTAGATATGGTATACATCAGTAGATATGGTATATATCAGTAGATATGGTATACATCAGATTATGGTATATATCAGTAGATATGGTATATATCAGATTATGGTATATATCAGTAGATATGGTATATATCAGATTATGGTATATATCAGTAGATATGGTATATATCAGATTATAGTATATATCAGTAGATATGGTATATATCAGTAGATATGGTATATATCAGTAGATATGGTATACGTCAGTAGATATGGTATACATCAGTAGATATGGTATATATCAGATTATGGTATATATCAGTAGATATGGTATATATCAGTAGATATGGTATACATCAATAGATATGGTGTATATCAGTAAATATGGTATACATCAGTAGATATGGTATATATCAGTAGATATGGTATATATCAGATTATGGTATATATCAGTAGATATGGTATATATCAGTAGATATGGTATACATCAGTAGATATGGTATATGTCAGATTATGGTATATATCAATAGATATGGTGCACATCAATAGATATGGTATATATCAGTAGATATAATGGCATATACCAGTAGATATAATTTTATATATCAGTAGATATAATGGTATATATCAGTAGATATGGTATACAACAGTAGATATGGTATACATAAATAGATATGGTATATATCAGTAGATATGGTATACATAAATAGATATGGTATATATCAGTAGATATGGTATACATAAATAGATATGGTATATATCAGTAGATATGGTATATATCAATAGATATGGTATATATCAGTAGATATGGTATATATCAATAGATATGGTATAGATCAATAGATATGGTATATATCAGTAGATATGGTATATATCAGTAGATATGGTATACATCAATCGATATGGTATGCATCAGTAGATTATGGTATATATCAATAGATATGGTATATATGAGTAGATATGGTATAGATCAATAGATATGGTATGCATCAGTAGATATGGTACACATCAATAGATATGGTATGCATCAGTAGATTATGGTATATATCAGTAGATATGGTATATATCAGTAGATATGGTATACATCAGTAGATATGGTATATATCAGTAGATATGGTACACATCAATAGATATGGTATGCATCAGTAGATTATGGTATATATCAGTAGATATGGTATATATCAGTAGATATGGTATACATCAATAGATATGGTATACATCAGTAGATTATGGTATATATCAGTAGATATGGTATACATCAATAGATATGGTATACATCAGTAGATATGGTATATATCAATAGATATGGTATATATCAGTAGATATGGTATACATCAGTAGATATGGTATACATCAATAGATATGGTATATATCAGTAGATATGGTATATATCAATAGATATGGTATACATCAGTAGATATGGTATACATCAATAGATATGGCATACATCAGTAGATATGGTATATATCAGTAGATATGGTATACATCAATAGATATAGTATACATCAATAGATATGGTATATATCAGTAGATATAGTATATATCAGTAGATATAGTAGATATGCTATATATCAATAGATATGGTATATATCAGTAGATATGGTATACATCAGTAGATATGGTATACATCAGTAGATATGGTTTATATCAGTAGATATGGTATACATCAATAGATATGGTATATATCAATAGATATGGTATACATCAGTAGATATGGTATATATCAATAGATATACATACATCAGTAGATATGGTATATATCAATAGATATGGTATATATCAGTAGATTATGATATATATCAGTAGATATGGTACACATCAATAGATATGGTACACATCAGTAGATATAATGGTATATATCAGTCGATATGGTATATATCAGTAGATATGGTACATCTGTTAGTACAAATTTGTTATCGCCTAAACTGTGGAGGATTGCAATTAAACTTTACACACACATTCAACAATCTTGAAAACCTTGTTAGAGTTACTCCTCCTCAATGGATGGTTATATCAAGTTTGGGTTTTCGCTTAAAGACTTTCTTATGATGTCTGGTTGATGCTAATTGAAATTGGTGCCAATCTGAAGTTCAATATGGCCACCTCAGCAGCCATCTTACAAATCTAGTTATTACTACTTCTACTGAACGGAAAGACATATCAACATGGGGTTTTCACTAGAAGACTTCTTATGATGTCTACTTGGTACTAAATGAAAATGGTACTGATATGACATCCAGTATGACCACCATTGCAGCCATCTTGAAAATCTTGATATTGCTACACCTCCTAAACGGAAAGTCATATCGACATGGGCTTTCCATCCGAAGACTAATTATAATATCTTGTTGGTCCTGAACAAAAATGGTGCCTATCAGACCTCAAATATGGCTGGCACAATGAACATATTGAAAATGGATGATCATATCAAAATGTTTTCACCAAAAGTCTTGTAATGGTGTCGAGTTTACCCTAAATGAAAATGGTGCCTATCTTACATCAAATATGGCTTCCACAGTGGATAATTGGAGAATCTTTTTGCTCAAGAATATCGGAGATGGTTTCAACACTCAGCAGTTAAAAAGAAGAAATGGTCTTATCTTGAATTTCCAGAAGTTCTTTTTGGCCGGTAGAGCATCAGACCATTCAAGGAACTTTTGTTTAAAAATGTTGCCTACCGTATTATGGAGATGTCATAGTGTTACCCATGTCCATATACACACACATCATGTACAAAAGTAATTTAATTTCATCTTAATAACCATTGATGGCCTAAAAGCTTAAAACTTATGAAGTTAACTTGGGAGTTTTAAATCAAGTGCTAAAATCTGGAGGTTCTGAGTTAGATTGGGCACAGCATTGTCAAGTATAGAAATGAGATTGTATTGTTGTCATCTGTTTATTTTCCAGTCGAAGACTATTCAAGAACTTCCATGAGCAGAAAACGATGCTGAAACAGGATGCTACAGGCAGCCATGATGTCATGTATAAGCCTGAGATGGTGAGAAAATTGGACCAAGCTGAGCACATCAGGGAAGGTTATGAAATGCTGAAAGAGCATAAGGGAGATAAGATGTTTAGCAAGGGAGAGCACCTCCTGAAGGGAGATAAACATTGGCATCCAGATCATAAGCATACAGACATACAGCATACCCTTGAGCAAGCTGAGCTGATACAGAATGCATATGAAAGGTATCATGATACACATGCCAAAATGCATCATGGCACTCTGCATGGAAAGAAAGAAGGTGAAATAGTTGAAGGGAAAAAACATGGATATCACCATAAGGATGTAGTGCACAAGAACATTGATAAGGTATGACTTAGACACTGCTGAATTTGAAATTGATTAGCTCCATTACCCTGTAATAAGCAGTCAATCAATTGTGTATTGGGGATTTTGGAAAAAACTCGGAACTTAAATTGGGCTTTGCCCAATCAGACTGCCAGTGTTGATTGTGTATATCTAATAAAAGATGCACTCTAATAACCAGCAGCCAATCAATCATTATTCATAACATTTACATTTTATTGAACTTTACCTTTAGTTGGCACCATATAGCCACTATTGTGCTGCTATGCTGTTAAACTCTACTACATGTACATATATGTATACCTATGTTTTAATTGTTGACCAGTATCATAACAGGCTATATGTGAATCATTGTGTAATAACATCTGGAGAACTAAGTTAAAATTTATATAAACTTGAAGGGGCATAGTTCACTGAAAATTAATGAATCCCTAAGTTCCACCTACCTGTTACCAGTTGTAAGTCAAGTGTTGTTGTTTATTGGACATTCCAATGGACCACTGCCCATTTAAAGCCAGGCTCTATTTAATTTATTACATAATACATATGGGATGCTGTGCTTGTCTGACTATAAAGCAGCCTGGTTAAAGGATGGTCTGACACCTTGGCCAGTTTTATTATATAACATGTACAAATTTGTACTATTATAATTTCACTATGTTTCACTCAGTTTTCATTAAATTGTAACTATGAATCAAAAACGACTAGCTGATAAAGTGATAATTTTTACAAGAAAACTCTTGAGTACAAAGAAAATGTTATGTTAATTAGTAGGTGTTAATTAGTAGGTGTAGTTATCTCAGATTTGGGAATTCTTCATTTAGACACAGGCTGATAGTTTTATACAAATTCGGTGGCCGAGTGGTCTAAGGCACTCACCTTTACAGATCACTGACATCTCACCTCTGTCAGCGTGGGTTCGAGTCTCGGGTTGGGCCAACGTGGGTAAGTGAGAAAGCTTGCCAGTAGCTTCCCGTGGGTCGGTGGTTCTTCCCGGGGTTTTCTCGGGTTCTTCCTCCACCAAATATATTGGCCGCCATGTATAGCCTATCATGTGCTGAAAACTGGCATTAAACCCATAACAACAACAACATTATACAAATTCAGATTGTCATAACATCACTGTTTTTCACCTGACTTTTGTAATTCTTTGCAATACTGTAAAATTGGAAAGATTTGTGGGGAGAAAAATATCTTAGTTTTGGAGTAAACAGACTATTTCATGGAGATACAATTTTGTGGGGTCACACTGTTTACCTTAACACGTATCTATAATACTATTTTTCATGGTTGATTTCATTTCATAGATATTATTCACCCATGAAAAATGAAATAAAATCCTCCATGAATATTTATGATATATCATATGTCTCATATTTATTGCTTATGATTTCAGTAGAAAAACTACATGATTATAGAAAATGTTATGATAACAAACAAATTTGGCCAAAACCTCAGCTCTGGTGATTTTTGAGTTATGGATGCCTAAAAAAAGTACAGGAAAAATGAGTGAGTTATTTAATGCATAGACAGATGACATTTCTTGATAAAAAGGACAATAATAGCTTCAATGTCCTATATATATTGTGTACCCAAAGTGACAGGGAAGCTCAGTTACTCCCTCCACACCTGTGTTGTCATACATTGGCAGATTATTGAATTTATTGTCTATTGTTGAAGTTATTATTTCTTGAAGTGTGTTTAGCAAAGAAAGTTCACTAAAGATGAAGGTATAACTATTTTCATGCTCAAAACACTTTTCTCAGATAGCTCAAATATTAGCCCACAAGTTGAATTGATAGCCTTGAGTGCCAACAATAAATTTTCAAGAAAATTGTTTCCTTCCTTTTTCTCAATTTCAGATCATACCTGTGGAAATGACAGGTTCCATCAAAGAAAATAGTAAGTTACTACCTTTTATTATGTAGCATAATATCTAGATAATTTTTGAACTACCATATATACTCGCATATAAACCAATACCAACTGCAAATTGCATAGACCCAGATCTGCCGTCGCATAATGCGATGGCAGATCTGGGTCTATGCAGTTTGTAAGGACTAATCAGTAGAACAAACAACATAGGCCCTGATCTGCCGGCATATTATGTGATGGCAGATCAGGGTCTATGTTGTTTGCATTTGGACCCGGCTTATATGCGAGTATATACGGTATTTTTTTTTATGCCAGTGATGGCATTTAGAGTTTTAATTTCATACCATAAACTCTGATGGTGTTGTATAAATAACACTAAAGGAGCTATATTAAGTTAGAATTACATCTTGGAGCATATTTCTTGCAGCAAATCTTTGGATGTTTTTTTCCTGGAGAAGAATTGAGACTAGGAAATATTTGGCAAGTATAGCTGTCTAGCTGAATGGAACAGACTTTGAACACAATTCTGTAACATTAATCAAGAATAGTTGTGTTTGGGGGTGTAATTTACTCTTGCATGATTTTCAAGTTGAAACAAATACAGTTTGGATTGTAGTGTACATGGGTCAAAGGAAATGTACTCTGTTTTAAGGTAATTAGTTGAGGTAAATGTATACCATATATACTTGCGTATAATCTGGGTCCAAATACAAACAACATAGACCATGATCTGCTGTCGCATAATGCGCCGGCAGATCAAGGTCTGTGTTGCTTGTTCCACTGATTAGTCCTTACAAACTGCATAGACCCAGATCTGCCGGCGCATTATGTGCATTTCACATAATGAAATTATATCACATGTATAAATGTAAGTAATATCTGATATAGAATCAATCTTCTTTCTCTGACATGAACTGTTTCTTTTCAGAACTTTAGATTAACCATAACTTGGATTGACAAATTTGACTATCAACTGTCTGTTTATAGAATTTTATGCCAAATGAGTCCTATTAACATTTAATGAGCATAAAATTTTTACTATCAAATGAGTCGTATTAACATTTAATGAGCATACAATTTTTACTATCAAATGAGTCGTATTAACATTTAATGAGCATAAAATTTTTACTATCAAATGAGTCCTATTAACATTTAATGAGCATAAAATTTTTACTATCAAATGAGTCCTATTAACATTTAATGAGCATACAATTTTTACAATCAAATGAGACCTATTGGCATTTGAATGAGCGTACAATTTTTACTACCAAATGAGTCCCATGAGCATTTGAATGAGTGTACAATTTTACTGTCAAATGAGTCCCATTAGCATTTGATTGAGTGTACAATTTTACTACCAAATGAGACCTATTGGCATTTCAGTGAGTGTACAATTTTACTACCAAATGAGACCTATTAGCATTTCAATGAGTGCACAATTTTACTACCAAATGAGACCTATTAGTATTTCAATGAGTGTACAGTTTTACTACCAAATGAGACCTATTAGCATTCAATGAGTGAACAATTTTACTACCAAATGAGACCTATGGGCATTTCAATGAGCATACAATTTTAATGCCATATGAGTCCCATTAGCATTTGAATGAGCATACAATTTGCACTGCCAAATGAGTCCCATTAGCATTTGAATGAGCATATTTGTACTGCCAAATGAGTCTCATTAGCATTTGAATGAGTGTACAGTTTTTACTGCTTAATTAGTCCCATTAGCATTTGAATCGGCATACAATTTTACTACCAAATGAGTCCCATTAGCATTTTTATGTGCATAGTTTTTACTGCCAAATGAGTCCCATTAGCATTTGAATTGGCATACAATTTTACTACCAAATGAGTCCCATTAGCATTTTGATGTGCATAGTTTTTACTGCCAAATGAGTCCCATTAGCATTTGAATTGGCATACAATTTTACTACTAAATGGGTCCTGTTAGCATTTTGATGTGCATAGTTTTTACTGCCAAATGAGTCCCATTAGCATTTTAATGAGCATACAATTTTACTGCCAAATGAGTGCCATTAACATTTTAATGAGCATACAGCTTTTACTGCCAAATGAATCCCATTAGCATTTTATTGAATATGCAAGTTTTTGGGGTCAATTTAGCAACAAAACCACATGTACTGAAATGGTTGTTGCCAAACATTTTGAAATATTATGCATCAGTTACTTATGAAAGTTGAGTCACTTACATATTGAGTAGTAAACATGTATGTATGTAGTAGTGTTTTATGGCACCATAGCACAAACGTAGATTTACAGTACTAAAAGTATTATGATATACACTAGTTTATAAAAGGAATGTCATATTAGCATGTTTTGGTTTGGTTTGGTATTTTAAGGCACAGCGACACAAGTTATTTAGTGCTGAGGCAGTTGGAGCAAAGTGTCTTTCCCGGAGAAGCACCATGGTAGTCGACCCCAGCTGATTTGATGGTACTGTTTGAAGCTGCATTTTTCTGTCACGAGTCAGCACACTAACCACTGAGTCACAATGACTGCTTCCTTACTAACCACTGAGCCACAGTGGCTGCTGCCTTCATTAGTCATCCTTTATGACCCCGGCTGGTTTGATGGTACTGTTTGAAGCTGCACTTTTCCGTCACGAGTCAGCACACTAACCACTGAGCCACAGTGGCTGCAACACTAACCACTGAGCCACAATGGCTCCCACACTAACCACTGAGCCACAGTGGCTGCTGCCTTCATTAGTCATCTTTTATGACATGCAGGAGAGCACATTAGATCTTTTCTGCATCCCCAAGCCCACAGGGGATTATAATTATTAACATGCATAAGACTGTACTAACAGATTAGCACATCAGATCTTTTCTGCATCCCCAAGCCCACAGGGGATTATAATTATTAACATGCATAAGACTGTACTAACAGATTAGCACATTAGATTTTTTCTGCATCCCCAAGCCCAACGGGAATTATAATTATTAAAAAGGATAAGACTGTACTAACAGATTAATGATCAAGCTTTTTTTAATTGTTACAGAGGAGTGTACCCCAAATGATATGCATGAAATCAGAAAGAGGCTTAATGGCTGGTTTGTAATGCTTCATACTGAGAAAAGAATCCAGCATCACCTCCACAAAGAGAAACACTCGTATAAAAATATGACAGCTGCAGTTAAACACCACCGAGCACCGAGATCAGTCAGTTTTCATGAGGCTATTGAGACTGAGAGTCGTAAGTAAATTTTGTTACATTTTCCAAATGCTTTTAGAATAAGCAGTAGGTTACATTATCCATCATGTCAGGGTTTATGCTGTCAGTTCCAAATCATGGCAGATTTAACTTGATGCTCTTTGCATTAGGGTAGTAATTATACAGTGGTAAAGTGGGTATCGTTCCTTAACTCCTTTTGTCCAGTGAGAGATGCAGATTGTTAACTTTTCATAGATTAGAGTGTTTGTTTGGGAGTTGTGGTTGTTGGGGTAGGGGCAGGACTGCTGATTTATTATCAAACCTGCTTTTTAATCCTTCCCATTGTGGTTGTTGGGGTAGGGGCAGGGCCTTCCCATTGTGGTTGTTGGGGTAGGGGCAGGGCCTTCCCATTGTGGTTGTTGGGGTAGGCACAGGGCCTTCCCATTATGGTTGTTGGGTAGGGGCAGTGTTGCTGAATTATTATTGAGTCTGCTTTGGTGGATGCTAGACATGGTCATCACTTTGGTGTATATGTGTGTGTCACTCTATCTGTATATTTGTCCATTGGTGGATGCTAGACATGGTCATCACTTTGGTGTATATGTGTGTGTCACTCTATCTGTATATTTGTCCATTGGTGGATGCTAGACATGGTCATCACTTTGGTGTATATGTGTGTGTCACTCTATCTGTATATTTGTCCATTGGTTCCTAATGTTCAAGGTTTTACTTATCTATTATTTCAATACTATTTTATCCCACCTTCATCAGATTTGGAATATAGCTACAGTATGTACTTATCTTTATCAAGGTAAATAAATGCCCTTATTACTAAAGCTCCGATGCAAACTTGTCATGCAGGCCATTAGTCAGGTTATCATGACTCAAAAGTTGTATCACAATATCGCCACTTTTTTATGATATCATTGCAATAATATCATGATTTTTATACTATTTCAGATCATTAAAATCTGGCAATCACTGTAAGGCCAATGTTAACTCTTAAAGTGGTGTATAGTTTTGTAGCACATTAGATCCCTCAGTGCTGAATTGTTTGGGAAAATAAATGAAAATTGCACTCTGCTTTAAAATTGCATGGATTTTAAATACTGTACATAATAGATGCGCAAACCCTATATGAAAAATAATTATTGATGTCTGAACTTTATTATAAGCATCAAGTCACATATGTAACTTTATTATATTTGCACTTAAAGGTGCAAATACAGGTAAATATATAAATTACCTTTGTATTTCATCAGGATTTTTGTATCTTTCTTAATGAAAAAGTTCAAATATGTCAATAAAAATATACTCAATTCTTTTATGGCTCAACCATATATTTGTATGTCTGTTACAAGTTGTGAAAATCACAGGTGTAGAATAGGTAACAGTTGATGAGCATTCAGTCAAAGAACACCACATGTAAGTTTACACCCCTAAAGTCTGTAATAAATGTTCACAAAGCTTTGCAGTTTTCTTGTTATTTATTCTGGTATATGTCTGTCATCAAATGTCCACTTATGAGTTTACAAAGACAGTCACATGTTAATCTCATTACCTGTTCAGGTGTTACTTGCTTAGAATATGAGGAAAATATATCCCAACTCATTTTGTTTGGCTGAAGTATGGGGTTGATATCACATACTCAGCTGTCCAGTAAAAATCGAAATCAGATTTATGGACCAAATCCACAGCCATGGCCAATGCAAAAAAAAAAAAAAAGAGTTTCAATTCATCAGGTGTGACAGGCTTCCATTTTCTCATGCAGCTGTTGTCAATCAAGTCTGCCCCATTTATTCTTTGCTGTACATAAAGATTCATTTGATCTATGATCAGATGCAAGAAATCATAATAAAAATAGCCTTAAATGGTCTATGGGCTTGATATTCACCATTTATACATTTAATTTTGAAATACCACTGAACAGGGGGTTGACCATCATGCCGTCAGTTTTTGTCCATCCAGCATGTATATCAGATTCGTATTCAGCGTCATTTTCGGGCTCAAAATCACTCGCTGGCGTTTCCAGTAACACTTTCCTAGCTCAAATAATCTCATATACTTCAAAACTTTCAAAGTCACTGTCATCATCGCTATCATAAGCCAGTATTTGCCAAATCAAATCATCATCTGGAGATGAACCATGTTTGGAGTCAGCCATTTTGAGTTTTCTAGGCAGTGCCTACCTGAAAAACGACTTAATTCACAGCAAGCATGTTGCGACTAGCACTTTAAGGGTTAAGGTTGTGGAAAATGTCATTTTTTTCCCCACTGAACATAGACTATAGAATGTTGCCATTTATATCTGACAAACATGTCTCAATTGAAATGTACTAATGCTTAAGACAGGTGATTACTGTAAAAAACATGCTACTCTGTATTAGTGCTATATATATTGCAGTGAATTGGAAACTGATTTGGATGGGCCATTGAGGGGTGAGGTGGGATTCTTAAATCTATACAAGTTTGCCAATCTCTAATTTTTGCCAGTATCATTATTGCATCAGATCTGACAATGATACATTATTGTTGCACCTTGAGCAAGCCCAGGGGACATTTTCCAGTCATAAACTGCCAGTGTCCCCCCTAAATTTAAAATTTTTTCATATCTTTACTATTTTAGGGGGACAGAGATACATAAAATGTCTCCTTGACAACTCAACCAAGATGTAACACTCATATCATGATGATAATATATGATGACATCACTACAGTTCATGGCCAGCTTCTTCTGAAAAGAACAAGAATAGGAAAACATGCTGCTTTCCTACAAATACATTATAAGTTTTGGAAAATCCTTGAAGTTTATAAAGTTGAGATGTAAATATTTAAGAAATAATATAGACACCCATAATTTACTTTACAAAGTTCATTTAAAAATGTTGATATTTATTTCATCATTGAGAATGCAATTTTAGATTCATGTAATCTTAAAAGTTAGTGCTTTGCCATTTTTGATCACCTGGCCATAAGGTCTTTATGGCATGGTCCATTATCTGTTGTCTCACAATTACAATTTACAACTTGTCAAAAGACCGGCTAAACAGAATTTGACCAAGTTTGAAAGAAAACATCATGCCATGAAGCTCTTTCAGATTTGTTAAAATGATGCCAATCTACCATCAGATATGGCCACAGTTACTAAAAATAGAAAACCCTTTTAACAGCTTTTCAAAAACATGCAACAAAATGTTATAAAATTGGATGGAAAGCATGCTGGCATGAAGGTCCTTCAAATATTTTCACATGATGCTGATCTGCCACCATCAGATATGACCATTAATAGCAAAACCTTTAAGTAACTTCTTCCAGTCTTTCCAGTGGCCCTGGTTTTTCCTTGTTTCCCTATTTTTTTGGTCAAACTTCCTATTTTTCCTTACTTTTTCCAAAAATGGCCCTACTACCTGTAATTTTTTCAATTTTATGTTTAAAATCAATTACACACTGCATGAACTGCCATAGGAAAAGCAAATTCAGATATTGTCATTGTGATCTGGAGTTGGGTGTTTAAGAAGATATTGGCAACCTGGACTGAAAAGACAGCTGGTAATAATAATAATAATAATAATCAATAATAATAACTTTATTTCAGACTTTAGTCCAGAGAACCCCCCCCCCCCAGCAATTTCACACAAGATATGACACAAAAGATCACAAAACAATATTATTGCAACAATTTTCTCCAACCATCAATTATTGATGAATTACGACAGCGTGCAAAATGAAACACTTCTTTCAAAATTTTGTTATTACTACTAGCTATTCTACTTCTAAATGAGTACACTCTGTTTCTAAGCAAAATGCAAAGGCTGTTGATATTGTATGTAAGAGCATGCTTTTGTTAAAGTTTAGAAAGGTAAATCAAGTATTTTTTTCAGTAATTTAAATAAATTTCATACTGTTTTTCTTTATATCATATCCCTATTTTCCCCTACATTTTCAGTTCTTTTTATTAAAAGTAGCCCTATTTCATCCCTACTTTTTTTTACAAAGCATTGCTGGAAATACTGTTCTTAAAAGCTGCTAAACATAATTTCATAAAATTTGATGGAAATCATCCTGGCATGATTGTCTTTCAGATTTGTTCAGATGATGCTGAACCACCATCAAATATGGCTGCCATTACTTAAAATAGAAGGAAAAAAAACATTGAAATGACTTCTTTTCAAAAACTGCTCAGGAGAATTTGACAGAAAGCAGCCTTGCATGAAAGTCTTTCATTTGTTCAAATGATGCTGATCTAGTATCAGATATAGCTTCTGTTATTAAAGATAGAAAAAACTTTCAGTGACTTTAAAATACAGATGAAAATACAAAATCTAGAGAAACTTTGAAACATCATTTTTTGTAACATATGCAATCAACAGCATTGGAAGAAATTCCAACAGAAAGCAATCTACTGACCCAGATTTCCTGAGTAAAGTAAGGGAAATAACCTAAGATAAGTACTATTTAGAATCACAGGTTTGGGTTATGCAGAGTTTTTCCCCTTTTAGAAATAAAAAGTTTAAAACGGATAAAAAGAATATTTTTTGAATACAAGATACATAAATTGAACAGAAAAAGTGATGAAAATAACAAAATAATACATGTCAGAGATTACAATGAATGATTAATAGTTTATCTGTAGAAAAATATAAAATAGCAAGATGACAAATAACAATCTAAGTTGATAATAATTTGATAATATAATTATAAGACTAGTTTATAAAATACCGTTGGTTAGCATGCTGGACTTCATCGTCGTACATGCCCGAATGGGCGCACACGACGTTAATTCAAGCATCATCATCATCATGCTGGACTTTAATGCAGGAGTACGTGTTTTGCATCCTTGACCAGGCCAGGTTGGCTACCATGTTGTGTCCCAATGCAAGACACTTCAATCTCACTACCCAACAAAAATTAATTAGAGTCACTAAATAATAAACATGAAATTGGGCTTAGCTCAACCAGACCAGAAATGTTATAGTGCATCTCTGATGTACAGAAATAATATTTTTTTTCTTAATGAATATTGCGGAGTGGGAATTTAGGCTGAGGATCTAAAAGAGTTTCAGGTGCACACCAATAAATGTATCTAAGTATTAGAATTTATTTACATATTTAGTTATCATCAAGGAAAAGATTTTGCTTTAAGATAAAAGAAAGAAAAGAAAAACATGCCCAAGTTTATGTATAAATTTATTTGCAGAGAATTATTTCTTAAAATTTGACCACATTTGTAATTCTTGAATATTTTGAGGCAAGTTTGATAACTTTGGTTAAACAGAGTTTGACAGTTGCTAGCATTGCCATATTAAAGTGCCTGAAACGTTTGTTGTTTATATGTTATTATATGTATTGTGCATTATTTTAAGGCATTCCATGTATTCAGTGACATTACTCACAGATTACTTTTAATGTATATTTTGTACTTTCTTAGTTTTAAAAAAGAAAAGAAGTCAATTACTAGTATGCTTTCTGCCTGAAACACTTACAAATTTAATTACTAGAGCAAAGAAACCCCTGACTTTGAATAAAGTCCTGAGAAATTTATCCAGGCTGGTCAGATGGTTGGACTTGAATCTGCAACCTTCTGGGGGATACGGGGGTTGGAGGGTGGAGTGGGGGTAAAGAGTGACCCAGGAATCAATGCTGACTGCACAGATTAACTCCCCTTGTAATGCCAAATACTTTAAGGGTGGGGCTGGGAACAGTTTCTAAGTTGGGAATTAGGGGTTGGGAGAAATCCAGGTGACAATGCTGTTTGTATAAATGACTCGTCCTTTTTCTGCTGAGACTCATATACATATATATATATATATATATATATATATATATATATATATGGTTTAGGAAAGAAGATAAATCACCAATATTAATAGACAATGTAGCAGCTGTGTGCATCAAGCTTTTCTTTCTTCTCCAGTTTCAATACCTATGTAGATTTGCATTCCCATGCTGACATATGTCAACAACCAAGATGAGTGATATCAGACCCACTTTGGACTCTTGTTTTGTTTAACATGGATTATGGACCTTTTTGGATTCTTGAATAAATAATTAATATTTTGTTCACATTTCTAAACCCATTTTGATTGTTTAGCCTGTGTTAGCAGATGAAGAAACATAGTTACTGTATCACTTGGTGTTGACATTATTTGAAGGTTCTGTATTATAGTTTTGTGTTGAAGATTTTGTTATTCAGATGCAGTATCATCACTAAAATGTGTGTAACATACCACACTGGAGGGCCCTCTTCAAGTTCAAGGTCACAAGTCAATATTTTTTATTTCAGCCACATTTGCCCTTCCAGTTTCTAATTTGAAAGCTGTTTAAGATAGGTGGATGAAGCTTGATATACTTATATATTCAGCAATCTAGCTAGATAGGAATAAATAGGCATTCCCCGTCTCTGGCATCAGTGCCCTCCCCTCTTCTCTCAGTGCCTTTCTAGTCTCCCCTGCCCTCCGAGAGCCCTCCAATCTGCCTGTCTCTAGATGACTAAACAACTTCTTAAATCTCTTGTTTTCTATTTATTCCACAAATTTTTAGCTCTAATGGTCATAGACTAGAAGAGTTTATGGGATGGCCTGTTGTCCATTGTCCATCTGTCCATTGGCACAAGTTTGTTATTGCTACTCCTCCTGAACTATTTGGAGGATTGCCATGAAACTTTACAGACACATTCATCCAAGGTGTAGCTGGTCCTAAATGAAAAGGGTGCTGATCTGACATGCAGTATGGCCACCATAGCAGCAAGCTTGAAAATTTTGTTATTGGTACTCCTCCTCAATGGAAATACTTGAATGGGGTTCTCACCAAAAGACTAATTATGATTATCTAGTTGGTCCTAAATGAAAATGGTGCCAATCTGACCTCAAATCCTCAAATATGGTAGCCATTGCAGCCATTTTGAAAATCTTTTTGCTTCTCCATCTAGATGGAAAGTCATATTGACATTGGTTTTCACCAGAAGATTTCTTATGATGTCTAGTTGGTCTCAGATGATGCCGATTATGATATCCAATACAAATCTTGTTATTGCTGCTCCTCCAGAATTAATGGTCATGTTGACATAGGGTTTTCACCAAAAGGCTTCTTATGATATGTAGTTGGTTCTGAATGAAATGGTGCCCCACAGACATCATGTATGGCTGCCACAATAAACATATTGAAAATCTTGTCACTAATTCTCCTGAATGGATTGTCATATTGACGTGGATTTTTCACCAGTAGTCCTGGTGTCTATTTTGCTCTAAATGAAAATGGTGCTGATCTTACATCCAATATGGCTGCCACTGCGGCTAATTTGAAAATTTTATTGCTTAAGAATATCAGAGATGGTTTCAACACTCAACACTGAAAAAGAAGAAATGGTCAAATCTTGAATTTCAGGGAATTCTTTTTGAACAGTAGAGCATCAGTCCCTTCGAGGAACTCTTGTTTTGTTTATTTAATATAGGATAAACTTATGAATGTGCTTTTGTCTGTGCTTTTATCTATTTCAACTTCCAGACAGATTAGATTTTAAATTTCATTATTGACATCAAATCTTTTTATTGCAAAAAATGCCCTTTGTTTCAAAAAGTGCCCCATGCTTCAACAAAAGTGCCCACTGTAAGAAATTGCTAGCTGGAACACTGTATATTCTCAATAGAAGATGTGTTGTATTGCACAATTGAGGTCTTATTCTCAAGGTCAAGGTCACAGGTCAGTATGTTAAGGTTTCTTTTGTTTCTGCTTTATATCATAAAAGCTGTCTGAGGTACAGGGATGAAGCAGGGCACACTTTTACTTCTCGGTTTGATAGCGTATCATGTATCATTTATAACAGTCAAAATTTTATCTTTTTTTTCAAGATTAAGGTCACTGATACATTTTTGTACCCCCTTTTTTTGCATGTTTTCTCTAATGTCCTTTCAGATAGGGCAATGAAACTTGGTTACTTTTGATGTCTGCCCAGTAACTTTACAGCTCTATCTTAAAGATCATAGTCAGATTTAATTATTGTGAACTTTTGTAACTTAACAATGTTAGGCATGGGACAAAATTTCACAGAATTTGCTTTTTTACAATCTGTAATGAAGTATGCAAACTGCTTACATTCTTGTGTAAATCAAATGCTGCATTGAGTGTTTTCCATTTCAGATGGCCACTGCAAATGTTCTAAATCTGTAATGTGGGAATTCCGTCACCTTGATGAGGACCATGACCATCACCTTAGCAACAAAGAGCTCAGGGTCATTGAAGAGAACCACAATGAGGCTTGCATCCAACCTTTCCTGGACAGTATTGACCTTGATAAAGACAATAAGATTTCCAAGCAAGAGTGGTGCTGTGCCGTGGCAGATATTGGTAATGTTCACTAGAATAGTGATATTAGATTTATATGATACTTTATATCATTTACACTGACAACTTGTAACAATGAACTTGTATGACTCACTCTTGATGGCTCTTATGTTTGCATTGAGCTGACCTGGAGATCATACAACTCGGAATTGACTGAGACTGAATTTACACTAACAGCTGATCAGAAACGAGCTTGCAGAAGTAACATCATTTGTGATTGGTCAAAACAAAATCTCAAGCTTACACTTGAGCTGAAGGGTTTTAAGATTTCCAGGTCAGGTCTTCTGTGTGGAGACCAGGGACACTTGAACTTGCCAAATTTAGAGATCAAACTTGGAAATGCATTGGTGCTAAGCAAGTACATTACCACCGAACGGTCTAGGTCCCAAGTAAGATAGAAGACATTGAAGAGGACAGTATTTACCCAATGATAGACCCATGCTTGATGATAAGCTCATCATGCATTTTTACATAATTTTGGTAAATGATTATTTCCGAAAGTCTTGTCTGATGATAATCCCATCCCCCACTTCAGAACAAATTGATGGAGTTGGACCCCCAGGCATATCATATGGCAAATAAGAGACTGACTCCACATAAGTGGCATAAAATCAGTTCAAGCCAAATTATATACCTACTTGTTAAAATGAAAAAAAAAATCACAAGTGTTTCAAAATTATAAGCATAATTATATAAGTCTGGTTAGAGCATAGGTTTTTAAAAATGGTGCTAACATATTTTTGTGTTCCACTAGTGAAAATTTGACATGTTTGATAAGGAGAATATTGAACTACAAATTGTCACTTTATAGCTGGGATTTTGTAGCCACAAGAAATGCAACCTATCTGTTTTAAATTTGTATTACTTCTGGTGGATGTTAGAAGTTTTTATATGATTGCTGTAGAACAGAGCATATAATTTTCTGGTCATGTCCATGATTTTTTAGTCATGTCCATGTTGTTTTAGTCATGTTCATCTGTCCAATAACTTGACTTCTGTTTGACATATCTTTACCAGACTTTACAGGTGGGAGTAATTGCAAAATTAGCTAATCTCTGCACATTTCAGTTATGTCTGCACAAATCTTTAAAAACAGAAAGTTCAATAATTGCTGAATTCCGTGATGATATAAGATATTGTTCCACGAAAAGTGAAAGTAATATTGTTGCAGCTTTACGCATGCATGCTGTAGCTTTTTCCTGCAGGGATTCTACAATTGCAATTTTAGTACAGTCTATTCAAGAAGCTATCATCCATATTGTGTTGACGTGCATTCATGAATAGGCATTGAAGCAGATTAGTGACTTCTCTGCTAGGTCTGAGACAATGGCAGTAATTTAAAATGGCTTTTGATGCAGAATCATAATTTATTAGTAAGTTTGTATTTAGGTCAGTGTATCATCATTTAATGTGTATTGCTCCACCCCAACCCCTCATCCCACATTTGGAAGAAGGAAGGGGAGCTCACTCTGTTGTGCAAAGTCCTGCATGCATCACTGCAATAATTTTAGTTCTGCTTTGCATATCTTCACCAAACTTTTTCAGATGGATAAGATATAAAGAAGCCTATTGATATAGGGGTTAAAGGTCAAAGTCATCATCACATGAGAAAATAAAATAGCTTCCTTGCAGTAATTTGATTTCTTTTAAACATGCCCTCACCAAAACAAGAAGTCAGTTGATTAGTTTTGCATCTAAAGGACCAAGGTCAAGATCACTGATATGAAAAGGGAGATCAGTATTTGCACAGTAACATGAGTTCTAACTAAATATTCCTTCACTAGATGTTACAGGTTGGTTGCCCTTTATAAGACAAAAAACCCTGATAATATCGGGTTTAAAAGGCGGAGGTTATCATCACCATGACCTTTAACAAGACAGGCAGTGGGTGTATTATGTACCCTTTGTGGTATTCTTGTTGTCATTGTGATTATTATTCTTCACTTTAGAATCCTCAGTGTAGAAAGAAAATTAGGAATTTAAAAAGGGTTGATGAGATCAAAACTGTTAAAATATATGTTTTCAATATTATTATTTCTATGTAAAATTGATAGTGTAAAGATTTATTCCCATTTAATTTATTTTCAGTACCACCATGTTACGAAAGAATCCGGAACATTGATCCCAAAACTGGTGAGTATGCACAAGAATGTAACTAGGTAAAAAAATATTATCTCATGATTATCTCGTTAATAAATTTAAGACATACATATTTGTCAGAACTAACTCAAAGACTAGCATGAATAAGTAAACAGTTTGATTATACATAAAAAGTCACACAAGGAAGAGATTTATTGTGCATAATAACTTGGTGATTTGATGACAATATCTTGTATGCAGAACTTTATGTAGTACTTGCTTGTCAAGACTCATAATTTGCATTTTTTTAAATAATATTTTTTATCTTGAATGATTGTGCAATTTGACAAAAGATTTTTTAATTTGTTAGCTCTACTGGTCATAGCCCATAAGAGCTTATGGGATGGTCTGCTGTCTATCATCCGTCTGTTAGTACAAGTTTGCTATCGCTACTCCTCCTAAACAACTTGGAGGATTGCCATGAAACATTACACACACACATTCATCTCACGGCCTAGTTGATCCATAATGAAAATGGTGCTGCTTGGACATCCAGTATGGCCACCACAGCAGCCATCTTGAAACTCTTGTTATTGCTACTCTTGAATTGTCTAATTGGTCCTAAATGAAAATTGCTGCCGATCTGATGTCTAAAATGGCCTCAACAATGATCATCTTGAAAATTTGTTATTGCTGATCCTCTGGAATGGATGAACATATCAACATGAGGTTTTCAGTAAACAACTTCATACGATGTCTATATGGTCCTATATGAAAATGGTGCCGATCTAACGTCCAATATGACCACCATAATGGCCATCTTGAAAATCTTGTTATAATTACTTCTCCTGAATGAAAAGTAATATCGCCAAGGGGTTTTCACCAGAAGACTTCTTATGATGTCTAGTTGGTCCTAAATGAAAAGGGTGCTGCTTGCACATCCAATATGGCCACCACAGTGGCCACCTTGAAAATATTGTTATCACTACTCCTTCTGAATGGATGGTTGTATCAGCATGGGTTTTTTCCTAAATAACTTCTTATCCTGTCTGGTTGGTCTTAAATGATGGTACTGCTCAGACATCCAATATGGCAATCTTGAAAATCTTGATATCACTACTCCTGAATGAATTGTCATATTAGCATAGGGTTTTCAGTGAAAGACTTATAATGATGTCTAGTTGGTCATAAATGAAACTGACTTCCAATATGGCCATCTTGAAAATCTTGTTATAGCTACATCTCCTAGATGGCTGGTCATATCGATATTGTGCTTTCACCAAAAGACTTCTTATAATGTCTAGTTGGTCCTAAATGGAAATGGTGCCAATCTGATATCCAATATGGTCACCATGGCAGCTATCTTGAAAATCTTGTTATCATAACTTCTCCAAAACAGAATGTCATATCAACGTGGGTTGTTCACCAGAAGACTTCTTAGTATATCTTGTTGGTCCTAAAAGATGTCATGTTGGTCCAAAATGAAAATGGTGCCAATCTGACATTCATAGCAGTTAATTTGAAAATCTTGTTATATCTGAAGAATATCAGAGATAGTTTCCACACTCAAGAGTAAAAAAAAAAATGGTCTTATCTTGACTTCCCGGAAGTTCTTTTCAGCCAGTAGAGCATCAGTCCCTTTGAGGGACTCTTGTTTTATTCCCTATATATGGAATGTTTTGAACATTTTCAAAGGTAAGGAGTGGATCCCACAGTGCGACTCAGAAGGGTATTATCAGAGGGAACAGTGTGATGACAGAATTGGTGATTGTTGGTGTGTTGACCTGAATGGAAATGAGATCCAAAGCACACGCAAACATGGAAATGCTCACTGTGGTAAGTTTAACAAAGGACTCCAATGTAATGAAAATATTCATGTTCCTGCCTTTTTGCATAGTTCATTCATTTGTCGATCCTTCTGTCACACAATCTGTTTAATACTGCAACTTTATGCCATTTGAGATAAACAGCCAACACTCAATACTCTTATGTATCATCATTAGAGGATGTGTTGGGTACCACATTTGGAGTCCTGTCTTCAATGTCAGGGTCAAGGTCAGTATCTTCCATTTTTAGCCCTACTGGTCATAGAGCAGAAGAACTTATGGGATGGTCTGTCATCCGTTGTCCACCGTCCATCATCCATCTGTCTGTTGGCACAAGTTTGTTATTGCTGCTCCTCCTTAACCCTTTTCCAGTGGGATATGACTCCAGTCATACTTTACTATTGCCAGCAGGATATGACTCCGGTCGTATGTTCACTACATTCCGCCAACCACTTTGCAGAAGTGTGTTTTTAACTGTATAATACGTCGTCACTTTACGTGTACTCTTTTGAAAAGAAGGAAATAAAGGTAGAAGGTACACAATGCATGAACAGAATGAGTTTAGAAAACCCCAAAACTGGTAAAAATTCTATTTCAAAATCGAGTTTTAACGTGAGGAGATAAAAAATGGCAGTCATATACTGAAGAGGGAAGTGAAGACAGTTATGTGCTTGCTGATTTAGTTGATTATTTTAAGACTATTTTATGTGGAAAATTTACATTTTAGGTAGTGGGGATCATTATCTTTACTTCTTCCAATTGAACAGAACTGATGATAACTGGTTATTTGAAAATTTGATTTCAAACATGAGTTTTAATGTGTGGAGATCAACATGGTGGACAGCGCTCAAGCAGCAAATTATGGCAGTGATGTGGATGCCAATTTTGATTAAAATATAGATAATTTTGAGGGAAAAATTGATGTTTTAGGCAGTGCAGATCGTGAGCTTGACTTCGACGAAATGAACAGAGATGATGATAACTGGTTAGTAGAAAATTTGATTGAAATATGACCAAAAAAAATTTAACGCGTGTAATTCAAAATGGCGGACAGTACTGAAGCGGTAGTGATGTGGATGCTGATTTTGATGGAAATATAGACAATTTTGTGGGGGAAATTGATATTTTAGGCAGTGAAGATTCTGATCTTGTTTACATCAAATGAACTGAGCAGATGAAAACTGGTTAATTGGTATTTTTTAATCTGATATTGATGATGATGAAAATATGGATGCTTTTCAAGTTAACTGGACCTCTTGAGAACTTCACTTCTCATAAAGTTCACATATATACCGATGGGTGTGTAAATAATGAAATTTTACTGCATTCCTGGAAATGGACCAAAATAAACCCAACAGAACTCTGATATTATTACATTAGAATTTATTGTGGAAAATAAACACTGAACCAAAATGAAAAGCTGTGTCGACTTACCTGTAAGGATCATTTTGTTTGCTCTCAAATTCTCTTGTGAGTAAATTTAATAAAATTGTAATAACTTTTGACATTCTTGATGGATTTGTATTATTTTGTCACCTTCTTAAATGGTCTAAAATTCCCCCCATTTCATACACTTACATATAGGAGGTAAAATGAATATTGCAGATAGGAAAATTGCATTGAAAGTAAGTTATAAAAAAAAATGTAAAGCATGTTTTTTGGGCTTCAGTATGAAAAGGGTTAACTACTTGGAGGATTGCCATGTAACTTTACACACACATTCAACCCATGGTCTAGTTGGTCCTATTGAAAATGGTGCCACTTGGACATCCAATATGGCCACCACAGTGGCCATCATGAAAATCTTGTTATCACTACTCCTTCTGAATGGATGGTCATATAAACATGGGATTTTCACTAACACACTTATAATGATGTCTTGTTAACCTTAAATGAAAATGGTGCTAATCTGACATCCAGTATGGCCACGATGGCAGCCATCTTATAAATCTTGTTATTGCTACTCCTCTGAACAGAAAGTGATATTGACATGAGGTTTTCACCAGAAGACTTCTTATGATCTCTTGTTGGACCTAAATGAAAATGGAGCTGATCTGATGTCTAATATGGTCAGTACAGCAGTCATCTTGAAAATCTTGTTATTGCCACTCCTCCTACATGGATAGTCATATCAACATGGGGTTTTCACTAAAAGACTTCTTATGAAGTCTAGTTGGCCCAAAATTAAAATGGTGCCGATCAGCAGTCCAATATGGCTGCCACAGCAGCCATCTTAAAAATCTTGTCACTACTTCTCCTGAATGGATGGTCATATCAACATGGAGTTTTTGCTAAAAGACTTTTCATGATGTCTCGTTGGTCCTACATGAAAATTGTGCTGCTCAGATATCCAATACAGCAGCTACAGAGGTCAAGTTCACTGTGATTGAAAGAAGAAAAATGGTTATTGTGCAGAACAAAATTATTAACTGGTAGATGGATCGACAGATGGACAGCCAACATCATAATATAATATACTCTGCCTTATCATCTATGGTTACCAAGCTTTGTGAGTGGTTTGCGATTACGGTAAGGAAGAACCCTATTGAAATCTGTGTCAAAGCTCAAATGTCAAATGTCAAACTTACTGCGACTAAAAGAATATAAATAGTTTCTGCTTAATATGATTAGTTCTACATCACATACTTGGATAAAACTTTGTGACTGGCTTGCAAATGGGGTATGGAAAGAAGCCTGACATTTTTGGAGGTCAAACAGTCAAAGATCAACATCTTGTGACTAAAAGAACAAAAATGGTTTCTGCACAAAAATTTCAGTTTGCTACATAGAGGACCAGTAAACACAGGGAAGGTGTGTAATGTGCCATAAACACAGGGAAGGTGTGTAATGTGCCATAAACACAGGGAAGGTGTGTAATGTGCCATAAACACAGGGAAGGTGTGTAATGTGCCATAAACACAGGGAAGGTGTGTAATGTGCCATAAACACAGGGAAGGTGTGTAATGTGCCATAAACACAGGGAAGGTGTGTAATGTGCCATAAACACAGGGAAGGTGTGTAATGTGCCATAAACACAGGGAAGGTGTGTAATGTGCCATAAACACAGGGAAGGTGTGTAATGTGCCATAAACACAGGGAAGGTGTGTAATGTGCCATTCACAGTACTCTTGTTGAAGTATATTTAATGAAGAATAATTATACAGCCTTAAAGATCAGATTTTGCTCTAAAACTTTTCTTTAGATAACGAATATGTACAAGAAGGGTAAAACTCAAAATTCATGTTGAACTGAGAATTTACTTCACATTGTTGAAAACTTCCCAGGCAGGTCTATTGGTATGGAATCATCAGGCCTATTGGTATGTAATCATCAGGTCTATTGGTATTGAACCATCAGGCCTATTGGTATGGAATCATCAGGTCTGTTGGTATGGAATCATCAGGTCTATTAGTATGGAATTGTGAGGCCTATTGGTATGGAATCATCAGGTCTATTGGTATGGAACCATCAGGTCAATTGGTATGGAACCATCAGGCCTATTGGTATGGAATCATCAGGTCTGTTGGTATGGAATCATCAGGTCTGTGAGTATGGAATTGTCAGGCCTATTGGTATGGAATCATCAGGTCTATTGGTATGGAACCATCAGGCCTGTTGGTATGGAATCATCAGGTCTATTGGTATGGAATCATCAGGTATGTTGGTATGGAATCATCAGGCCTATTGGTATGGAACCATCAGGCCTATTGGTATGGAATCATCAGGTCTATTGGTATGGAACCATCAGGTCTATTGGTATGGAACCATCAGGCCTGTTGGTATGGAATCATCAGGTCTATTGGTATGGAATCATCAGGTCTGTTGGTATGGAACCATCAGGTCTGTTGGTATGGAACCATCAGGTCTGGAATCATCAGGTCTATTGGTATGGAATCATCAGGCATATTGGTATGGAACCATCAGGTCCATTGGTATGGAATCACCAGGTCTATTGGTATGGAATCATCAGGTCTATTGGTATGGAACAATCAGGCCTATTGGTATGGAATCATCAGACCTATTGGTATGGAATTATCAGGCCTATTGGTATGGAATCATCAGGTCTATTGGTATGTAATCATCAGGGCTATTGGTATGGAATTGTCAGGCCTATTGTTATAGAATCATCAGGCCTATTGGTATGGAATCATCAGGCCTATTGGTATGGAATCATCAGGTCTATTGGTATAGAATCAACAGGTCTATTGGTATGGAACCGTCAGGTCTATTGGTATGAAATCATCAGGTCTATTGGTATGGAATCATCAGGCCTATTGGTATGTAATCATCAGGTCTATTGGTATGTAATCATCAGGTCTATTGGTATAGAATCATCAGGTCTGTTGGTATGGAATCATCTCTGAAACAGGTGTTCTATTTGTAGCACACTGCACTCAGTGGCTTTGGCACATGTATAGTGACAGCCTACACAGCAACAGATGCTAGAAGATAAATGGTTAATGTGTTAATTATATGGGGGAACAAATAACAGAATCAAGATTTTGAAGATCATTACTTTGAACAACCCATAATGATCAATGATCTTACTACCTGGAGTTAAGAAGAAATCTGACCTTGGACTTTACTAATAATCAGCTGACTTGTTTGTAAATTGGTCAAACATTGATTTTATTTCAATCTCTTTTGTCTAGTTTGTAAAGTCCAATTTCCACAATGTTTTGTCACATACTAAAAGTCCATTCTGGACTTTGTTTTGATTATAACACATCATAAAGAGAAAATGCTGACCTGGAAGGGGACAATACAGGTGGGAAAAAGTGATGTGTCAGTCTTGCAAATGAAATTTGTATATTTCATTTTTTTTTAAAATTACACTTGCCCAGGACTAAATCTTTGCTATCAGGCACTTGTCCAACAGAAATCTTAACTAGTCCCAGGTGCCAGGCTATCCAGTTTGAACAAAAATCTACAATGAGTATTAACTAATCCCAGGTGCCAGGCTATCCAGTTTGACCAAAAATCTACAATGAATATTAACTAGTCCCAGGTGCCAAGCTATACAGTTTGAACAAAATTCTACAATGAGTATTAACTAGTCCCAGGTGCAAGGCTATCCAATTCTTTTTACAAAAATCTACAATGAGTATTAACTAGTCCCAGTTGCCAGGCTACCCAATTTTTTTTACAAAAATCTACAATGAGTATTAACTAGTCCCTGGTGCCAGGCTATCCAATTTTTTTTTACAAAAATCTACAATGAGTATTAATCAATCTTTCAAATTTTCATTAATGGAAAATAACATTTTTGCTTGTAAAATTGACATTCTTCTTACAAAATCAAAGAGAGTGTATGTGGCTGGGACTAACTGTACTCCATGAAACTTTTAGCACCTACCACTGAAATATGTGTCTCCTGCTACATTGTACAATATGCTATCAATAGAACAGAATGCTACCAGCTGATGGTATCTCAATACGACTGGCTGGGAAAACTGAACATTAATAGATGCATATTTAAAGCTTTCAGATTTAATATTTAGTGCTTATTGTTTCTTTTCAAATTATAAAATGATAAACAGCAGTATTATTAATTACTTGTACATCAAAATGGGAAGTCTCAGTTTAGTATGCTAAATAAGAGTCCACTCATTGTTGAGCTTCGACTTGGCAATCATTGTCATTGTTGTGTAGGCTATTTGAGCTTTTTTTTGTTCTTTCTTTGTTTATAAAACAGTTTTTCATTACTACTGACCAGGTCTTGAGGTAAATTTAATCTAAAAAATTAATCTGATTGTATGGTTTCCATGATTCTACCTGTAAGGATATTGGCAGCCATTTGCATTTTTGGTGAATTTCCAGTGTCTTCTTATCTCTGATTGCTATTTAGGAGTCCTCTAATACACTACCACATGCTATGGTTGGCTATTTAGGAGTCCTTTAATACACTACCACATGCTATGATTGGCTATTTAGGAGTCCTCTAATACACCACCACATGCTATGATTGGCTATTCAGGAGTCCTTCAATACATACCACATGCTATGATTGGCTATTTAGGAGTCCTCTAATGCACTACCACATGCTATGATTGGCTATTTAGGAGTCCTTCAATACATACCAGATGCTATGATTGGCTATTTAGGAGTCCTTCAATACATACCACATGCTATGATTGGCTATTTAGGAGTCCTCTAATACACACCACATGCTATGATTGGCTATTTAGGAGTCCTGTAATACACTACCACATGCTATGATTGGCTATTTAGGAGTCCTTCAATACATACCACATGCTATGATTGGCTATTTAGGAGTCCTCTAATACACTACCACATGCTATGATTGGCTATTTAGGAGTCCTCTAATACACTACCACATGCTATGATGTCATAGATTGGCTATTTAGGAGTCCTCTAATGCACTACCACATGCATTGATGTCATAGAAACTTCCTGAAAGCTTGTTTTACTAGAGATGATACTCTCATGAGGTGGCACTATGAATTGGTCATACAAATGGCAGTTGTTTACCTGGGGCATCTGGAAGTGCTTGAGTGGAGATATGGCAGGGACATCCAAATGCACTTACATTGAAATGTGCTTGAGGCATTATAATATGCTTGCATTGAAATGAGGTAGGGCATCCAGATGTATTTGTATGTAGGATGGGGAGGGTTAAACATAAGAAAATTTATTTTACATTGAATAATTTCAACAATAAAATTTAGGTATTTATTCTTACAAACATGCAACTATAAAAATGTAAACTGAACAGGTATAGTTTTTCTAAAAGTGGTGAAGCCACATGTGACAATACAAAATGTTTCCACTTCACGAGTGAAATATTTCCTTATATCTACTAAAAAAATGTAGATTTTCTTTTTTTTTTATATATTTTTAAGGCAAACAACATCGATTTGCATGAATATTTGTCTCCAGTCGGTGCCAATGTGATTAACAACTGCATTACTACATCGATTAAAAAGAAGTTAAAAAATTTTGCAATAAGTTTAGGACAGCGACCTTTTACAAGTCTACCTTGTCTATGTAATTCTTCAAATTGTGTATTTTGTGAAGTTAATGACTGTTTTCAAACAAAAATGAAGAGCTTTTTAATTTTGTTAACACATTTCTTGCACAGATTGATACAGTGAACATTTTTAGGGTGGGGGTACTGTAGAAACATCACAGAGAAGTCGCATCCAACAGATTTCAGAGCGTAACATCTTTAAGCAAAACATTTTTATGATTGTTAGTTTACTTGCATGGATTTTGGTTCTTTATTTTCCTTATTTGTGCATGCAAACATGAATGTTTGACCTTGGCAAGTTTGCAGTTTAGTTTGGTAGCAGACACTGCACTCAAATTTCGACTGTCACTTAATTTCGGTTTCTAATCAACACTCATCAATGCCTGATTTCTCCATCAGTTCAGACATGTTTATGATTGTGTTTAGAGATAAAATCGCTACTTAAACAATGTTATTACTATATTTAATTAAGAGTTTTTCCTAAAAATGTGTTTGTTTATCATAGAGTGTAAAGGAATACAATACAGTATTGGTAGCACAGTAAGTCGAATAGCAACAGGTCATGCAAGTTCAATCACTAATAATTTGCATCATTCATGTGGAAAACTAATTTTTTAAAAAGTTAATACTTAAAGCCTACTTTTTTTTGTTCGGAGTTAGTTTTTAGGCATTTTTTTATGGCGCCTTCTTATTGATTACACAAGCGTATGCTAGAAGGTCTACAGTCTTGACATATTTTAAGATCTGTTCCTCCCGATGTGAGAGAGAGAGAGAGAGACAGAGAGAGAGAGAGAGAGAGAGAGAGAGAGAGAGTGAGAGAGAGTGAATAACATACATGAGGGCAGATATATTTCCTAAATGGGAAAAAAGTAGTTCCATAAGTGATATCACCACTGTCATGATATCATTTTTCTTTCATTGATATATTTCAGTATCTCATAATGAAATATGTAATAAATACCTTGACACATCATGTAATATATACCTTGACACATCATACACATGTACGAACATAAACACTTTATGTGTATGATACATACACTTGTACCTGATAAGTAATGGTACAATAGTCATACACACATAATTACAAATATTGCCCTTTTCAGATTCTAGCTTATACATTAGACAATTGTAAGTGAAAGAAATTATGAAGATGAAAAATTGGACAAGTAAAAAATTGGTCATGACAATGAATTCACTTTTCCAATGTCACTTGTCTTGGACAAGTGGCTGGGAAAATAATTATATGGAACTGATTTGTTCTTGCTGTCAGATTATCAGACTCCTAAAAATGCAACACTATTATTTTGTTTGCAAAAAAAAAATTGATGTTTCATTGGTGTTCAGTCATATAAAATTCTTGTGTAAAATTGTGGCTGTTCAGCCTTGGCTAAGTATTGGACTGAAATATAAAACACATTGACTTGACCCTTTCCCTCATTGTATCTACAACTGAACAACTGCTCATTATATCTATTTGCTGCATTATACAGTGTGCTATGAATAGAACAGAATGCCGCATTATACAGTGTGCTATGAATAGAACAGAATGCCGCATTATACAGTGTGCTATGAATAGAACAGAATGCCGCATTATACAGTGTGCTATGAATAGAACAGAATGCCGCATTATACAGTGTGCTATGAATAGAACAGAATGCGCATTATACAGTGTGCTATGAATAGAACAGAATGCCAAAGGCTGACAGTATCCTGATATGGCACTAGCTGGGAAAAACTGCACATTCATCCATCTATCAGTCCATCTGTTATACTTTGTTTCTGCTCTATAACTTTAAAGCTGTTTGAGATCAAGGAATGAAACTTTGTACACTTATATATCATTATTAGAGGTTTATCATGGGGTTCCTGTCTTCATGGTTAAGGTCATGGCTCATTATTTTCAGTTTTCCATCACTCTTTCCCTCCTGCTCAATAACTTTAAAGCCATTTAAGATTAAGGGATGAAATTTGGTATAACTGTGCATCATCACTAGATAGTGTGTAATATACCACATTGGGAGTCCTAACTTCAAGGACAAGATCATGGCTCAATATTTGACATTTCCATCATACTTTCCCTTCTGATTCATAACTTTAAAGCCACTTGAGATCAAGTAATTAAACTTGGTATATTTGTACATCATCACTAGAAGGTGTGTCATGTTCCACATTTGGGGTGTTATCTTCAAGGTCAAGGTCATGACTCAATATTTTTTTTTTCCTTCACCGTTTTCCTTCTCAATTGGGGTCTCCTGGTGGCCAAGTGGTCTAAGGCGCCTGCCTATACATGACACTCACACTTCTGACCTCTGTCCACATGAGTTCAAGTCTCAGCTCGACCAGTGGGTATGTGGGAAAACTTGCCAGTACCAATCTCCTCTATTGTTAACTTTAAAGCTATTTCAGATTAAGGATCACACATAGTATACTTATCCATCATCATTAGATAGCATGTCACATACCACATTGGGGGTCCTGTCTTCAAGTACAAGGTCACTACTCAGATATTTTACATTTTCATTGTACTTTTCCTTCTGCTCCATAATTTTAAAGTTGCTTCAGATTAAGGGATGAAACTTGGCATATTTAGACATCATCACTTGAAGGTGTATTGCATTCTACATTTGGGGTGCTATCTTCAACTTCATGGCTCAGTATTTTACATTTTCCATCACACTTTCCATTCCACTCTATAACTTCAATGCTGTTTGAGATTAATAAAGGAAACTTGGTATACTTGTACATCATTAGAAGGTATGTCGTGTACCACATTTGGGGTTCTATCTTCAAGACCATGGTCATGTTTCAAGATTTCCATCACCCTTTCCCTTCTGCTCAATAAGTTTAAAGTTGTTTGAGATTAGGGGTCAAATTTGGTATACTTTTACGTCGTCATTAGAAGATTTATATTGTACCACATTGGGGGTCCTATTTTCAAGGTCATGGTCAGGGCTGAATATTTTTATGTTTTCATCACACTTTCCCTTCCATTGCAAAATTGTAAATCTATTTGAAATTAAGGGATGAAACTTGGTATACTTTTACATCCTCACTAGAAGGTGTATTGCATACCATATTAGGGGTGAAATCTTCAAAGTCAAGGTCATAGCTCAATATTTAATGTCTTTCTTTCCATTCCACTCGAATTTTATAGCATTTGGAGATTAAAACATTACGACCTCACCATACTAGGCCGGGAAATTTGTTTTATAAAACAGTTATTCATGATTACTGATATGGTCTCGAGATAAATTTGATCCTCAAAAAAATTGATAATCTGGATTCCATGATTTTACCAGCAAAGATAATGGCAGTCATTCGCATTCGAGGGTATTTTCCGATGTCCAGGTCTTTTCTCTGATTACCCATTTAGGATTTTTGAACTGCACTAGCATGTGCTATGATGTCGCAGGAACTTCCATAAAATCTGTTTTACTAAAGGGGATATTACCGTCAAGTGGCACTTTGAATGGACCATGCAAATGATAGTTGGTTACCAGGGGCATCTAGAAGTACTTGTATGAAGATATTGCAGGGGTATCCAAATGTACTTCCATTGAAATGCACTAGATGCTTCAAAATGTGTTTGCATTGAAATGAGATAGGAGTGTCCAGATGCATTTGTATGTGGGATAGGGTTAATAATATCTCAGTATTTGTTTAAGTGTCTCACTTTGTGGAAAGTCTAGTGATTAGGGCAGGTAGACAGTACTGTCTGTTAAGTTCTTCCTGGGGTTGCCTCCCTTAATTCAGTCTCCTCTTTTCATTGAGAATGACGGATGCACTAATTTTTCATTCCTTTAGATTGCTGTGTTTTACAAATAGATGATAATAACTTCAAAAATATTGTATTGTTTGTTGAGAGCTCAAATTAATTTGAGTTGTAGAATTCTTTTACTAATCAGACTTGAGCTTAAACAAAAACAAACAATAAATGCAGCATATTCCAAATCTAGTTCTCATTCCAGGTCACTTTGATCCACTTGGAAACAAGCTAAAGATGTAGGATTCGACATGAATGAAAGCAGGCAGGAAGAGCAACGAATAAAATGATTTGTACAACGTTTGGAGGATGACCTCTAGTCACGCTTAGTTAGTTTCATTAGCTTAGCTGGAGTTCCTTTTCTTTTCAGATTATATCAGAATCTGAGAAAAGTCACAAATATGTGGAATTCTTACCAAAATGTAGTAATTTCACATTATAATGCTGTTCACAAGAACCAGAGAGTAAACATTGAAAAGTGTGCAATGTTATATGGGAAATAGCGTAATATTCTATGCAAAGCTGTTTTGTAATTGATATGTTCATTTTTATGTAACGGGTCTGTTAATAATTTGTTAATTGTATGCAAAACCACATTATGACAGGCCATGTTTCATGTAAAATCACTTAAAAATGGGTTGTAAGTTATATGAAAATAAAATTCATTTAAATAATCCACCCAGTTTAATGCAATGAATGATCATACTTGTGTTATATAAGAGACAACGTTATACTGAGCATACCTGTGTTAAATGAGACCATGTTATACTGAGTATACGTGTATTAAGAGACCATGTTATAGTGAGGAGCTATATTAATTTTAAGGGAAAACTAATTTTCCTTTAATCCTTAGTAATGAGACTAATTTTCCATTAATTCTTAGTAATGAGACTGATCCACAGGCATTAGCCTTTGGCTTAATCTTCATGGTGTGGTTTTAAATAATATAACAGACTGTCATGGATTCCCATTTCTTTAATACTATTCATCCTGTTTGAAGTTCCCAAGTAAATTTTTAAAATGTTTCATAATAGGACTATTTTCTTGTTATGATTTTTCAGATTGTTAGACATTAAATGGATATACACCCATAGCCAAACTTCCGACTTTGACAGAAATTTCAATGTTTACTCTCTTAACATGTTTGCTTGTACATGTCAGCAGATTAATATTTTTCTTGCCATAAAGTTATCTTTTTGTTATTTTATCTTTAGACTTCTGCTTTTGCTTTTGGTTTAGTTAAGATTATAGCATGTCTTGTAAAAAAAAATGTAACTAGCTTTTTTAAATTCTGGCAGATTTAAGTATTTTGTTGTGGTCATTCGAAACCAGTAATTATTTGTAGGTATGAACTTTCACATGCATTTCTATAATAGAAAAGTCAGTTATATATTTTTCTTGTATGGAAGCTGGTTTTGATGATAGATTTATACATATAAACTTGAATTCATATTTCAGAATATAAAATTTTATTTTGAAAAAAATATCATTATGGTGTTTGATTTTGATTTATTTATATATATTAATGATGCATGTGGATGTAACCATAATTTTATCTAGTTTATCAAAATTGAGAAGTTTTAATCACCTAAAGAAATGTCATACTTATATATCAGTATAGGGTAAAATATATAGTAAACTGACTGGTATGACTGCAGAAATTTTGAAGAGGACTTAAATCATCTTGAAAAACAATGAATCTCATTTAAATTGTCAGTTCTCTGTACTCTGTATACTTTGTTATTTATTAGAAATAACACGCACTTTCAGTACTTTGAGACAACATTATTACTGATGAAGACCATATATACTCATGTATAAACCGTGTCAAAATGCAAACAACATATACCCTGATCAGCCGTCGCATAATGAGCCAGCAGATCAGAATCTATGTTGTTGGTTCTACTTATTAATCTTTCCAAACTGCATAGACCCAGATCTGCCAACACATTATGCGACGGCAGATCTTGGTCTATGCAGTTTGCAGTTGGTATGGGCTTATACGCAAGTACAGATGGTATATATAATGTTTTGTATTTTAGGTGCAAATCTTGACAGTGTATGTTGGTACATTGCTAGAGAACTGTTTCTGTAGTATTTTATGGAAAAAAACTTAAGTTTTGAAATTATCATGTGGCATAGTAGATAATTTTGTAAAATTATTATTAACACAAGCTTTGTTAATTTTCTTATCTAAGTAGTGTATTCGTTTAGTTATTGAATTATCTATAGACATTAAATATGTAGATACCATAGTGTACGTTAATTGAGAATAGAATGTTTTTTTGACTGGGATGTATGAGAAGTTTTGACTTCTGTTTGCTTTTATATAACACCCCACCGTACCATGTATTAATGTTATGTTCCTTCTTGTACCCTATTTCTTGTGGTGTTTGGGTCACATAATGTGATATATATTAATGTTATGTCCCTTCTACACTATTTTTTGTAGTGTTTGGGTTAGATAATGTGATATATATTAATGTTATGTCCCTTGTACCCTATTTCTTGTAGTGTTTTGGTCACATAATGTGATATATATTAATGTTATATCCCATCTTTTACTGTATTTCTTGTAGTGTTTGGGTCACATGATGCAATAACAATGGTTGTGATGTACAGCATTTGTAAGTTTTGTCTATGAAATCATC
This sequence comes from Margaritifera margaritifera, assembly GCA_029931535.1. Taxonomy (NCBI): domain Eukaryota; kingdom Metazoa; phylum Mollusca; class Bivalvia; order Unionida; family Margaritiferidae; genus Margaritifera; species Margaritifera margaritifera. The sequence goes on from JAQPZY010001651.1 coordinate 5,284,876, forward strand.
TTGTTTACTTAACAAAGAAAGGAAGATATTTTTTAAATTTAAAGGGAGATAATAATGTTGTACAATGTGTTCTGTTTTCTAAAAATTTTTCATATTTTTAAATTTTTTTGTAAAACCAGCTGCCAAGTTGTTCCATACATAGTCAGTGACAGAATAAATTCACAAGTGATCAATTAATCAGTAAATAATAACTGAATTCATTAAATGGAAAGTCGGGTCTTGCCTGTAGTTTGGTCTTCTGTACTTGTTTTTGCATGGTCATTTTATTTTTTGCAATTGAAGTATTTTTAAATGAAATCTTGTGCAGAAGGCTGCATTTTCACTGTATGTTGTTTTAATGTGAATTCACTTTTCAGTATTTGGTAATGAGAATTTTACATCCTGAACCTAAATGTACAAACTTGAGAACTTCATTCAGTCCAGTGACTGTCAAAATAGAATCAATGATTTGTATATCAGATTTTAAAACCATGCAATAGTGCATGCAAAGGCACTGAAATGTAAAAAAAAGATTGAAATGGGACCATTATGGAAACACAAATATTAACAATTATATAGATCAATTACCAACAACCAAATAGTAATTTGTAAAGTTGTTTTGCATATATTATTGATACATACTTTCATTTTTTGCCACTATTTAGTTGAAAAAGCATACTTCATACTGAAAAAGGCCATAAAATCTTGTCTTACACTAGTTTTATATTGGAAAGGACTACATTTTAAATATGGCTTTCAGAAGCTTTTGGAGCTAGTCAAATGATCTGATAATTAATTCTGGTATAGTTCGTTCCAAGGAATATATACCACATTTAGTTGCCAATAAGTTGGACACAACTGCAAACTGCATAGACCCAGATCTGCCATCACATAATGCGCTGGCAGATCTGAGTCTATGCAGTTTGTTAAGACTAATCAGTAGAGCAAACAACGTAGACTCTGGTCTACTGGTGCATTACTTATAAGCGAGTACATATGGTAGTCATTCTGACCCATGGATGAAACTTTTATGCTTTTCCAATCTTAAATGTATAATTTTGAAATAAAGCTTACTTCTGACAAAATGTGCCATATTATTTTTAAAACCATTTTGTGCCTTGCATTTACACTGTTTTGTGTGCCTTGTAAAAAATATTGGTCTGTCCATTCATAATTTAAATTCATGGATTATCAATACTCACGAGAAATTTTAATAACTAGTTGAGTATCAGAAAGTTCAAATTTATGTGAACCTCTATTGAATCATATCAGCCAGAAAGTATTGGTATATGTCTGATTACTTTGAAATTTTTGCACTAAATTTAATCATGCATAACACAGATTTCTCTATCTGTCTGTCTGTCTGTTTCTCCTTAAAAAAAAGAAAGATGTTGATTTCAAAATTTATGGAGTTTTTCTTACACAAGCATTTATGAGTCACCAGCACTCATCATGTATTATCCATCTACCGTTTCTCATCTCTATTTCAGCCATCAGCAATTACTGTTTTCCACTTTTCTCCAAAACTTGTCAATTTTGACCATGAATTTGAAACTAACACTGACAAATTCCATACTCTTGTTATTGCTGCTCTTTCTGAATGGCAAGTCATATTGACAATGGGGTTTGTTTTGAAGACTAGTTGATGATGTCTAGTCCTAAACTAGTTTAAGATGTCTAGTCCTAAATGAAAATGGTGCCGATCTGATATCCAATATGGCCACCATAGAAGCCATGTTGAACATCTTGGTACTGCTACTTCTCTTAAACAGAAAGTCATATCAGCATGGGGTTTTCACCAGATGACTTCTTATGGTGTCTAGTTGGTCTTAAATAAAAACTGCCAATCTGATATCCAATTGGGTGCCACAGCACCCATCTTAAAAATCTTATCACTACTCCTCCTAGATGGAAAGTCATATCAACATTGGGATTTCACCAGAAGACTTCTTATGATGTCTAGTTGGTACCAAATGCGAAAGGTGCTGATCTGACATTCAGTATGGCCTCCATGACGGCCATTTTTCAAAATCTTGTTATTGCTACTCCTCCTAAATGGAAAGTCATATTGACATGGGGTTTAGACCAGAAGACTAATTATGATATTTAGTTGATCCTAAAAAAAATGGTGAAAAAAAATGGTGCTGATCTGACTTCATATATTGCTGTCACAATGAGTATATTGAAAATCTTGTCACTAATGTTCCAGAATGGATGGTAATATCAACATGAGGTTTTCATCAAAAGTCTTCTAATGGTGTCTAGTTTGTCCTAAATGAAAATGGTGCAAATCTTTCTTCCAATATGGCTGCCACAGTGGCTAATTTGAAAATCTTATCACTGAAGAATATCAGAGGTGGTTTCAAGACTTAGTAGTTAAAAAGAGCATATGGTCTTGTCTTGAATTCCTGGAAATTCTTTTCAGCCTGTAGAGCGTCAGTTCCTTCGAGGGACTCTTGTTTTTGTTGGTTTTAATGGCACTTTCACACATTGGAAATAGGAGCTAAGTGCCTCTTTCAAGGACACACCGATGCAGCCAACATGGGCTGTCATGGGTGGGTATCAAAACCACAACTCTTGGTTTCCGAGTTTGACACTCTACCAACTGAGCTACCATGGTTCCCAATCTTATGAGGTACACCCAGAAGGGACAGTCTGGATATTATGGACAGTGAGGCAATAAATCTGCCAGTTTTCACTGCAGTTACTGCAGGGGGGTCAAATATTGTTTTTATTCGTTAGAGAAATTGGCACAGATAAAGGATGGTATGTAGGGAATGATCAGAGGAATGTATCAAGGAAGTTGAACTGCAATTTAGTAACCGTTAGTGAGGTAAAGAAAACTTCACAATTATTTCTTTAAGAAAATCCCTTGACAATATTTAGACAATTTCATTTGGAGAATCTGTGTATCATTGGGCATTGGCTTTCAAATTTGTGCAATTGTCTGATGCCATCCGCCAGTCAATATGGAATGTGGGATGGGGGAGGGGCATGCTACCTATCTCTAATGCAAGCAATTTTGAGATTGTAACAATCGACATGTCAGCCTTTAATTTTGCTGTTGGTGTTTTTCAAAGTCATATGCTTTAACTGTTTTTGGCTAATAAAAACCATAGCTTTTACCTGCAGACAAGTTCGACTGAAATGAAAATACCAACACAATTTGCCATGCAACATTAAGCTCTGCTATTACTGTTGCCTACAGAATGCTTTTTAAATGAGGTTTACAAATGGTCCACCATCAACCATGGATATTGAAGAAGTTGCAAAGCTAATCATACCAGTTTCTTTTAGCCAGTTCACAATTGACTATCTGATAGCAAGTGGACTTTAAAATTTCAAAATGTTTACTCAAAAAATAGCATAGCTTCTACTACACAATAAATGAATACCTCAGGACCAAAGGATGATTACATTTCTGTTTTGAAAAGCAAGCCAAAGGAAAATTGTGCAGCATTTCTGAAGGGGAATGTGAAAAATACAACAGGTCAACCTAAAACAGCAAACTCTATGCATAGTGTGCAGAGCACAGTTCAACACCTACACAATCAATAAAACCAGTTACCACTACAAAGTGTGTCGCTTTCCTATATATAAATGAGTGAAAAGGTATCAAGTGCTTCACCATTATATCCTCTACTGCCTATATACAATGCTCTGAATTCACTTACAGTCAAGAGTTTCAAAAATTTTAGGTTGACAAAAATTAATGGATTGAAAGTAATTTTATCATAGAGATTGAAGATTATAGAAGCATGAGAAAGAAATACAAAGCAACATACACAGTTTTGAACTAGGCAGAGGTTAGCATGGCAACAACTCTGGTGGTATGGAAATAACAGCACCTGGATTAGGTGTTGCAGGAATAGCCACTGGTGTAAGATACAAGTTGAAAAGAAAAACTTTAAATATATGATGAATTAGGCTTGGGTTGCACTAAATGTACCCATAAAAATGGAGAGTTATATTACAATTAACAGACTGCCAGAGAAAGTAATCTTTTTTACAAAATCTAATTAACAACAGAAATGGTAAACTTTCAATATCATTGCAGAAAATAGATTTTGTTGTTGAGTACTAAAATATTTCTGATGAACTCAAAAACAATATATTTTACTACATCAATGACAAGAATGAAACAATTACTGTTTTAATACCTGATGGTTTTTACAACCGTAAAATGTGCATGAATTAAGTCAGAGGGAATGGCTACAAGTGGTGACAACAAAGAAAGTATAGACGTTAAATGTTTGAAATGTACCTCAAAAATTAAAATAGCTTCAAGTAATGATTATACAGTGTATATTACCAACTGGAACTTAAAATTGTTAGTACTCAATAACTTCACTGGCATCTACTGATTCTGATACAGTTTGTGGATTTTGAAACCCAAAAAGTGATACATTTATCTGCACCATATCAATAATGCCAAAAATTACTCAAATCGTTATTATTCATGTTTATTAGAGTCTATTCCTGTTAAAAATGTTTTTCACAGTGACTTTGTTTTATACAATGTTAATGGTCATTGCAATCAGTTACTGAGATGCACCATAAACTGATTGAATATCAGCATAAAAGATAAAGATGTAAAAGTGGTAGACTTTCGAAGTATGCCTTAAACCTATGTTTCTTCATGACAAATATCTTTAAGTGACCCTAGTGATCTTGGTTTTCCTTTGAGCATTGAGGTAAAAACAGGATACAGATTTTACAGTAGGTCAAACAATTAAAACTGATTTAAATCTCAACAATAATCATATTACCAATCCAGCAGAAATGGTACAAATATTTGATGCAGCTAATATAAATTTAAAAAAAAATGAATTGATAATGAAATACTTAAGACATTGGGAGATGAGGGAACAAGTTGACAATAAATTAACTGATTGAACATAAAAGCAATGAAGGATCTAAACAAATCTAAAATCTACACAAACATATTAGAACAGACAAAACATTTTTAGATGCACTGGAATTATTCACATATTGATTCAGAACCTTATCTTGTGCCATGCTAACATTACAAACAGTAACAAAAAGAGTAGCTGTGCAAAGATAGTGCCTAATATTCAACGATATTTGCAATGAATTTAACAGAAGATAAACAGTGAGATAGAGACTTTGGAGACTGATATGGAGAAAATAAAGAAATCTATGGTACTCTCCAAACTCAACTGGAACAATTACAGAAACATTACAAAAGTACAATTAGATCTCTGACAACAACTTATGAGTTATCTATTACAGATTTGAGTGAGAATATCAAAATGATACATTCACCAAATTTTACAAGAAGTTACATGCTGAAGTTGAATAATAATATTTTTTTAAAAGAATATATCGATTTAGAAGTGGTTAATAATACAGTTATTGTGTAAAGTAATATTGACGATATAGGCAAAAGGATAAAATATATGATCAAAGGATTTCACTGATTTGAAACAAGAGTTAACAATGAAGACTGATGCATTCAAAACTTAAGTTCATTAAAGATTCTTCCATTAAGTTGTAGCACTGACAGTTAAAACCAAAATAAACAGAAACACAGAGACATTCAAATCTAAATTGAACATGGAAATTGGTATAACAATTCTTCTCTTAGAGATTAGAATAGATGAATTTTGAAAGATATTGATAATAATAAAAATGAGTTTGAGGAGACAACCCAACTAATATCTACATGTATGTTGATTTATAATTTATGCATTGTACCAATCCAGGGGTACCTGGATGGTATTATGTGTGAATTTTAGAAATGAAGTTTCAATTGCCAGATATACCAATGTTCCACTTATGGATGGAGGAACACTAGCTAATGGTATAGTATTTACAGGAAGCAGCTATATGTTCAAATTATTTTATACTAAAGGAGCTGATAAATACCAAGCATTAAAGAATTACATAGAAAAACTGCAAAGTTCAATGAAAACATATCAAAGACACTGGATTACATGAATGAAGGATTGAGAGAACAAGATCACTAAGACTATGACTTTAAACAACCTGGATCAGATATAGCAGATGCCAATGAAGTTATATGGACATATGCTTCTACCTTCATTACAAGTACATATTGCAACCTGTGTGAAGCACAGTCCTGCAGAATGCAACATGTTATTTCTTTCCAGCACAATCTACGGTAAATACGTAGCTCTTAGCAAGCCAGAAAAGATACTGCATGGAGTTAAATACCTAAATCCAATACATCACTGCATGGAGTTAAATACCTAAATCCAATACATTACTGCATGGAGTTAAATACCTAAATCCAATACATCACTGCATGGAGTTAAATACCTAAATCCAATACATCACTGCATGGAGTTAAATACCTAAATCCAATACATTACTGCATGGAGTTAAATACCTAAATCCAATACATTACTGCATGGAGTTAAATACCTAAATCCAATACATTACTGCATGGAGTTAAATACCTAAATCCAATACATCACTGCATGGAGTTAAATACCTAAATCCAATACATTACTGCATGGAGTTAAATACCTAAATCCAATACATCACTGCATGGAGTTAAATACCTAAATCCAATACATTACTGCATGGAGTTAAATACCTAAATCCAATACATCACTGCATGGAGTTAAATACCTAAATCCAATACATTACTGCATGGAGTTAAATACCTAAATCCAATACATCACTGCATGGAGTTAAATACCTAAATCCAATACATTACTGCATGGAGTTAAATACCTAAATCCAATACATTACTGCATGGAGTTAAATACCTAAATCCAATACATCACTGCATGGAGTTAAATACCTAAATCCAATACATCACTGCATGGAGTTAAATACCTAAATCCAATACATCACTGCATGGAGTTAAATACCTAAATCCAATACATCACTGCATGGAGTTAAATACCTAAATCCAATACATCACTGCATGGAGTTAAATACCTAAATCCAATACATCACTGCATGGAGTTAAATACCTAAATCCAATACATTACTGCATGGAGTTAAATACCTAAATCCAATACATTACTGCATGGAGTTAAATACCTAAATCCAATACATTACTGCATGGAGTTAAATACCTAAATCCAATACATCACTGCTTGCATTACTAAGGGACCTGATTGTCTGTAATAGAAATCTTATGGATCCTTGCCTATCTTCATTTTGGTACAGTATGTATATATAACAATCAGAAGGTTTTCCTTTCATCTTTAGTGGCATCAACCATTTTATTTTATATTTTTGGGTGGGAAGTAGGGTGTAGGGTGGAATTTTCTTTAAGCCAGACTAGTTTTTGTTCCTCTGTTACTTATAGATTGTTAATTACTTCACCAGATAACATGAGATGTATGGAAAGACAAGGAGGGGGGGGGGGGGGCTAGGGGAAAAAAATTTCCAGCAAGGGATGAAACAAGTTTTTTTAAAAAAAATGTTTCTAGAATTATGTTAAAATTATTGATATGGAAATTCAGTTCCATTCCTTTCCACAAAATACCTATACTCAACTGTAAAACAGTTTATTTCCAATAAAGAATATTGTTGTGTTGTATTGTATTGTATTTTTAGGAACAGAACCAATTTAAACAAAGACATCTCTGTGCTATCATACATATACATAAATGTATCCATCTATTAATTTGTCTGTCTGTATGAATTTACAATGGTTGCTGTGCATGTATATGTTTTAATGAATGCATGTTGGCAGGTAGGTTGGTTTGTACACTTTCTTTACGTGTTATTAATATTATGTTATACAACTTATATAACTACATCTCAAACAAAATGATTTTGTACATAGATATCAAAGAACCAACCAAACTTCCTATCCACATTGATGCATACACATCAATGGGAACTAAGTGCCTTTCTGAAGGACACACTGTGGAAGCCAGCCTGGGTGGATATTGAACCCGAGACCTTTGAATTACAAGTCCAACTCTCTACCAACTTATCTACTGCAGCTTTCTAAGAGAAAAAAAAAGGATATGGACTAAAGGAAAGTCAAAGGGGAAAAATATAGAGCTGCAAAATTTGCCATAAATTGACCTAAGGAATTAGTACTTTACTGAAATTTTTTAAAATAAATTCAAAATAAATAATATAAGTATTATTCCTAAAAGAAATTGACAAACTAAGTAGCACATACTACAGATGTTTCATTGTGCTTCATAAATTGCTTTATTTTCATTGGTCAAACATTAAACATGCCAAAGCTGTTTGAAATCTGGGGGCATATATTAAACAGTTATGAAAATTACAATTAGTTCTTTATTTCAACTTTTTAAAATTTAAAATAAATAATCAATTATTCATATTAAATTTGCTCGACAAAGTAGCACACACCACAGATGTATTCTTCTGCTTTGTCTTTTTTGTTTTGTTTTTGTTTTTGTTTTTTAGTTAAACATTAAACATGCCAAAGCCTTTTTCAAAGTTCTGGGGAAACATGCAGATGTTACTTTTACAGTACAACAACGTAAGTAGGATATTTAGTGCCAAGGCAATTGGAGTAAAGTTTCTTTGCCCCAAAACAGCATAGTAGTCAACCCAGGCAATACATGATAAAATTACAATTATTTTTTAATTGGAAATTTTAATAATTTTTAAAACTTTGTCTAACAAAATCCATGCCAAAGACTTTTTCAAAATTCTTTGTCTTGTCTGTGACTGTTTTTAAAAAATATTTTACAAGCATTGTATATTTGTTGAGTAGTCTTGAATTTGATGTAACTGGGTTTTTAATATTTTACAAGCATTGTATATCTGTTGAGTAGTCTTGAATTTGATGTAACTGGGTTTTTTAAATATTTTAAAAACATTGTATATCATAAAATGAATGAATTATTGGTAAAATGTAAATGATTTTCTGATGTTGGTAGGTAATTTTCTACATTAAAATATGATTATATTTTAATAATAAAGTGAAAAATTGGAGTATACTGATTTTTAAAGTATCACATTTTCTACACATTTTAAAACAATGTTCAATTAAGTAAACATTATTATTTGTCAAAAAATTGCCAAACAATGTAGCACGAACCATAGATCTACATCTTTCCTTTCAAAATCCAGCTTTGAAAACCAAAATATTTTCCTGTTGAAGCCTTTACAAATATTCTACTGAAGATCTCAAATATTTTTGTGGCCATGATACCATTTCCATTCCCTGTGTTATTTAGTTCCATGTCTCAAGTTAATCTTGATTTTCAATTTTAAATTATCAAAATGGGTAAATATTGAGTTAAAATAAGTAGCAATACCTTTTTCAATGTACCAAGAGTATATAAAGTATATTTTGTTAATGTATCTTGCATACAATTGTGTAAAATAGTTTACAAAAAGCCACAGTACATATTTTCTATACCAAATTCCAATTTTATCTCTCATTTTTCCAAAAAGTTAGCTTAAATGTCCAAATAGATTACACCAATGCAATCTCATGTCTTTTGTCAATAAAAGTATACATTTATTTGTTATGTTAATGATGACATATAGGACCAGTGTGGCAGTGTGGTTTGGAAAATCATATAAAGTACCGTAAATCAACTTCTCTGACCCTTTTGACAAATCCACCTTGAGGTCTTGGTTTGCATAACAATGTGGAATGGGCAATACAGTGGTCCCCTTTTATATGGCCACCCCTTCTGCAGTGAAAAGGTGTCCTCTCATGAGTGGGTGAAAATGGTTAAAATATACTACATTGGTGTCAGACAAGTGGTCTCTCTTGAGAGGGGTCTCTCAAGTAGGGGATCATTGTATTTGGTGGGCTAGGTAGGGAGTTTCCAATCCAACTGTATGATAGCCTCAACTTCGAGCAAGGTCTGTCATGGGGGATTTGACAGCCTCAACTTCAAGCAAGGTCTATCATGGGGGATTTGACAGCCTCAACGAGCAAGGTATATCATAAGGGATTTGACAGCCTCAGCTTCGAGCAAGGTCTATCATGGGGGATTGGACACATTGTTTGTATGTTAGTCTCAGCTTTGGGCTGGGTCTGTGACAGGAATTTGCATTGTTTGGTCAGAAATGTACCATATATACTCACGTATAATCTGGGTCCAAATGCAAACAACATAGACCCTGATCTGCCATCGCATAATGCGACAGCAGATCTGGATCTATGCAGTTTGAAGTTGGTATTGGCTTATACGCAGGAATATATGGTACAATTTTACTTCATATAAGCTTGTGCTAGTCATGTAAAAGTCATATAACTTGATGTACCCATATATACTATAAACATCTTTCTGACCAAACAATGTCTCAAATTCCTGTGGCTTATGAGCAGATATACAAATGCAAATGTATTTGTCTGCTGATCAACATTTACAAAGAAACTGACCATACCATAAGCAATAATAATTCTGTAATATTTTTTTATAATAGTGGAGTAGGTCTTCTGAAGAGTCAAAATAACAACAGTGAACGGATGGATGAAGTGTGGAGCATGAACAACAGCACTATACCAGTGGTTTGCACCCATGGTTTTGCATGGCGTTTGGATAAGAAGCGAATCCAAGGAATTACTGGCATTTAATGCTGAAAAGTAGGTCTCAATGACCCACACCTGAAATGATCAAGTATCACAGTTACATACATCTACATTGTTGCATTACTCTAAGTGCAACAGTTTTCTATAACTTGATTGTAATTTATGTGGTAACATATCCAGTGGACCATTTAGGAAAAGGAGAGCTAATTCTAAATTCCCTTTGCTAACATCAAGAGACAACAAATCTGAAAACTTATAAGGGCAGAGGGAAAAAGATATTTAGAAAAGAAAACATACTATTCTTCTAAAATTAATACATTTATTTGCGGAAGACAACCTTGAGCTAAGCATATACAATGCATATGAATAATAATCTGAAACAAGAAAACTGCCAATGTCTGCATGACTGGATTGCAAACCATGAAATACAGGTCAGAGTGATTCAGTGTTCACTGATGGCTATTAGTATTCTTCATTAAACATTTAAATATTAAATCATGGGACTCTATAAGCAATATTGTCTTAGAAAATGACCTAAATTTACACCCTAACCTTGGTCCTGATGGCAGATGGACAGACATACATATTGACAGACTTCATCAATCCATATGCAGGAATTGCTTTGCAATCTGGCCAAAATATGCTGATGGGTGAAAAATTCATACATTTGCATGCATGTAAGTGTGCAAGATGAATACATTCTTTGCTGCCAATGCATTTTATATTTAACATAGTCTAAAGTTACATGTACATCTAACAATTCTAAGGCTAAATTGGCTCATGTAACATGAAACGACAATCATGGCAAGGTCTTACCAAGAATGAACTAGGTCCAAAGATGATGATGATGATGATGATGTGTATTTGATAGTATATCTATGTATACCTTTACATAAAGTGCAGCCTTTCAGCTTTGTGATGTAAGAATACACAATATTCACAATAATTCTATCAATTTTATCCTAAATTTTGTGGCCAAAATCAACACACAATTAAAAATGCTTTGACAAAGAGAGATCTCTTGATATTAAAATTCATATTCTGACAAAATAAACTGTTTCTTATTAATTAGAGTATTTTAAAAAGCAAATTCTTCAATAAATAAATTACTGCTGCAATTTCAAAGTGTAAAAAGTTCGTTTTGTTCGATTTAAAAATAACTCTGTATTCACATACAAATTGTGTATCTATGAAGAAGAGTATTCATAGCTGTCCAATGAGGACCCCAATAATCATGGCCCAAAAATACATATGAGAAAAAGTACTATAAAATAATGAGGAATTTGTACAAAATAGATTTGTTACAATGCCCTGATGATATTTAAACTGAACACAAAATCTGTCATTTATTGCAATGTCTTTCAATTTTTACCTCCTTTTTTGAAGGGAGTAAACATCTCTTTCAAGGGAGCTGTTTTACCATTTGAAGAAAATGAAAGCATTGTTTTGTATAAATCTAAAACATTGACAAGTTGTACAAACCTTTCAATATTACTCCTTTATAATTCAACTTTTACACATACCTTTCCTTGTATTAGAGTCTACTTTTGCCCAAGCAGATATTATCTAAGAGGATAATTTTTGTACATGCACATACCGTATATACTCGCATATAAACCCGGTCCAAATGCAAACAACACAGACCCTGATCTGCCGTCGCATAATGCACCAGCAGCTCAGGGTCTATGTTGTTTGTTCTACTGATTAGTCCTTACAAACTGCATAGACCCATATCTGCTGGCACATTATGCACCGGCAGATCTGGGTCTATGCAGTTTGCAGTTTGTATTAGCTTATACATGAGTATATACGTAAGCTAAAGAGGCAATTTCTTGTAAAAAGGGACAAAAATCATGTAGGATGAATCATTGACCTGTCTGATCAAGAATCTATGAAACAAGATAGCCACGACCTGCATGTCAAGCCCACAATCAAAGCATTGCTTTAAAATATGTGACCTTGAACCCAAAGTCAAGAGGTTCAGTGAATGCATCACAGTGTGAATTGTCTTGGTTTCATAATGATTCATAATGATTAATCCAGAGAATGGAGAAAATGCATCAAAGGGTTAAGGAAATATAAGCAAATGAAAAACTTTAACTATAATGTTAATACAAATTTTCTATATTTGTGACCTTGACCCAAGGCCATATGGATGAGTGAGCATGTCACAGAATATATTTTCTCAGCTTCACAAGTCATACTAAAGTATGATGAGAATCTATGAGGAGGTTTACGAAATATCTGCAAATAAAATAATGGAACCAAAACCTTCACAAACTATTGGCACTGGAAAAGTCACTGCTATATCTCACTTCCCACTAATGTGGGATTGACAAAAATGATAAAGGTTTAATGTCTTTTGACACTAAGTTTGAATCCCAGTTGAAAGAGGAGCATACAATAAGGCCATTTCTGACCCAGGTAACGGGTCATTTTTTCAGTGTGCACATAAATATATAATTTTGACATTTTAAAAAAGAACATCTGAATTTTTACAAAAATAAGTTTTGGAATGAATGTTTCTATTTACAGGGCTAAAAAATAGCCTTTCAAGTAGGTTAGGGTCAGCAAAAGTACATGTATAATTATCAATTATACATGTGCAAGGACATGATACACACATTTTACTAATTAAAACATATGAAAAGAGTATAAATGAAACACAATAGCTTGCAGTTTTACAACCATGTGATGTAATTGTACTATTTAAAAAAACAATACTGACACCTAAAGATTGGTGGTCTCTGCTATGAAAAAAAAAATCATTAGGAAAAGTTATAAACTGTGTACCTGACACCAGTACACATGGTGTGCAGGTAAAGAAACACACAAGTCAAGTACCTGACACCAGTAAATATGGTGTGCAGGTAAAGAAACACACAAGTCAAGTTCTGATTTATGTAACAATGTTAATTATTATTTTTGGAATATTTGTTCATATGATGAACATTTTGGTCTAACAAATGATGCTCTATTGAGCACTGTCTTTAAATTTGTTTTTCCATTCAGAAATAAGTATTTAAAAAAAGAAACCCCATGACAGTACTGACTGCTCCCTCAACTTTGCTACCAATAGTCTAATAGTAAAATAATTTCCACCAAAGGGTCTGCACCAGTTGTCTCACAGTTACTGCATGATCTTCATCATTCTTAATTTTGTATGCTATTTTTGTAAGTTGTAGATACAAAATTTTTCCAACAAATATTCAATATCTTTTAGTTTGCCCATTTAAAAAATACTGCACAGAATCAACAAGTACTGTATATACTTGCATATAAGCGAAGTCCAAATGCAAACAACATAGACCCTGATCTGCTGTTGCATAATGCGGTGGCAGATCAGGGTCTATGTTGTTTGTTCTACTGACTAGTCCTTACAAAGTGCATAGACCCAGATCTGCCAGCACATTATGCGATGGCAGATCTGGGTCTATGCAGTTTGCAATTGGATACACACCCTATACTCTGACATGGATTCAATACCCTCAATGAAACTAATTTTTTTCAGAGAGAGATATTTTAGGACATTTATTTTTACAATTATCTTCCAAAATTTCATTCTTCACATGTACACTGGAACCTATCATAGGAAACATCTCCATGTATAGGACACCTGGCCTCATATTCTCAAAACATTTTGAGAAAAATAAAAAAAACCACACCAGACATGATGCTTAGGTTGTATATACATTATGGAAATTTGACAGTCTATTTGAGGGACACAAGGTAATAAAATTGTACAAGTTCTGTGATTCTCAATTTATTGTAATTAAAGTTACAGGTTGTCAAAATTTTGGGTTTTTCAACTTGAAATTGAGTTTCTTGATCAAAATGTTTTGAGAATACATGGCTTGGACCTATATTCAAGTACAGGTTCAGACCCCAAATTCAGATATAATACATCAGGTGTACTATGTAATAAAAATTTGTCGGTCTACTAGAGGGATTCCAGTTAAGAAAAATCTTCAAGTTCTATGATTCATGCTTTATTCTAATTAAAGTCACAGACTGTCAGGAGTTGTGGGACTTTGAGCTGGAGTTTCTTGGTCAAAAAGTTTTGAGAATACAGAGCCTGATGATAAATGATGACATGTATGATGGAACCCTGCTCTTCAATTTACTAACATACATGTACTTAACCGCCATATGTGAAAGCTTGGACACCTGTCCACAAAGAAGAAAATTGTCTGTTCCCTTAAGTGACCATTCTGGATTGATTTCCCTTTACCAGGCATGGTGGTTATAAAAACATTCTCATCCTGATTAATTAGCTAACTTCAAATCACTGTCCAAATAGATGCTAGAATTTTCAGTTGAGTGTGATTTGAGTATGGAAATGTTTTATTATAACCATGGGACCTAGTCTGTCCTTGAAAGTTAGTTAATATTGACAATTATTACGTTAAATACTGTTTTTATAGACTAGTATTTGCAATCTATCTTGTACACACACATTAAATACATAAAAGGCAGTCTTGTGCAAAAAAATTAATTAAAAAAAACCAATGTCAATTTTATTTGTATCTCCTGCATCGATTCCCCTAACAGAACTGAACCGACTGTCTCATTACCCATTTCATTTATTGATTAACAGAATCATTTACTGTGTACATATACATTCCAAAATTAATACTGCATGAGATCAATACCTTTATTGGCTCTAAATCACAAAACTATTTTCAATTCTCTAAAGCAATAAGTTGGAGGTATGAACTGCCTTACAGAAGCTAAGACACAACCTATGTCGGGTGCAGTAGCTTGGAATAAAGGATACTTGTATTGCTCTGGGTTAATGCAGAAATCCTCAATTTATTTACCATAACAATTCTATGAAATGTTTGGAAGAAATTTAATGTCTCATGACCATTTCCATGACTCTTTCTACATGTCTAATGACTATTTCAATGACTCTTTCCACATGTCTCGTGACCATCTCCATGACTCTTTCTACATGTCTAATGACCATTTCAATGACTCTTTCTACATGTCTCATGACCATTTCCATGACTCTTTCTACATGTCTCATGACCATTTCCATGACTCTTTCTACATGTCTCATGACCATTTCCATGACTCTTTCTACATGTCTCATGACCATTTCAATGACTCTTTCTACATGTCTCATGACCATTTTCATGACTCTTTCTACATGTCTCATGACCATTTCCATGACTCTTTCTACATGTCTCATGACCATTTCTATGACTCTTTCTACATGTCTCATGACCATTTCAATGACTCTTTCTACATGTCTCATGACCATTTCAATGACTCTTTCTACATGTCTCATGACCATTTCCATGACTCTTTCTACATGTCTCATGACCATTTCCATGACTTTTTCTACATGTCTCATGACCATTTCAATTACTCTTTCTACATGTCTCATGACCATTTCCATGACTCTTTCTACATGTCTCATGACCATTTCCATGACTTTTTCTACATGCAAAAGCAGCTTTTAAATCCTTATACAAGACTATCAAGACTGATTTTTGTGTAGGAAATGCTTTTAGGTCTTTCATCGTCACAAAAATAAAGAATTTACAGTATATGACAAGTATCCTTTACTTCAAGTGCCGAGATTTTTTGCTGAAATGGTGTTCCAGCCATTTATTTATAAGACTGAAGTAGAACATCTGCCAATTTTACACAATTTCCATGAATGTTCCAAAACCAGGAACAAGAATACCATGAACAGTATGCCTGCCCTGTGTTTCATAGTCCTCTATGCAGACACTAGTAGGGAAAGGTCGACTCTGGAGATTATTCACCTATCGGTCTTAATGACCTTGAACTTTGATCCAGGTATGTGGTCTTGAACAAAACTTACTGTGCAGAAACAATTATTTTCTTATTAGACTCACTATGACCTTGACATTTGACCTTTAGACCCCAAAATCTATAGGTTTCTTTCTTACAAGCCATTTACAAATCTGGTCAAGAAACATATGGTTTGGTTTGGTGTTTTACAGCACAGCAACACGTGAAGGTTATTTAGTGCTGTAGCAATTGGAGTAAAGGGCCTTGTCCAGGGACACACCATGGTTGACAACCCGGGCTGATCTGATGGAAGGATTCGAACCCAAACCCTTTCAGTGTCCAGCACACTAACCACTGAGCCACTGCATCTGCCTGGTCAAGAAACTTAATCTAGAGCAAATATTATTGTGCAAAGCTCATGTTCCTTCAAGTCACAATGATCCTGACCTTCGACTGATTGACCCCAACGTCAATATGCCTCTTGCTTATCTTATGTGCAAGTTCCCCACAAACTATGGTCAAGGTACATGGTTTAGAACTAAAATTATTATGCTAAAACCATTTTTATTGTTTCAATAAGTGACCTTGACCTTTGACCCCAAAAAATCAACAGGCTTCTACCCAAAGTGTAAGCCAAAAAATTCACAAATTTTGGTGAAGGTACATGGTCAAAAATTGAAGTTTTTGTGCAGAAACCATTTTTTTTGTCAGCCACAGTGACCTGGACCTTAGAACTTTTAACCCCCAAATCAAAAGATGTCTTTCTTCCTCCAAGTGCAAGCTATCCACAAAGTTTAATCCAGGTCTGATATGCAGAACTAATGTTATTGTTTTTGTGCAGAAACCATTTTACCTGCTTCAGTCATAGTGACATTTTTTGACCTTTTGATCCCCAATAGGCTACTTCTTTATCCCAAGTGCAAATCTTCCACAAAGTTTGGTAAAGGTAGATGGTGTGTGTGTGTGTGGAACTAATTTTAATTACTAGTATGTAATACTTACCTACTACTATTGCATTGCTTTCCTCTTCCAGGAATCCAAGTTCCCAGTCCAAGATAAATATTCCTTCCTCCAATTAGTAATTGGAGGCCCAGAATTGAAAAAGAACATGATTCCAGTCTGATTCCTTGATCATAGCCAACATACAGAATACCATCCTCTTTTGACTTGGATTAAGACTATAGGACATCAGTGCGGGGTAGGAAGAGGGAATCTTTGCAACAGTAGCAGGTAAGTATTACGTAATTAAAATTAGTTTTACCCATCAAAAAACTATATTTTAATACCAGTAATACAATACCTGCTACAACTTATTGCTGAATTTACCAGTTAGGAGGGAGGCTGATGGTTTTAAACAAAAAGTGTTTTAAGAAAAACAAATGCACTTACCCTTATGGTAGGAGTGTTTACTACTGTAAGTTGGAAGATGGCTTGGCCACATGCTGTGCTGTCATGATTGGACTCAATGAGTAAAATTGCCTTTGCTCTGGTACACCAAAGATGGAAGGTAAAAGGATGAAAAGGTAGTGTAAAACCACTAGACGGTGGCTCTCATAACATCACAGGAGTTATTCAAGTAGTCCCAAGATGCTACACCAGCTCTAACCTCATGGGCTTTAATTGTGATGAAAGGCCCCTCTCAGTGTGCAACTGATAAGTTCTCTTGATAGTGAGGGCAATCCATCAGAGGAAACCTTGAGTAGAAAGAGACAATTCCAATTCTTCCTTCTCCCTTTAGAGGAAGCCCAATAAAACATCAAGGTCCTAAGTAGGCAAATGAGTCTATCTTGATCATCCCCAGCACAGATACAGATGAGACTGTGAATCTCAATAGGTTATGGACCTACTTGAGGTAGCGGATTCTTAGCCAGAAATACTGGTTGGCAAAGAAGAGACACCGAATCATAGTTACCACTGAAGTGCAAACAACCCTCTTCCACTGACAAGGCATGAAGCTCACTCTTTCTCATCATTGACACTAAGGAGGGGAGGAAGACTGTATTAAGGGCAAGGTTCTTGATGGAAGCTTCATTCAAAGGTTCATAAAGGGTTTTAGATAATGCCCAAAAAACACATCAAAGGTTCCATCTAGGCAATAATGAGCAAGATACCAGTGTTTGAAACCCAAAATACCTGATAAGATCAGAAAGATGAGGGTCCGGCCCAATGGCAGAACCCCTCGAGAACTTGAGTGTTAGAAAGGGCTGCCCTATAGCCCTTAATAGTAAAAACAGAACATTCTCTTTACTTGAAAAGGAAGAGAAGGGAGTCTACAACTGCATTTAAAGGGGGACAGCAAGGATCAATGTATTTCATACTGCACCAATTACAGAAGATTCTCCACTATTGACTAGTAAACTGGAAGTGGATTGCCTCCCAGACTGGGCAATGTAGTTAGCAACCTTGCTCAAAAACTGGTCTTGGTGGTCACACAGATAAAGATCCCATACCCTCCTGGGATCAGGGAGAAAAAGATCCCATATCCTCCTAGGATTGTGGAGATGAGAAGGAAGAAGGGTCTTTCTTCCTCCCCTTATAAGTATGCTGACTTTCAGTAAGGTCCCAAACCTCACTGGACCAAAGACAGCAAAACGGACTGTGCATTGAGTACATGCTAAGCAGGTGGAGTGAGAGTTCCACTGGGCTTTTTTCTGCCCCCAATTTCCCCCACTCTGAAAAATTTCACATTCAAATGAAAAATAAATAAAAAAATATTCTATATAACAATTTGCTAAAAAAAAAGGAAACAAAATCCTGGAACTAAAAAAGGGTAGCAAATACTTACCCTATAACCAGATAAAGGGAAGAGTATAATTTAATTTGAGCACCACTAGATTAACACGGTATAATTCTCTTTTTTAAAGTCCTCAAATTTGCAAGGAACATGCAAAAAGACAAAACTTCCACAAGTGAATTTGTACCCATCTGACACATACAGTTCATCCAAGTTAAAGAGGAAGGGTATCCTGCATAGGCCTATGATTTGGGAGTTGGACTGGGTCTCTGCTCTCTCTGTTCTAGACTTTTTAATCTAATGGGAGGATGGAATTATGAACTTGGACAAGGATACTTTCATCCTGGAAGTGGTAAACAAGGCAATAGTGATAGGTATTGTATAATTGCTATTTAAAAAAAAGGGGTTTAAGAATGTTGCCCTATTCGACCAAGTCTGCATTTCATCAACAAGTCTTAAATGTTAAGTCTGGACTTCAGATGTCTGATGGACTGAAATTAAGTCGGGCTTAAATTTCACTCAATCAGATAGCTAGATTTAAGACTTCAGCTTATGTTTGGCCTAAAGTTCTGTTTGTGAAATCCAGGTCATGTCTTTTATGTGAAGGTGTTTGCTACATTTCACTGACATTTCCCCTGTGTTTCTGGTGACTCTAGACTCTATGACTCCCAACTTGTTATATGTACCGTATATACTCGCGTATAACCCGATACCAACTGCAAACTGCATAGATCCAGATCAGCCAGTGCATACTATGCCGGCAGATCTGGATCTATGCACTATGTAAGGACTAATCAGTACAATAAACAACATAGACCCTGATCTGCCAGCACATTATGCGAGGACAGATCAGTGTGTAGATTGTTTGCATTTTGACCTGGCTTATACGTGAGTATATATGGTAATTTATCTTCTAGTTATATCTGATCATATGATGATTTTCAATCAATTACTGTGACAGCATTGCAGGTATAATAATGTGTGATCACAAAAAAAGCAAAGCTGAGCCTCCATAATGCCAACTCATTAGGGGACATGAAAACAATCCAATTTGGAATCCGAATACTGTATTGTTTGTAATTTTTCATACACGTTTTATCAATTATTATTTTTGCAGGTGTACAAATAAATTGAAAGGTAATAAATGAATTACTGTTTTATTAGGTTCCAAAAGTTGGCAAAATTTTAATTAGAGTAATGGGTGCAGTGCAAAAGGCCCCAGTCTCTACAACATGTTCTTCTGTTGGAAAACCGAAGTTTTTTGAAGATATGCATTCAGGGGCAATAACTCTTCTAAATGATGAGGTCGAATGCAGGAAATACAACTCATTCAAGGTCTCATCAATACAACGATGCATCATAACTTTGGCTGAAATGCAATATTCCTTAGTAATGTTACACTGCAGAAAGCAATGTTAGCAGGATGGTTAATCAGGGGCCATAATTTTTCCAAATAATAAAGCAGAACACTTGAAAACAGAATCATTCAAGATCTCAGCAATATAAAGCTGCATGCCAAATTTGGTTAAAATCCAACAAGCTTAGTAAAGTTATGATGCAGAAACCAAAGTCAGGGAGACAGGCAATCTGGGATCATAACTCCTGTAAATGATGGAATGGTGGAAATCAAATACACTTAAGGTCTCCCCAATCTGAAGCCACATGCCAAATCTGGTTGAAATCTGACCAATTCTGGATAATGTTTCTTACAGAAACCAGAGTCAGCAAGATGAGCAATCAGGGGGCCATAAATCTGCTTAATGAGACACATGCAAATCCATGTGCATAATAAACTGCATCAGAACATGTTGAAGGGTTCTTCAGCTATACCAGTTACAACGTCCCATGTGAAGATATGCAGTCATGGACCAGACCTCTTTACAAAATCGAGTTGATGGACAAAACCCATAAAAGGCACATTTAGGTCCTGAGTCATAGTACAAACAAAATTGCATCAAAATCTGCTGGTAGGTTCCTGAGCTATGCTGGTTACAAGGATGTGCTATGGTGAAGATTTAACACTGATGCAAAAAGGGCAGAAACTCGGTAAAACTTGGACCTGAAAAGTCGAAATCTTCAAAAGGCACATCTATGTGTAATATGCAACTCTGATACCAATCTCCTGTAATGACTGCTGGTTACAAGCAATATCCCATGCGTAGGTATGAAGTTAATTGTCAAGGGTCATAACTCTATTCAAAATGGAGTTAAAGAGACATAAACTCATTAAATACACATCCAGAACTAAGAGACAATTTACAAATGAAACTGCATCAGAGTATACTGAATAGGTCCTATGATAGTTACATTTTCTGCTGTAGAGGAAATGTGATATTGATGGAAAATGGGCTTGTCAAAATTGGATTTGAAAAAATTAAACAAGGCACATCTACATGCAATAGGCAATTCACCTACTAAATAGCATTTAATTATATGTAAAGGTTGCAAAGCTATGCTGGTTACAAGAAGTGTGAATGGACAGAAAAGGTGATTACGATGGGTTCTCCCACATCTTGATGCAGGGCCCTAACAAGAATATACTTCTCTGTACCAAAAAAGTAATGGACAAAAATAGTTACAACTTTTATGGATTGGTGGTGTATGAAAAATTACAGATGATCAAGTAACAGTAAATTGTTACACCATATCCCCATGATAAGCCCAGGGGCCAGCAGCATAAATTTATTGAAAAATTGGGGGTCAATGTATCATAGGACATTGCTTTCCTTACATACAAATTGATTAAAGTGGCGATAGTCTTATCACAAAGCATGGGCTTATCACTGAAGAGATATCTTACATAGATACCTCATATAAATCTTGATTATATACGAAATTTATTCAGCAAGTTCAATATTAATAAAAGCTATTAGCTGCTTGCAGTAACTGTGTTATTTAACGAGTTTTAAAGGATTTCATATAATGAACACTGAGTTTAAGATTCTATTGATCATATATAACTATATATAACTGCTCTATTCAGTCTGAACTCTGTAGGATTTTGAAAATGGAAGTCCATGACCACATTTCTCCAAAAACTGTACATAGAAAAGCAGACAAAATTTTAAAAACTGAGGGTCCAGGATCAAAAACTGGAGGTCCTAAAAGCAGGGTCTCTCACTACTGAGAACTCTGTTCGGTGATGTCATATTGTGATGTTACAATGTATTTATCACATTGTAACATAATTTTTATGACATGTTATAATGCTAACAAATATAAATGTTATAGGTGAAGTGATACACAACAGTTTGAAGGATGCTGGTTTGGATAAAGAGATAATTTCTGATAATCAGGGTTCAAATAATCACTGATGTACTGTACAACTAAAAGTCACTTGATAAAGCTGACACAATCATATCTAATCAAACAGTAGAAGGTTGATACAGGTGACATAATCAAGCAGTAACACAATCATATCTAATCAAACAGTAGAAGGCTGATACAGGTGACATGATCAAGCAGTAACACAATCATATCTAAGCAAACAGTAGAAGGTTGATACAGGTGACATTATCAAGCAATGACATGATCATATCTAAGCAAACAGTAGGAGCTTCAAAAAATGACATAAGCTACAAATACTTGTGATTAATTAAACAGCTGGGAAATATTATTGCAAGCAACAGTTAATAATACTCCAATGTAGATAGTTCCTAATCACTACTAATATGTGTTTATCCAAAATGTTAAAAATACCAGTTTTTGTACTTTGATTGTCATTCTATATAAGACCAATAGGAAAATATAAGGCTTTTAAGGCAGTATGGCTTTCATAACTCTTGCTGATCAACATGATCAATACAAATATGATTGACAGTTGACAGTCATTCCATCATTCCACCATTCCACAGGCACTGTATACATATGATACGTCTGAAACAGCCTTCAGGGGGATTTTGTTTTCATGTTAGGGATATATATATATATATGCAATGCAATAAATACACAATACACACATGCAATAAATACACAAAACTACATGTATGCTTTGTTCCAAGTTGGTGGAAAGAATGAGCTCTATATGGCTATATGCTCAGGAATATGTCGAGACCATCGGGGCATAATCATATCAGTTCTCTCTCCACACTCTGGAATATGTCGAGACCATCGGGGCATAATCATATCAGTTCTCTCTCCACACTCTGGAATATGTCGAGGCCATCTGGGCTTAATCATATCAGTTCTCTCTCCACACTCTGGAATATGTCGAGACCATCGGGGCATAATCATATCAGTTCTTTCTCCACACTCTGAAATATGTTGAGGCCATCGGGGCATAATCATATCAGTTCTTTCTCCACACTCAGAACAAAACATAAATATGGTTTTGCATTTATTACATGCCTCCATTTTACAATTTTCAAATATTTTTAGCAATAGACACTTTCAATAACTCGCACATTGCATACTGTACATAGGAGTGATTTCCCCTACAAGCTGTGATGTCAAATGAGGAATCAGCTGAACATTGATGAAAAAGCTAATGTGGAAAATCCCCATATGTGTTTCTTATTTTATGACAGGTGTTCTTTGATACATGTACATCAGTTATTTAATATTTTGATAATATTTAGTCAATCTGTATTTCTAGTATTGACTATTTATCTTTATCTAACAAAGCTAAACAAGTGTACATTTATTTCTATTAAAGTATATGCATTTTCCTTAATTTATCAATATTAAAATTTGAGAATAAATTTTTTTATTCAACCTTGATTTATGACATTTATGTCTTATTTTAATCTAAAATAAAAGCTCCTCGAAGGGACTGGCACTCTACTGTTCAAAAAGAATTTCCAGGAATTCAAGATGGACCTTTTCTTCCCTTTCACTGCTGAGTGTTGAAACCATCTCCGATATTCTTGAGCAATAAGATTTTCAAATTAGCCACTGTGGCAGCCATATCTGATGTAAGATCAGTACCATTTTCGTTTAGGACCAATCAGACACAATTAGAAGGCTTGGTGAAGACCCTGTGTTGATATGACCATCCATTCAGGAGAATTAGTGACAAGAGTTTCAAGAAGTTGATAGTGGCATCCATATTTGAGGTCAGATCATCTGAATTTGTGTTATAACAAAGCACATTATAACAGGGTTTCCCTGTATATTTTATCAACCTGGATTTTATGACATCAATTTTTGATCTTGATCTAATAAGGGAATCAAAGTCAACATAGTTTTATGCTTATTTCTTATATTTTACTAGATTCTTTCATTAATCCATCTTTTTAGTGTCAAGACAGATGTTTTGATTTACTCACTTTAAATGCAAGAATAATGTTTAATTGATTTGATTTGTGACATTGATTTTCAATCCTGATCTAATAAGGGAAAAATTTACCATATATACTCGTGTATTAATAGGTCCAAATGCAAACAACATAGACCCTAATCTGCCATTGCATAATGCACTGGCAGATCAGGGTCTATGTTGTTTGTTCTACTGATTAGTCCTTACAAACTGCATAGACCCAGATCTGCCGGCGCATTATGTGACAGCAGATCTGGGCCTATGCAGTTTTGCAGTTGGTAGCGGCTTATATGCAAGTATGTACGGTACATAGTTTCATTCCTTACAATAATAAAGTACATCTAGTTCCTTTAACTAATGCATTTTTTATTGTAATGATAATTTTACATGTCAACTCCGATTTCTGATAAGGCTGCAACGTTCACACATGTATATGGCTTAGTTTAGTCTACCTGTAAAGGTTTAAAAATCTGTATCCATGTAAATGAACATGCATATGGCTATTAGTGATGCAGGAACTACCCATTCCAATGAAATTATAATAGTTTAACATCTTTAATTATAGTACTTTTCAGTAGGATTTTTCTGGTAATTCTTATCTTAAAGTATGGATGATTTTCATATAGAATGTGGCATTGTTAGGATAAAGCTGATGAGAACTGGTTGTACCACATATCACACATCCGGTTGATTACTGATAATGCTGATACAAATTTCTTTAAACTACATTTTTTACCATTGAAAAGCATGTTCGTTAACAGAACCTTTCATCAGTACCATTTAATTTTAATGAAACACCATTTCAAGCTTGTAAGCCACTGCACAGTTTCCTAATCAAAAGCATCCAATGTGCATGTCCAGGCAGTACATCCCTTTGCATTATCGACTTTTTCATAATATACATATACCATAGCAGTACGAAACAATATCATGATGATCAGAAGGATGTTTCACCTAAGTTGTCAGATATATTCAAACTAAATCCTGTCATAATAAGAGGTAAAACACGTACAACAAATAAAACAATCGCATACACATTGTCGATGGTTTACTTACAAATTGTAGTCATCTGTAAGACAAACATACAGATTGGGGCAAAAAGTTAAGTTTTGAATCAGTTCAATTAAATGGCAACATTTTGGTTATTGTATACTGTGCACATATTTAGACATTTTGGTAAATGTTGCAGCCTTAATTTCTGACACCAATTTGAAATCTTTATCTATAAAATAATATATGAAGTAAGGGCCTCCCATATGCAGGAAATTTTCCAAATTTGAGTTTTCTTGAAAGAATATCAAGTTATTCTTCCACAAGAGTGGAATATACCATGGAAGTTTAACTGACTTTAAAGAAAACAACAAGGATGATCACTGCACATCTGCCAATAAAAGTATGATTTTTACCTTTTTTTTGGTTGATTCCCTTACAGTTAGTGTCCTGTGGGCCATATGTGAAGAGTTTAGTTATCAACTTCAGCTTATAAACTACCAGAACTTTGTTGATGCAACAATAATGAAAAAATGGAGAATCAAAATTTTTCCCTCACACTTATCTACTATAGCTAGCCATCATTTCTGTGCACATGTAGGTTGGACCCGTTATCCTCATATTATAATGTGATCCAGGGGAGGTAACTGAAAGCCCCTAATTACGGAAAGGGTCTATACTGTGTGAATGGAATTGAGAACAAAAATGAGGATGCATACAAAAGTTCAATTCAGTGCATCGATGCATGGATGCCTGTGAAATGTACAATAGTAATGCACACGAGGATCTAAATCTAGCTTAAACAATATATATATTCACCAGTACTGACTCACATTAGCTACCTAGTTTCTATACTTGATCCATATTATGCTCCAAGTATAAAGGTTTGGAACTATTTAAGTCCATTGAAATGGACACTCCATTCCCAAAAAGTTCACACATCTAATATTTTCCCCAAATTTGATTTTCAATTCTCATTGCTTTGAATTTTGTTTCATAATAATGACCTTTGAGAATTTTAAAGAAAAATGCCACTCTACAAGGACACTTTTTTCTCTAAATTTTCTGGCATCAGTAAAATTTCACAACATAAAAACCTGTATTGATCACTTAAGTTTTTGGCAGTTCTTTACCTTTATCTACTTGATTAATTGCATATTAACCACTGAAGTTTTTGGCAAATAACAAATTCTTTGAAATGTTTTCATGATTTGTAAACAGGCAAAATTACACATAACTGCAAAAAACGATACTGTATTTTAGTATAAGACAAGTCCAAAGGACACTGCTGATGATCCATTTAAGGATATTCCGGTTTAAATTGTAGGTACTGGATAAGTCGACCAGGCAGTGGAAGTTTTTCAATATCCTCACTTTGATGCTGCTGAAGAATTCGAATACGGCATCGGTTCTGCAAACCTAATGGCGTGGGTAGTTTGTATATCTGGATATGGTCTGTGACTGTTTCAGAGTCATTCAATAATATCGCCATTCTGCTTCCACACTGAGAAAAGACTGGCAGGTAGTTCACTGGACATAAATGCTGGCCGCAGGTGTAACGATGATACTGGATGCAGTGCAGGGTTTGAGTTGTATCACCATTAAAAATATACACACTCACATCTACAGACTGCAAGCGCCGTGATTTTCTGTCCCTACAATTACAACCATCTGTCACCATGATGGCAAAGATTAAATATCCATCCTTTGAGTAGAAGAGATCTTTAAGCACTGGGTGGTTACTGGGACGCATGTCATCTACACGTGGATTTGTGGCAAAAACTTCCCAGGAACTCATTCGAACAAGGCTAAGGCTATTATCTTCCCCTTGAACAAAACTGGTTGCTGCGATTCGGGAAGAGCAAAATCGTGGGTCGAAGGCAAAAAGACTGGTATCATAAGGTGTTGTTATCTGAGCAACTATATTCTTGGTTTTTAAGTCATACATTTGGAACTGAAAACTGTTGTTGCCAGTTCTTAGACCTGGAATTTTTATCAAACAATATAAGCCATCTGGGCTAATTTCTCCTCGTAAGACTGAATTGAAAAACTCTACCATTTGTTTTCCAAAGATTCCTAAAAATTTGTTTGCACTGATGTCGATGATTCCAAACATGGTGTTCATGTTTCTGACAAGGTGCAACACAACTGTATTTTCTCGGTAACACAACACACTATTAACATGAAAGTTTTGTATAGATGAGAGCTGAGCTGGAATATGATTATACTCAAAATGCTCTGCCATTTTGGTGAACTTATTTTTGCGTCGGAAGCTGAAACCTTTGCTGTGTTTACTGATATTGATGAGTCCCTGGCGACTAGTACAGAATGTTGGACTACAGTCCTTGAACACAATATTATTACACGTCATCGTTGTCTCTTTGAATCCAGATGCTTCTGAAATCAGAAAATACATTTTCTGTTCACAAACTTTACAGTAATGAAAGCTAGACACTCGAAAAGTAAATCAATGATAGTCCTATGGTTTTGGTTTGGCTTGGTATTTTACGACATAACAAAACAAGTAGGGTATTAGGATGAACTATACATCATAAGAAGTCTTCTGGTGAAAACTCCATATCACTGTGGCAACCATAATGGATGTCAGATCAGAGATTCATTTAGGACCAACTAGAGTCATAAGAAGTTTTCAGGAGAAGTAGCAATAACAAAATTTTCAAGATGGCTGCTGTAGTGGCCATACTGGACGTCAGATCACCATTTTCATTTAGGACCAACTAGACATCATAAGAAGGAAGTATTTTAGTGACAACCCCATATTGATATGCCCATCCATTCAGAAGAAGCAGTAAGAAGATTTTCAAGATGGCCACTGTGGTAATGGATGTTTGAGCAGCACCATCTTCGTTTGGGACAAACTAGACCATGGGATGAATGTGTGTGTAAAATTTCATTGCAATCATCCAATTAGTTTAGAAGCAGTGAAAACAAACTTGTGCTAATGGACAGATGGATTGATGATGGACAAATATATGTGTATCAATCATTACATAATGTGCATAAAAGAGACAAATTTATAAACTGAACTGAATCTGACCCTGGGATCTTTCTCTAACCCCAGGAACTTAGCCCCTCAGTTTTAACTTCGAAACTAATGAGACCCACCTTTAAACCATATACAGTATACACTTTCTGGGCATGAAATGACAGATTTATACATGCAATTGACATTGACCCCAGGGACCATCCCAACCCCCAAGGGACTTAGCCCCTGTGACACGGCTTGGAAACTAATGAGATTCCCACCCTATAACCATGCAATACTTACTGGGTATGAAACAAGAAATGAACATATCCAAATGACAGCTGTGGTAGTCCTTACCCTTAGGGATCTACCCAAGATGGTTAAACCTCGGGGAGGAAGTCAAGAAGAATTTAGGCATGTGTTTTACAAATACATAATAATCTTTGATTTTTATTTCTTTCTGTGGGTATCAATCCTTAGTACAATGTTTGTGCCTAGTTATTGCCCCTGCCATGCTTGTGAAATCACTATTTATGCAAAGAATGTAATCAGTTCTATGAATGTAATTTCATACTTAACAGTCTGAAGTTTCATTCTTCTATTGAAATAAAGTACACGTCACATGAAATCTGAGAATACACAGACATATTACATGCACTCCATTAGGTTCAAGTTTTCCTTTGTTATGATATCTATAGTCTATTGTGATACTCTCTCTCTAGAGTCTATTGTGATACTCTGTCTGTTCAGCCAAATGTCTGTCAATTATACAATCGGTCTACCACCTGCAATCATGGGTGGAAATTCATTCGTCCTTATGTTTGGAAATTCACTCGTCCTTTTGTTTGGAAACCATGTGCACAGGGGGTGGATGGGGTTTGGGTTACATTTTTGGCTCCCTTTGACACAAACTTTACATATACAGATAAAAATGTATATACCTATAAAACTTTATACATGCATGTATATACAAAACTTCATATATAGATACATAACTTTACATATACAAACAAAACTTTACATATATTGTATGACCTGTCAACAGTGGCCACCCATGGGAAAAGGCCAAACTGGCCTTTGTACACAGGTGATCTCTGTATGCAAGTTCACCTCTGAAACTTGGTTTTTGAACAAATACCATGCTCTGAATACCATTATCATTATTATTATTAGTAGCAGAATTACATTATTATTATTACTACGTTATCAACAGATTTAGTTTAGTGCACTATTCAGCCAAATCATAAAATACATGCATATGGTGTTTTTTCCCAAACTGTGTCCTGCTTACTTTAATCCATCCTATAAATTAAATCATCACCGACTCTTACAAAAATCACTGATTTGAGTTTGTTTTGTGCACCATGACAAAGCACTAATCTTACTATTACTTGACAGCTTATTATGACCGAAAAACATAGGAAGGACTCTTTGCTTGACTGACTTGTATATTATGACTCTGAAAACAGCTGGCTTTTGTGAGAGGCATGTGATTAATAGGGAATGAAAAGAACCCGTATGTGGCTATTGTTAGTAACACATGAATTGAAACGTCACTGACATTTATATACAGACATGTTTTTTAAATAATGAATGAACCCTGACCCTAATGAAAAGGGATGTAACTCGCATCTCTCCTCAAAGATTAAACTTTTATCATCAGAGTCAGCTTGAATTCAATGGCAAATAAATGAAAATATCGAACTACATACATGTTGTACCAGCATGAAAGGTGACTCCCATTTCTGCTGTGACATAATGACTTCTTTTCCCACAATCATGCAAACTAATTGCTTTGACCCTATCCCCTAATTATAAAAATTGCCTCACTGTTTGAATTTGACATATTCACACCTTTCAGTTCCACTGACAATGTGACTAGAGTTATGGCGAGTACAAATAAGGTAAGAAATGTTTACACATCAATTCACATACTTCTTTATCCATACAATGCCCTGAAGCAAAAGTTTAGTTTGCATACATGCTCCAGTGATCGCTTTAAGCAGTAAGAAAGTATTATTTGGTAAGGAAACACCTGACTGCTGACTGCTGAAAGCAGGTGACTGTTTATGACTTTTATGTAGGAAATTTACTGTAGGAAAATTAGAGAGGCTGTTACGAACAGGTGACCACTATAAAAAGGTGACGGTTCAGACAGGTTTGACTGTAGATACAAAACTTTACATACAGATGCAAAACTTCACATATAGATACAAAACTTAACATATACATGTACATACCAAACTTTACATGTGGTCACAGGCAACAATTTTAGCAGCTACAGAACGAGCCTGTGTGGTGGTATAGTAAACACTATATTTAAAAGAATGAAGGTTGCTGAAAATAATTACCGGTATAATTTAACATAATTTTTCAGAGAAGCCTATATATGGGTAAATTGCTTAATAGGCTGAACCTAAAACTATTTTCATTTTATCACTGTCGCCACACAGGTACTACTGGATGTAAACGGGGATCTCACCAGGCTGGATTTTTATAGTGGGCACCTACAAGAGAATTTTTCTCAAAAACAAGCCATGTAGCATATCACAGTCATCGTTTTAAAAGTTTTCTCTTGGATAGATTGATCACTGCATGTGAGCATGATTTGCTAGTCTTACCATGAAAGCACAGCAATTTGGCCAAACATTAATATTACAGTCTAAAGGAACTGAATTAGTTGTCTGTACCCAATAGGAACAGATAAACCCAGTGATAAAGAACCCGGATAAAACTTATCTGTTGTGTGAGTTTCAGATATTTTTACTTTGAACTGAGAATATTTTTGGATACACCAATAACACGCTCTGCAATTCGGATAGGGATCAACATCGATCTTGAAATGGGAGTCCAGGCATTATGTTTCTATTGTTAATTATTTTCCTCCCATGAAAACCTTGATATCTAGGCCACATTGTCTTGTGCTAGAATTAATAACTCTCTTGGAGAAGTCATGCTCCTCCCATAACCAACCTCACTTTGCGAGACTGATGTCACTTACCTTGACGTCACTCCATTGTTGTAATAACAGCATCACACAAGTCACTAACATAAAACATATTCATTTTTATTATTTAAAGAAAATTAGAGAGCTGTTTAGCCATCTCTTCTTTACCCCCACCCCACCAAAAAATGAATACTTTGTTTTTTTAAATTATTAATGACAGCTGAATTCCGGCTGCATTAAAAGATAATATCTTTTGACCCGAGTGCACTGGCTGAAAACTCTTGGTTTGTAATATGCTTGCTTACTACCAACCAGCTGTAATTTTGTCACATGGCCAAAAAGGCGGCTGCACCGGCTGCTAGGGGTTATATAAACCTCACACCAACGAGACACGGTGATCAGTTGAACCAATGTATCAAACAGAACTCTTCCCCCTGATGAGTTACAGGGATAATGAAACTGGTCAGGGACTGGGTGTGACTACACCAACTGAGCAGATGGGAGGGTATGCCTCCATATTCCTTCAGGAATTACCTTCTTCTATCTTTAACTTAATCAGAAGTTAAGGCAACACTCTGTCGGATACTAATCTAATAGATCACAAATTTACCGAGAGCATATTGAGTCTCTACAAGAGTGCATCAGCACTTCTATCTCGGGACTCAATGGGAGTGCATCAGCACTTCTATCTAGCTCTTCTACTAAGAACAGTCATTAGAAGAGATGTCACTAACAACTAGACGACCTGGTTAGTGAACCCCAAAGCTAAAGCATCTACTACTTCCTAACCACTTACTCCCAGAGTGCAGCCTTAAAGGCAAAATAGTGAGAGGTCTTGAGATCAATTTACACCCAAGGTTTACAAATTGCCTAGATTTTGAACCTTCAGGGAACAAGATCTTATGTAAACCTTGAAATAATTTGCCTGACCTTTACCGACATACTCAACAGGGCAGATGAGTATGAAATAGCCTTTCAAAAGGCCAGAAAAACTCAAAATTAAATCATATGGAAAATAAAGAACTGAATTATTTGCAATATAGGGTAAGTTGCACTATTTGCATTAAAATGGAAAAATCCAAAATCTTTAAAAGCACTTATACAAACCTCAAATATATTTCAAGTCAAGAGGTC
This sequence comes from Margaritifera margaritifera, assembly GCA_029931535.1. Lineage (NCBI taxonomy): Eukaryota > Metazoa > Mollusca > Bivalvia > Unionida > Margaritiferidae > Margaritifera > Margaritifera margaritifera. Next base: position 5,317,155 of record JAQPZY010001651.1, read on the forward strand.
ATTGTATCAAGCGTAACATTGTTTATTTACCCACCTACTACACATGCGGCAAATAAAATATGTAGGTGAGATCAAAATGGAACTTCAAGTGAAAATAAAGGAACACCTCTGGGACATTCATGAAAAAAAGGATACTCCAGTTTCAAAACAAATGTTCAATATCAGATAACAGAAATTATTTCATCTGACTCAGATTTTTTGTAGCAACATCAAGCTTATAAATAGAGGATATTTTGGAATAACGAATAACACACTCTGCAATTTGGATAGGGATTGACATCTATCTTTAAATGGGAGTCCAGGCATTATATTTTAATTTTTACTTACAGTACCAATTTTTAGTCATGCTGGATTTTCAAAGAGGTATCCTGGGTTAGCTTAATAAAACCTGAGTGTAATCAATGATTACACAGTTCACCTCAACTTTTGCTAGTCTCCAGTAGACATTGTAAACATTATCTTGCAGAAAATAAATTCAGACTACAGTGATCCTGACCCCTTTTATAACTAAAGATTTGTTTTGCAATCTATTATCTTTACATTTAAACTTTCAATCATTTTAAAATTTGAAATTTGAACTTTTAATCGGTACTACATTGACAGTATTGGGCTGACATATTGTGAAAGCACCTACCTACCCACCCACCTAACAATAAAACAATATAAAAAAAACATTCGTTTTTATCATATCAAACTAGAGGTAATAAGTTGATAAAAAAAATGGACTAATGTTGTTTTGTATTAATTTTTGAAAATCGCTGTTATTAAAATCTTCTTGAGAAGCTATTATCATTGTCCACCCATAGAATCCAGATTTTACCATTTAATTGGGGCCTGGACTTTTGAGCTGGGATATTTTTTTTTTTTACCTCAATATAATTTATTATTTTCAACTAATGTAATGGATTTTCCAAGAGAAATAATTTTGATAATTCACTGGAGTGGAATACCAGAAATATTTTTTCACTGACCTCAATAGACATCAATAACATCATGGCCAATAAATCTGAGCTATTATTAGATGCTTGCATAGTCTAGTGGTAAGTATGTTGCATGCAGATGAACCAAGTTCAAATCTCACAATGTGCATATACATTTTCCTTCAAATTTTTTTAATATACTGTTTTACCTTGAATTGGGAAGGAGAATTATGTTACCACTGATATTTTCTGTGTGAATATACACAAAACACACAGAACATAAATGGTAAACTGCTGACATTATCGCACAGGATATAGTAAGAAATCTGTTACTTCAATCTGTTATACATATTGCTAGTCAATACGTTTGAACATAAAATAAAAATAAAATTTGCTTGCTCCGAGTGAATAATGGATATATTTCATCTCGTGGGTGAAAACCTTAAGTTTTTTATGAGTGGCTCGCCACTCGTGAAAATACGGAGTTTTTCACCCACTTGATGAAATATATCTGTCATTCACTCATTTCCAGTTTTTTCCCATCAATCAGGGTGAGAATATTTTTTCAAGCTATTTGAAAGCTGGAAATTAAAAAAAAACAAAAAAAACCCAGCTCCTGCCCCCCCCCCCCTCCCCAATTAAACCTTGGAGTGACTGCCAGCAGTACATAGTTCATGCATCAATAATTAAACTGATTAACCAGTACAGGTGAGGCCTCACATGGAAAGCATGCAGCATGAAGTCGACACACCTACTTCTTAAAGCAGCTGCATTGCTATTGCTGATAGTATTACCCTTCTATGTAATCACAGTTTGAGAACAAATCAACTTCCCCGATTTTGTACACCACTACATAAAGCTGGATCAAAAGAGGATATAAACAACTACAGACCAATATAAATTGTTCGACCTATCCAAATTACTAGAAAAGCATGTACACAGTTTTTTTTATGAACTATCTCAACAATCACAATCTACTTCATGAAAATCAATCTGGCTTTCGAAAAGATCATTCTTGTGAAACTGCACTTATCTCTATGATGGACAAGTGGCTGAAAGTCGTAGATGAAGTAAAGTTAGTTGGTACTGTATTGACCGATTTTTGAAAGGCTTTCAGGTCATGAAATTCTTCTTGAAAAGTTACAAATCTATCAATGTTGCGAAGATAATCTTAAGTGATTCACATCCTACTTAAGCAATAGGTCTCAACAGGTAACATTAAACTGACAACTATCTGAAAATAAAATGAAAAGTTGTGGAGTATCACATCTATCTTAGGGCCCTTGTTATTTGTTCTGTTCATAAATGACCTACCTCTAAAAATAGGAGATGTGGTCTCATCAACTGACATGTATGCTGATGACACATCCTTGTCTGATGCTCAAAGCAATCAAGATGAAGTTGAGAAAAACCTTCAAACTGCTCTCAACAGTTTTCAAAAATGGTGCAAGGAAAATGGTATGATTCTCAATATGGACATAATAAAAGTCCTGCTGATAACTACACGGCAAGAAAAGCAAGATTGCAAACTGATATGCTGAATGTTATCTATGATAACACTGATCTGAAAATGACTTGTTTTGATAAAATTCTTGGAATATTTGTAGACAATAATTTGCAATGGTCTCGTCATACAAATTATATTTCAAAGAAAATAAACTCTTATCTCTGGCTCCTAATGAAAATCAAGGCCTTCATTCCATTACAGTACAGAATTATATTTTACAAAAGTTACATTCAACTGCATCTTGACTACTGTAATATAATTTAGGGAACAAATCTGCTACTCTAGGAAAGGACATATAAAATAATTCTTGATCAGCAAATAGATAATGTTCATAACGCAATGCTTACAATCAAAGGACTACCAATGCATGAAGAATATTGTTGAGAAAGGCTAAAATGATGTGTAAGGTGTCTACAAAATCTGCCCCCATTTACCCAAACACCATTTTCCAGCAAAGAGAATATACTGGTACCCCAAATCTAAGATCATTACAAGGTCACAATTTCAAAGTACCGAAGCCCCAAAAAGAACTGTTCAGGTGCTCTTGTTTGGAATAACATTCCACATGATATTAAATCAGCTCCAAGTATCTCTTCCTTCCACAATAGGCGTATTAGATGGATGAAATCATAAAAATATGGTGGACTTGTTAAAGTACAAGTTACACCACCCACCTCCTGTTTTTCACGTTTTTCATTTCTGCAGCAATGTAGCATATATGTAAATAGTTGTTTATGTACTGTATATTTGTCTCTCTGTGTGTGTGTGTGAACATATTATTATTAGCTTGTGTTATATATATATATATATATATATATATAACAGAGGGCACTCAGGGTAAATTAGTTCTCATTTGAAAATAGTCATTATCATTATTATTATTATTATTATTATTATTATTATTATTATTTCCCATATTCATTCACATGTACAATACACAGTTAAAAAGTATCTTATTAAAAATATTCAATAGGGTAAGTCAGGAAGTCACCATGTTGCTATAAACAGAAATGATATAATTTACCCACAACACTTTGAGCACACCACCATACTGTTTTTTTCCCCGGACAAATGAAACAACATCAAATAGTAAACAGCAGTGAAGCTTATACTAAATTCTGTTTAGTTTTGTGGGGTTTAATGCCATTTTTCAAGACATGATAGGCCATTTTTAGGTATGAAGTAATTACGCGCTACATCACATCCTCTTACCCTATATACTTGTGTATAACCCAGGTCCAAATGCAAACATAGACCCTGATCTGCCATCGCATAATGTGCTGGCAGATCAGGATTTATGTTTTTTGTTCTACTGATTAGTCCTTACAAACTGCAGATATGCCGGCGCATTATGCGATGACAGATCTGGGTCTATGCAGTTTGCAGTTGGTATTAGCTTATACACAAGTATATATGGTAATTTATAATCTGTCCTGTCTGTCATCTGGTTTATTAAATGTAAAATAGTAATTTAATTATGATTTTTATAGCAACTGAGTTTCAGCAAAAACAAGATGAGTAATTGTTCTACACATGACATAATTTGGCAATTATCAATGTATCTTAATGTCAACTTACTTCTAGAACATCAGTTTTAAATAGAACATTACAAATGTGCATACTTTAAAATATTTGGACTCATTTGGACCTTACCCTTTATTCCTGTTTTGTTTGTCTTTTTTACAGAATTTGTGGTAAAATACCAATTTAACTTGTTAAATAAGTAACCATGAAACATGCTTATGCAACATACAAGGAGAGAGAGAGAGAGAGAGAGAGAGAGAGAGAGAGAGAGAGAGAGAGAGAGAGAAGAGAGAGAGAGAGAGAGAGAGAGAAGGAATAGTAAGCAACAGCTTGTCTGAATTACATCTAAGCAGTTTAATCTTGCCAGTTTACTCTCAATGACTAAACATATTTAGATCATATTGACACTGATTAAGACTCTTCACTTTTTTAAATTGCAATGTATACGGAAAATACACCAGCATAGAATAAACACCAGATGTGGAAGATTAAATAAAATGCCAGATGTTGCAGATCAAATAAAATTAAAACTTGTTTTATTGTTTCAAGTCCTCTAAGTATGGGAGATTAGTGGCTTGTCATCCCTGTAGCTAGTTTATGGTGCACAAATGAGGGTGATATGCTAAGATAATTGCTTTAATGCTCATTCTAATGAAAACATTAAATCCTTCTTCAAAAGTAACAACCATTATTCTTGTAATTTACACCTAGCAACTGTATTTCACTTTCTGATTTCACTATAGTTAAAATGTCCACATGTGAAAAGAAGTATCATGTTGAGAATGAAAACAAGCAAGTTTTCTATTTTCTATTTAAACAATCTTGTAAAGTTCATTACATTATTTTCTTGTTTATTCTTATATTTTCTAATTTGCCTATTTGTCTCTTTTCTTGTACATTCATTTATTCATTTGTTCAATCATTCATTTGTTCTTATACTTACTCTCTCACTCTGCCCTTAAGTGTATTTGTTCATTCATTTATTCTTATACTTACTCACTCACTCTGCCCTTAAGTGTATTTGTTCATTCATTTGTTCTTATACTTACTCTCTCCCTCTGCCCTTAAGTGTATTTGTTCATTCGTTCTTATACTTACTCTCTCACTCTGCCCTTATGTGTATTTGTTCATTCATTTGTTCTTATACTTACTCTCTCACTCTGCCCTTATGTGTATTTGTTCATTCATTTGTTCTTATACTTATTATCTCACTCTGCCCTTAAGTGTATTTGTTCATTCATTTGTTCTTTTACTTACTCTCTCACTCTGCCCTTATGTGTATTTGTTCATTCATTTGTTCTTTTATACTTACTCTCTCACTCTGTCCTTATGTGTATTTGTTCATTCATTTGCTTCTACATTCCTTTTTAAAATTAATATTAATTTAAAGTCAGTAAAACCTTAATGCATAGTTAAATTGATACTTTCTTTGTCCACAAATAATTGGGCAAGTTAGGAAGACATCCTGTTGCTATACATAGAAATTACTGGTATGTCATGTACCCACAACACCTTTAGCACACCACTATATTGCTTTTGGAATTCACATATGGTATAAAATTCAATGTCATAAAAGAAGTGTTACATCTCAGACAAAGTTTTCCCAAAATTTCATACTTATTTTAAGTTACTCATGTTACTTAACTTTTAAACACCAGATATGGGGCAATTTATTTCCATATGAATGTAACGTAAGATACCAATCTGATCTATCTCCAACAATATTCTCAACATCACTGAAAGTATCCAAATCAATGTTGTGATTGTGTGATAGCACAGACACCAAAGATCCAGTCTTAATATACTGAACATTAAGATCAATATAACACAGACACCAAAGATCCAGTTTTACTATACTGAACATTAAGATCAATATAACACAGACACCAAAGATCCAGTTTTACTATATTGAACATTAAGATCAATATAACACAGACACCAAAGATCCAGTTTTACTATACTGAACATTAAGATCAATATAACACAGACACCAAAGATCCAGTTTTACTATATTGAACATTAAGATCAATATAACACAGACACCAAAGATCCAGTTTTACTATATTGAACATTAAGATCAATATAACACAGAGACCAAAGATCCAGTTTTACTATATTGAACATTAAGATCAATATATAAAAACTGCAATCATTAATTGAAAACTGCAATCAACAATCATTAATTGAAAACTGCAATCATTAATTGGTTGGAGATGCAACAGGATACTATTTTTGCTTTTTCACCAAAGATAATGAAACACATTTGAGGACTTTCCAAACGAATAAGAATCAACTTGAAAGATTTAAGTTGACAGAATTTTTCATATCCTTGTTTTGCAGTTTTACTGGGTTAATATTCTTAATTTGGGTAATTAAAATGTTTGTGTCCTTAATTTGGGTAACTAAAATGTTTGTGTCCTTTGTTACAGCCATGCAATTATATTTCTTTCCCATGTGATGTTTTTAGAATCATCCAGAGTCTCATTATATCATCTAATACAATTAATGTATGTTGGGCCATTTTTTCTCTCCATTTTGTTTTCTTTTTACAGACAAGTCATTACCATTTAAATGTCTTTATTAGAAGAAATGTGATGTCAAACCCACTTACACTTTATCACTCCATCGACTGGGGACAGTGGGGTACATTTTATATCATGGTTATCCAATATACCCTTAACAGTATGTTTTTTACTTGTACTGATTGCACATGACAACTCTCTTTTATTCCTGAAAGAATTACTGTTATGAAATCGTCCTGGATCTGGTATCGAAAAGTGTTATTTAAACTTAAAATCTAACGAGTACATAACAATGGACATGAACAAAACTGAGGAACAGAGGTTGGAAAAACTCAATTTCTTGAAAATCAGTTGTGACACTGAAACCATTTTTGAATTAATTTAAAGGAAAATACTATATAAATTGAACTCATTCACCAGTTAATAACTATTTATACTATTTTCCATCTTTATGGAGCAAAAATTCCATACACAAATGGTTATTTACATAGATGCAACAGTGGAGAGAAAGTAGGCATTCCTTTTGTTTGCCAATCAACAAACAAGAGTCCATTAAAGGGAATGATGCTATACTGCTCAAAAATAATTTTCAAAAATTCAAGATAAGACCATTTCTTCCTTTTAAACTGCTGAGTGTTGAAACCATCTCTGATATTCTTCAGCATGAACAAGATTTTCAAATCAGCTGCTGTGGTGGATATATTGGAGATTGGCACTATTTTCATTTAGAAGTCTTTTGATCAAAAACCCCATGTCATAATGATTATTCATTCAAGGGGAGTAGTGATGGCAAGATTTTAAAGACGGTCATCATGGCAGCCATATTGTATGTACGACTGGCACTATTTCATTTAGGACTATCTAGGTATCATAAGAAGCCTATTGGTGAAAATGTAGTTTTTGGGTGGTAAAACTAATTTTAATTATGCAATACTTACCCGTCACTATTATATAGCTTATTACTTTTTTGTGTCGAAAAATCTCGTCCGTTCGATGTGAAAACATTCTCCCACTTAAAGTGGAGAATTTGTCAACAAGCCACGTCACACCCGTGCACCTCTCTGCGCCTGCGTGAACATTCATCTTTTTCATAGACGAAATTACGCCAGGACATCAGAGCGGGGTGGGAGGGGGCATTTGATAATAGTGATGGGTAAGTATTGCATAATTAAAATTAGTTTTACCCCCCAAAAAAACTAAATTTTAATAGCAGCAATACATTATCCCATCACTATTATATAGCTGAATTTGTCAGTTAGGCGGGTAGGCTGATGTGTTAAACTGATCAAAAACAGAGAAAAATGGAAAGTGCTCACCATTTGAGGGAGAGATCCACTTTACAAATTGTTGGAGTCCCTCTGGGCCATATGTTGTGTTGCAACTATGGGTCCGAAGAGAGAGTACCTGTGCAATTAGCGGAGGTAGAGAAGGTAGTATGGGATCGCCAAAATGCTGCCTTCATGATGTCCTCCAAGGAAGAGTGATTAGATAGGTCCATGAGACAGTGACTGCTCGAACCTCATGGGCTTTTAGTTTCGTAAAAGAGAGGTCTCTATCAGTAAGGGATTGATAAGCTCTTTAATTGTGGTGGCAATCCACCGTGAAATAGTGGAGGTCAAAATATCAAGAAACCCTTAAGAGGAAGGAAAAGACGTTTCCTGCCCTTCTTTTCCACTTTTGAAGCATTTAGCTAGAAACGCGGTGCCCTAACTGGGCATAAAAACCTATCTTGATCATCTCCAGCACAGATTCGACTGAGACTGGGGATCTCTATAGGTGATGGGGCCACCGCTGGTAACTGATTTGGCTGACAAAGGAGGGAAATGGATTTGTAATTGCCATTAACCCGGAGGCAGCCAGTGTCAACAGACAATGTATGAATCTCGCTACGTCTTCTCGCAGACGCCAAGCGAGTAAAAACACAGTCTTGAGTGTGAGGTCCTGAAGGGAAGCCTCACTCAATGGTTCATAGGGGGTTTTGGTTAAGGACCATAAAAACACACGATAGATTTCATCTGGGCGTAAGAGAGCGGGAGACAAATCTCTGTAGCTCAAAATACTGAATGAGATCAGCAAGGTGTGGATCTGAACCGATTGCGAGCCCTGAGAAAATTTAAGTGTGTTAGAGATGGTGGCTCTATAGCCCTTGATAGTTTATACTGAAACATCTTTTGTTCTCGAAAAGAACAAAAGGAAATCAGCAATGGCAGTTACCGAGGGACAGTTGGGATCAACACGTTTCCTACTGTACCAATCACAGAAGATTCTCCACCTGGCATCATAGACCTTGGATGTAGCTCTCCTGGCCTGAATGATGCAACTGGCAACCCGGCCCGAAAATTTGTTCTGGCGGATAGATCGCTTGAGATAAGCCAAGCGTGAAGGTGGAGAATGTGTGGGCTGTTGCGTAGGAGGGAGCCCCTGTGTTGTGACAGAAGATCCCTCCTGTAAGAAAGAGACCTGGGTTGATCTATCAATAGGTCTAAAAGATCGTTGACCAAGATCGTTGGGGCCATAACGGAGCTATGAGAATGATCCGGGCAGTGGAAGTTCTTACTTTTGCAGAACTTGTGGTAGTAGTTGCAATGGTGGGAGGGCGTATGCGAACAGACGATCCCACTGGAAGCTGAATGCGTCCACTGCCCAAGCTCTCTGGTCCGGGATTGGAGAGACGCAGAAGGGAAGTCTTTTGTTGAGCCTGGGCGCAAACAAGTCCACGAGGGGCCTTCCCCATAGTGAGGATAAGGGGACTCTGTCACTTCGCGGTGAAGAGTCTATTCCAAGAGAACTATTTGCTGACCTGGACAGACTGTCCGCTAAAACGTTCTTCTTCCCTGGGATGTGATGAACTCGGAGGGAAATGTTCTACGAGTTGGCCCAGCAGAGGAGGTTCCAGACCTCCATGGAAAGAGAAGGGGCATGTGTGCCTCCTTGATGTCGGAGATACGCTACGACGGGCGTGTTGTCGGAGGAGACCATGACAGATCAACCCCTGTACTCTGTCGATGCACCCTTGCAACGCTAGAAATACAGTTTCATTTCTAGGTTGTTCCTAGAGGAAACAGAGCTGATAGAGAATCCTTGTGTGGTTTCCACCCTGCGAGAAGGAGAAACTGTAGACGGCGCATATGGAGCCATCCTAAGGGAACCAGATCTGCAGCGGCATTCAAGGTTACCAAAGGGGATAGTTAAAGGCAAGCAGACAACAATGTTCTTGCTCGTAGCGCCTCTAGTAGTGCCAGGATTCGATCTATGTGATCCGGTGGGACCCAGAATAAGTTCTGGTTCACGAAGAAGTTCATCCCAATAAAACTTAGATGGGACGAGTTCTGACTTCTCAAGGTTGGGTAAAACAAACCCAACCGAGTCACTGTGAACCAACAACGGAACAGGTCATGATGGCGGGACTGAACCTGAACATTATTATTCGTGAAAATACTGGAGAATCGGGGTTCCCAGTAATCAGAGATAGGGCACTACAACTCCCATAACATGGGTGGAGACTCGGGGTGCAGAAGCGATTCCAAATGACAGAACCCAGAATTGAAAGACTTCCTGGTCCAAGCAAACCTGGAGGTATTCCCACTGGTTTAACAGGGGGAGATCGAAAATGATACACAATTTCCCACTTTTCTTGATGACCAGGAAGAATTGGAAGTAGAATGCAGGAGACTGATCGTTCAGGAACCTCTTGACTGCCCCTTTCTGTAAAAGGGTGTGCACCTCTTCCTTTAATGTTCCCCAAATTGGACTTGTGAAGAGCATCGGGGTCCTTGATAGAGGAGGTTGTTCCCAGAACTGAAGCCGGTAACCCTCACTTACATAGAAAGGACACACCCATCATCCAAGTTACTTGATCAAGCCTCTGAAAAGAGGCCTAGACAAGCACCTACAGGGACATTAGGAGAGGAATGCACGGCAGGAGAGGATACGAGTCCCTAGGTTTCATTTGAGCTTGTGCATTGGACTGGGGCTGCATCTGTTTTAAAATTTAGTGGGTGGCCCCTGGGGGCAATTCACCTTAGTGTGCTTCCTGGCCGATTACGATGGGCCAGGTGCAGTTGTGAAGGATCTATGTCCATGATCCTTCAATCTTGTGAAGCCACAGTGGGGATGAGTCCTTCAAAGAGGCTCTTGGCTTCCAATGTAGCAGCCCTTAGAAGGTCTTTCCTATGGTTAAATAAGACCTTTGAGGAGTCCAGCACAATGTGATGGTGGAAGTTAGAAGTTCCATTGATAAAACCATTGCGACAGAGAGTGAATTCTGGGATGTCTTGATCACAGCTTCCAGCACGCATAGTAATGCGGCTGGGTTCAAAGCAGTCTTCCTCAGCATACAAAACAAAGTAGCTGAGAAGAGGTCTGCATGGTGACCAGAAGTCGGCCTTTCTGCTCAAACCTTGGTTATTTTAATCGGAGGGCATGCCCAGGCTACAATTATAATACCCACTTGAGACATCTGCATCCAACTGAAGAGGTTCTTAATGGGTTTTCACTTCGGGAATGTACCCAGTAATTAGAGGCAGAGACCAAGGTCTCAAAGTAGAGGGAGGGACAGACCATCCTCTATGCCATCTAGCACAGGCTGGCCTGTGGAAGAACCTCTATGACATTTCCTCCATCGTTGAGGAATTTAGAAGGAGCAGGAGATCTGGTTGTGGCTGGATCCCGGAGATCTTTTATACTGGAAAGGATCTTCTTGGGTTGTGTGCAAGATGGCTTTGGGCACAAGTTACAGCGTTATCAAAAAACCAGATCTCTTCCAAATCATCTAAGTGAAAGGAACTAGTGGACTGATAGGAGGCAACAAAAGAGCTGTTTCTACCTCGATCTCACTGGAGTCAACGAGGGTAGATAAATGCATCATCATCTAGAACACTCCGAGCAGGAGAGTGGCTGGACATCATTATGTCCTTCTGAGACAGTGACATAGGTGTACCCGACGCCATTTCCCGTACTTGTTCGTCTATGTGCTCTAGATGTTCCAGGATAAAGACGAGACCGCTTGTCTTCCGTGGATGATGCTATTCTTCCGCCTTGCTGGTGAATACGCTCTGACAAGGAGGCAATGGCAGGACACGAGCCGCGGCATCGCCTCTACTCTGGGCCTCACCTCTCATACGGATTCATTGGGATAATAGGAAAGGGGGGATCCCGATCCGATCCCCTTCCCTCGTCTGAACCCTGTGGGCAGACTCCCAATCCTGTACAAGGTATGATGGTAGATTTTTTAAATTTTTTTTATTTGGTCCGATCCCCTATCCCCGCACTATGAGACCTCTGGGTGATGACCGGTATAAGGTTTGAAAGGCTGAGATGACCGACGGCCTGTGACGATGTAAGCAGCCATCGGGACAAAGTCACCGGTGACCGGTCATCATACATTGACCGGTCATTTCTACCGGTCAATGCCCGGTGATCGGACCAGCCACTACCCAGTGACCGGACCGGTCACTGGTCAATGCCCGGCGACCGGACCGGTCACCGGTCAATACCCGGTCACCGGTCAGTTAGGCGATATAGATATGTCAGCCTAGTTTGTCTCATTCGAGAGGCTGTGACACGCCACCCTGAGACGAGCGGTGCACCTCCTTCCTCGCGGAAGGCAGCTACACGCTATTCTGATATAAGCGGTGCACCTCCTTCCTGGTGGAAGGCAGCACACGCTACTCTGATTGGAAGGCAGCAACACGCTACTGTTCCCAAACTGTCTCCGGACTCTTGAGATTGGTCCCATAGACGCCTGGGACCCCAGAGCCTGTAGAACTAGTCTTCTCACAGTATGTTCCTGCCTGAGACCTATAAGAGAACAAATTTGAAAATTCAGACGATGATGCGGATTAATGTTTCTTCCGCCTCTATACATACGTCTGGAATCGGCTAGATTGTAGATTTCATTAGTCATTTGTGTGAGGTCCAATGTTTTTCTACGTGTACACTTGAACACGTGGGGTAGTCTGAGTGAGTATCCCAAGGGCCCTTCTTGTGGCCATACTTCCTACAGACTGACCTGACATTGTTCTCTGAAAAGAAAAATGTTTCTGAAAGAGAGCAATAATAATAAAAATAATATTGTATTATTCTTCATACGTAAAACTCACCTGTCTGTATGTACCGGGTGTTATATACCTCCAGTATATTTGTACAAGGTAAGCAACTGTTCCCTGAATTAAGAATTTATCTAAGGAGAACAATAATAATAATAATAATAATAACAATATTATATTATTTCCACACTTGAAAACTCGTCTCGCTTGTATATACTGCGTACTATACACACGCCAGTTCATCTGACCTATAATACAATAATAAAACGTGTAACACTCACCTTTTATTTCCACACGTGGAAAACTCACCCTTTTGTATATGTCGCGTGCTCTATGCACACCAGTTCACTTCGCTCTGTTTGCATATACTTTAGCGGTCTATATGCACCACAGTGGAATTGTCTAAAGGTAAACAATATACATATACATGTTAACAAGGATTAGGAGTCTAGTTTTCTTGACAAACTTAATTGTTCTCAAGAAAGTACAGCATATCAATGCGACGCGTCACGCATGGTTAATAAAGATACAATTTATGAATTAGCAAAAACAATAATATTTAAACAAATATTTAATTGGTAGAATATATATGCGCCCTATCTCGGTTGTCTATGTCACGTTGTAAGGAACACACAAGACTTACCGTGAGCTAAACTGTATCTGAAAAGAAAAAATACATGGTGTACCCTCACCCCTAAGGACAGAATACACGTAGCAATTTAGAAAGACTCTTTCTAGAACAAACACTGACGTAGGGCAGCATAAGACACATAAGACGAGATGTACAAATGTAACCCAGATTGAATTTAGGCTGAAAGGAGAACCCAAACGTGGTTGAAAACTGCAGTAGACAATTTTTCTCTGGTTACGTTCGTCGACACAACCATTAGCCATGGCGTCCATGAAAAAGATGAATGTTCGCGCAGGCGCAAAGAGGTGCAAGGGTGTGACGTGGCTTGTTGAGAAATTCTCCACTTTAAGTGGGAGAATGTTTTCACATCGAACGGACGAGATTTTTCGACACGAAAAAGTAATAAGCTATATAATAGTGATGGGATAATGTATTGCTGCTATTAAAACCCCATGTTGCTATAACCATCCATTTCGGAGAAGTAGAGATAACAATATTTTCAAGATGATCACCATCATGGCCATATTGAGGGTCAGTTTGCATCATTTTCATTAAGGACCAACTAGACACTATAAAAACTCGTCTGATGAAAACCCCATGTCAAAATGACTTTCCTTTTCACAAGGATAGCAATAACAAGGTTTTCAAGATAGCCACCATGTTGGCTATATTGGTTGTCAGATCATCACAATTTTAATTTAGGACCAACAAGGCATAATAAGAAGTCTTCAGGTGAAAACACCTTGTTGATATGGCTTTCTGTTTAGGAAGAGTAATAATAACAATATTTTCAAGATGGCTTCCAATGTGGCCATATTGAATATCAGATTTGCACCATTTCCATTCAGGACCAACTAGAAGAAGTCTTCTGGTGACGAGCCATCTAGGAGGAGTAGCAATAATAAGATTCCACAGTGGCCATATTGGCATCATTTTCACTTAAGACAAACTAAACATCATAAGAAGTCTTTCATTGAAAACCCATGTCAATATGACTTTTTGTTCAGAGGGAATAGCAATAACAAGATTTTCAAGATGGCTGCCATGGTGGCCATATTGGATGTCAGATCAGCACCATTTTCTTTCAGGAACAACTAGACACCATAAGAAGTTTTTAGTGAAAACCCCATGTAGATATGATATGACCATCCATTCAGGAATAGCGATAACATGATTCTCATTTTCTAGATGGCTGTTGTGGCTGCCATATTGGATGACTGAGTGGCACTATTTTCATTTAGGACCAACTAGACCATGGTATGAATGTGTGTGTAGTGTTTCATGGCAATCCTCCATGTAGTTTCAGAGGAATAGCTGTAACAAACTTGTGCTAATAGGTGGATGGATGATGGACAACAGACCATAAGCTCTTCTGGTGCTTTGTATGACATCAGGCTATCATAAATGGGTAGCATATAGATGTCATAAAATAAACACTGCTTGATGCTGACAATGTCATCTATTTTACAAGTTACTGCAAATATTTCATAATAATCTGAGATGCAACATTTTGACACCAATCTGATTTATAAAATTCCGAAAACAGTGTATAAAATTCTATTGGTGCTATCTTTATATGACTTGTACCACAAATTAGGTCAACACATGTACTTTCCATGCATGGTCAATCATGGTCAGAAACTTATGAGATTGGCATAAAATTTATATGATTTTGGAACATAACACTTATGACACAAATATTATGTCCAAACATGGTGAAAAATAATTGAACAATTTATTATTTATTTATTTCATTCTGAGGATCTCTGCATGATTTTCAAATGTATACAGGTATGCTTTCTGAGTACTGTACACTGAATACCAATGACCACTCTCTAACTTAACAGCTAGGCATGACGAAGGCATTTAATTATGACACTCTCACTGCGGACACAACAAAACTTGGGAATGTTCTTAATATTTAATGTTATCTCTCTACTGCTGACTTTAAAGAACATAAGCACCAGCTTTAAGTTTTGTGGACTATTTAAGGAAATACTTACATTTTTTACTTTTTTTTTAGAGATGTAACACTTATTTTATGATATTGAACTCTGTATCATATGTAAAATAGTTTTTCACATATTTTAACTTATGCAAAAGAGCCATATTGGCTGTAAAATCAGCATCACTTTCATTTAGGACCAACCAGACATCATTAGAAGTCTTATGGCGAAATCGCCATGTGAATATAACCATCCATTCAGGAGTAGCAATATCAAGATATTCAAGATGGCTGCCATGGTGGCCATATTGGATGTTAGATCAGCACCATTTTAATCTCGAACCAAGTAAATAGTACAAGCAGTCTTCTGGTATAAACACCATGCTAATATGCCTTCCCATTGAGGAGAAGTAGCAATAACAAGATTTTCAAAATGGTTGCAATGATGGCCATAAGGGCCTTCAGATCAGCACCATTTTCATTAAGGACCAACTAGACACCATAAGAAGTCTTTCAGTGAGAACCTCATGTTGATATGACCATCCACTCAGGAGGAGTAGCAATAACAAGATTTCAAGATTGTCACTGTGTCGGCCATATTGAATATCTGAGTGGCACCATTTTCATTTAGCTCTAACTAAACATCATAAGAAGCCCGCTGGTGGAAACCTCATGTCAATATGACTTTCAGTTCAGATGGAGTAGCAATAATAAGATTTTCAAGATGGCTGACATGGTGACCATATTGGATGTCAGATCGGCAACATTTTCACTTAGAACCAACTAGACACTGTAAGAAATCAATTAGTAAAAACCCCATGTCGATATGACTTTCTGTTCAGGAGGAGAAGCGATAACAAGACTTTTAAAATGGCTGCCACGGTGGCCATATTAGATGTCAGATTGACACAGTTTTTATCTATAACCAACTAGACATCATTAGAAGTTTTTACAGTGAAAACCCCACGTCAATATGACTTTCCATTCATGAGTAGTGATAGCAAGATTTTCAAAATGGATGCTATAGTGGCCATACTGGATGTCAGATTGGCACCATTTTCTTTTAGGACCAACTAGACATCATGGAAAGTCTTCTGGTGAAAACCCCATATTGATATGACTTTCCATTCAGAAGAAGTTGCAAGTAACAAGATTTTCCAGATGGCCACTGTCGTGGTGATATTGGATGTCTGAGCAGCACCATTTTAATTTAGAATCAACTAGACCATAGGATGAATGTGTGTGTCAAGTTTCATGGCAATTCTCCAAGTAGTTTAGGAGGAGTATTGATAACAAACTTGTGCTAATGGCTTGACAGACAGCCGACGACGAACAACAGATCATCCCACAAGCACTTCTGGTCTGTAACCAGTACAGCTAAAAAATTTACTCACAAATATGAAATTATTTTTTACACATGTAAAAATCCTTTTAACATTTGTAAACCAGAGTACCATGAACAGCACATTATATGCCCACACAATGTTTAGTCCTTTATGAAAACTCTAGTAGGATATGGTTGCCTATGGAGATAATTAACCAATGGGTCCCAATAACCTTGATGTTTGATAAAGGTATGCAGTCTTGAACTAAAGTTAACTGTGTAGAAACCATTATTTTCTTATTAGACTTACCATGACCATTAGACCTCAGAATCTATATATTTTGTTATTACCCTAAGTGCAAGCCATCCCAAAAATTTGGCCAAGGAACTTACTCTAGAACAAAGTTATTCTACAAAACTCATTTTTCTTTGAGCCATAATGACCTTGACCTTTGACTTTTTGACCCCCAAATCAATAGGCCTCTTCTATACCTTAAGTGCATGCCCTTAAATTACTTTGGTCAAGGTATCTGATCTAGAACTAAATTATGCAAAAAACATTTCTCTTCTTTCAGTCACAGTGATATTGACCTTCAACCTTTTGACCCCCAAATCAAAAGGCTTCTTTCTTACCCAACATGCAAGTCACAAACTTTGGTGGAGACACATGGTCGAGAACTTAAATTTTTAAGCAGAAACCCTTTTTTTTCTTCTTTTGGTTAAAGTGACCTTGATCTTCAGTCTTTCGACCACAAAATCGATAGGCTACTTCATTACCCTCAGTGCAAGCAATCCACAAAGTAAAGTCCAGGTCTGTGATGTACAACTATTGTTTTTATGTAAAAACCATTTTTCTTTGAGTCACAGTGACTTTGACCTTTGACCTTTTTACCCCAAAATCTGCAGGTTCTTCCTTAGCCCAAATGCAAGCCATCCACAAAGTTTGGTGATTGTAGATTGTTAAGAACTCAACTTATTGTGCAGAAACTATTTTTCTTGAAGTCTTCAAGTTACTGTGCAGAAAACGAAATTGGTAACAGATGGAGAGATGGATGGACAACATCATAATATAATATGCTCCACATTATGGTGGGTGTATATAAAAAGAACTATACATATTTGAAATTATTTTACATATGTTTAAAAGAATTTCACATCTGTGAAAAAGAATTTCATACATGTAAAATAAGCCTTTATTTCACAAATGTTAGATTCTTTTTCACGTATGTAAAGGAGTTTTTCCACATACATGTATATGAAAATAGGAATTAATGCTTAGACAGTTTACCATAGGTCTATTGTTCTGATGCATGATGCATTATTTGATGACTTGAAATACCTACCTTTCTATCATACTTTGTGTTATTGTTATTTGAGGACTTGAAATACCTACCTTTCTATCATACTTTGTGTTATTGTTATTTGAGGACTTGCAATACCTACCTTTCTATCATACTTTGTGTTATTGTTATTTGGCGACTTGCAATACCTACCTTTCTATCATACTTTGTGTTATTGTTATTTGAGGACTTGAAATACCTACCTTTCTATCATATTAAATACATGTCCCTACCTTTCTAAAAATTTATTTTGATTTCCACTTGTAGACAGATCATGACATAGTAATGGAAATTAGAGGGAATTCTGATTATATTGGGAATTAGAGAATTTCAAACTCTTTTTTTCAAAAGTATTTTTGCATAAATGCCCCTCTCACCATCTTTCTCACTCTCTACAATAGCCAATTTATCCTGAGCAACCATGTCTTATTTTGTCATTGAGAAAACGACATAGAAGTTTGTCTCAAACATTTTTCTCTTTCTCTAAATGAGAACTGCTTTTCACAACTAAAGCTGATTTCTAGCAAAGAATGATGCATTTCTGAGGAGGTTGCCACAAACTTTTAGAAGGCCACAAAATGACTTGACAAATTCATTCATTTTATTTTCTTCAAACAGATCAATATAACTTTCATTGTTTTCTATTAATATTCTGGTGCAATTTATGGTCATGTTACTGATGAAATGTCTGTTCAAACTTTGTAGCTAGCATGCAGTACATAAAATATTAGTGACATAATGAAAACATCAATTGTTGCAACTTTTCTTGATGAGTTATATCATTCATCAGATGAATGGTGGAAGATTTTTTCAAACCTTCTTTTCTATCTTTGACAAGAGGTGAAAAATAACTGACTTCAATTCATTGAAACTATATAAGCAAAAGCATAGAAGTTCATTTTTTAAACGTGATAAAGGATCATTTTGATCAGAAAGTTGCAGGTTACAAATGGAATTTGTTGATTGCAACAATTCAGTGCAACACATTGGACCATGCTGACCTCTGTTATAGCAATAACAAATCACAGTGAAGGATTGCCTTTTGGCACCAATGATATCTAACACATTGATTGTGCCAGAATCATGTTTCAGTCATGGGTAAAGTACAATACTATGTAATCATGATTCCCTCAAAGGGACTGATGCTCTACTGGCTGAAAAGAATTTCCAGGAATCCAAGATAAGACCATATCTTCACTACAACTGTTGATATTCTTGGATTACCTATGTCAATATGAACAACCATTCAGGAGGAGTAGCAATAACAAGATTTTCAAGATGGCCATCATAGTGGCCATATTGGATGCAATATTGGCACTATTTTCATTTAGGACCAACTAGATATTATATGAAGTATTTTGGTGAAAACACCATTTCAGTATAACCGTCTATTGAGGAGAAGTAGCAATAACATGATTTGCCACCATGGCAGCCATGATGGATGTTAGATTAGCACCGTTATCATATAAGACCAACTAGCCACCATAAGAATTCTGGTGAAAACCCCTTGTCAATATGAATTTCTGTTTAGGAGGTGTAGCCACAAGAAAATTTTCAAGATGGCTGCCATGGTGGCCATATTGGATGTCAAATCAGTGCCATAGGAAATCTTCTGGTGAAAACCCCATGTCGATATGACCATCAATCCAGAAGGAGTAGTGATAATGATTTTCAAGAGGGCTGCCATGGTGTGGCTATATTGTTTGTCAGGTTAGCACCATTTTCATTTAGGTCCAAGTAGACATTATATGAAGCCTTTCTGTTAAAACCCAATGTAGATATAGCCATCCATTCAGGAGATGTACTTGTAGTGATAACAAGATTTCCAAGATGGCTGCTGTGGTGGACATATTGGATATCAGAGCAGCACCATTTTCATTTAGAACCATCTAGACCTTGGAATGAATGTGTAAAGTTTCATGGCAATCCTCCTTGAAGTGTAGTTCAGAAGAAGTAGCAATAACAAACTTGTGCTAACGAATGGATCGATGGCAGACAATAGGCCATTCCATAAGCTTGTCTGGTCTATGAGCTAAATACAAAATATTAATTGTCCATGGAGCTCAGATAATACAGGCTGTATATACAGTGTACTTCACCATTAAACCTTGTTCTAAATCAAGTTTATACCCAAATAAAGTATTTTAAATAAGACATGCTTTTAAGAAGAGTGTGTTATTCTACTGTAACCAACCTCCATGTCCATTTTTCCACTGCTCAAGAGAACACTGGTGGAGAAGTGCCCATGGGCGGGCAAGTTGGGCTTGGCGGTTCATGTTGGCCACCACAGAGCTAGGGCCCATTAGCCCATAGCTGCCTCCTTTACTCTCCTGAGCACCCATAACAGACTAGATTATCTAAAAGACAAAGATAAAAACAACTTATTGATTACTGATATACCACTTGTGGAAGAAAAACCACAGGTATATTATTGGCAGTTTCATCTCGGTGTCTGAATATACATACATCCAATATGTCATGTTTCTTAGTGCAAATGCAAAAACTTTTTTACCATTCAAGATACAACAGTCAAACTTTGCAGGTGACATTACCATAGGGTGTAGATTTGTAGTAAGGTTTTGTAATTTTTCTGTGACCAGGGTGGCCCCCAGGGCAGGTTAGAGATAAAACATACATAAAATGATCATTCTTATATGTTGATTATGGTTTTCATTTTCATTCAATACATTTCTTAAATTAGTCAAGATATACCATGCATTTAATGTATTGTTCACAGATGGCTGAAGGGTCCTTGGACAGGTTTTTGTGGTAACAAAAAAAAAGTAGGATATCACCAAGACATGGTTATCATGGCTGTAAATCAAAGTTTGAGCATCCGCAGATTTGTCATGTGACTGTCACGTGCACTTATGAAGCAAGCATCTATTCATGCAAATATTTAAAATAAGCCATTATTGTGGATTTCTCATTCAGTTTGCTTAACATGTGATTAGTCAAAAGCCCCAAAAATGACAGATAATATCTGTGGAGTTGAGTCACATGACCAAAGCAACCTAAACTTTCAAATGAGCAAATGAGTAAAAGTCACATCTGATTGGTTGCTGGATCTGATGGAACAGCTGGAATTCCAAATGGTGACAGGAGGTAGAGTTGTGTTATTGCATGTGGATTTATAAGTTGTCAAATAAAGGATTTAATCCAGAAATATTCTGTACATATCACCCAAAGGCCACTTCAACTGACTGTAACTTGGAAGCTGCAAGAAATACCAAAGTGGGTAAAATGTACCCTGATGTATTGCGGATAGATTTGTCTCTGTCAATTGCATAATTTTCTGAAGAGATGATATCAGACCCGAAAAATTCCATCAGTATCAGTACAGGTTTGAGGGCTGATTTATCAGACGATACAAAGATCTACCATTATATAATGCACCAGGGAATCTGTGCCTATGCTGTTTATTTGAAACTCAAAATTTGAGATCAAGAGAACAGATCCTGATCTGCTGTCACATGATGTGCTGGCAGACTGGGTCAATGCTGCTTGCAGTTCGGCTTGGTTTAGTGTTTCATAATGGCACATCAACACATAAAAGGCTTAATCATGCAGAGGCGGTTGAAGTAAAAGTTCCTTTTCCAGTCATGAAACCATGTTTGCTAACCCAGCATTGTCTGGACAACATATAAGGCTGCACCATTCTGGTTTTTAGTCTGGCACGCTAACCAATGAGCCACCATCACTCCCTTGCAGTTTGGTGCCATACATGGGGAAAATATAGCATCTAGTCGCAGCCTACAATTGTATTTGAGGTTAGTTGTTTTGTTCTGTGTTTTCTGGTTTCCTCAACCTTTATGGTTTATCAGTGATCCATGCTATGTTTTGCCAAGTCACTGAACATGGATTTCTGAGATCACATTTTACAATTATTTCACTAGTGTTGTACAACCAAATCAAAACTAAAATCTTCCTCTGTTCTTCTCTTGTTTTAGATGTGAAATGAGGAACACTTATCAACATATATTAGGGATGGGATCTGAATGGGAATCTAGGAACTGATTATCAGAAGCTTATAACTACAGAATATACTGTACTCACATATAAGCTGATACCAAATGCAAACTGCATAGAATCCAGATCTGTCATCGCATAATGCACCGTCAGATCTGGGTATATCCAGTTTTTAAGGACTAATCAGTAGAAAAAACAACATAGACCCTGATCTGCCGGCGCATTATTCAACAGATGATCAGCGGTCTATGTTGTTTGCATTTGTATCTGGTTTATACGCGAGTATATATGGTAATATTCAGGTGATCATTTCTCTCCACATATTCTTCATTCCCTTCATTCCCCCTCCTTTCCCACTACTCCCAGTACCATAAACTGTACAATTTGGTCTTCGTTTTTGTAAGCTAAAGATATAACTATGACGGAATTGGCATAATAAGAAAGTACATGTGCCTGATATCATAAATTTCAAACTGACATCTTGAAATAAAAAAAAAAAAAAAGAATATCTAAGATTTATGTGTTAGGAATGATGGCCAATATCACCAAGCCTGTTGCTATGACAGCAGAAGTCACATTACTTGCTCAGTGGTGTTAAAGCAAAATTACTATTCCTGAAATCAGCTCCATCACGTACATATATTATGTGCAAAACAAGTTCAATGTAGATTGTACACTAAAAGAAATATACTTACCGTGGGATTTTATTAATTTCAAACAGTTATGAGAATTTTCCACACTGATCCTGAATTCTGGATTTGCATTTGTGATTGTACATTATACCGACCAGTAGTCCACAGAATGTATTTGAAGGACTGACGTACATTATGGTGGTGGGCGGCAAAATAAGAGTTACATCTGATAATTGGTTTATAGTCTTTTTATAGTCTTCAGAATTCATCCTCCTCCTTTCTGATTTACCATCGTGCTAACTGATTTATTGTTCTACCCTTTAAAGTATGGTCATGTATTTTCAATTTTACTTTTTTTTTCTGAGTATTTGCTGGAGTACAATAGACTGTTTTGCATGACAAATTGATCAAGGTATATTCAATCATAAATGTATACAGAATCACAACATACATAAAAGAAATTCAATTTGTACTGAACAAATTAACATAAAAACCGAAATCGGAAACAAAAACAAGAACAATAAAATCCTACCTTTATGCTGGATACACCCACGGACATAAAACACAAACCAGTAATTACCGGTAAGATGTGGATGTACTTACTAAACAAAGCAAGACACTGATACCTTCATCTATATTAGATTAAAATAATAAAAACATGTTTCAAAGACAGAATATAATGTATCATTTCATGGTTCCAAACAATACTTATTTACTTCATTAACTCTTTGCCCCAACAGATAGTTTTTGACACATTCTATTCTGTACTTGGTAACTCTTACTAAGATTCTCATGTACATTTGTATATACTAAGTTACTAACACATAGGTAGGTCAATTTACCAAATCTGGATATAATACAGCAGTCCCTATGTGTTACACCTTGTGCTGTAAACACCTTTTAGAAGGAACTCAACCATGTATAATATAAACAGGTTAAATCTGGATCAATATACAATAATATAATTATGGCCACACACCATCAAAATTCTGACAGATCAAAGGGCATTGTCCAAATTTCAAAGATAAGTACACTTGTATACATGTGAACATTTCTGACCCTGAGGTAATTGCATTGCAATAGCTCCTTTCCAACACAATTGGTGACCATATTAAATTACATCTATTAAAAAATAAATTACAACTATTAAATTACAACTGATAGATTTAAATCATTGTTTTGTTTTTTTAACCATGGATTTTATAGAGTGCCCTATATGGATTATATAGAGTGCACAACGTGGATTATAAAGAGTGCGCGGCAAATGAAATACATTCCTGAATCCTAATAAAAATATATGCATTATATTTAACATATCAAAAGAGAGAACAGAAAACGAGCTTCGTGTCAGTGCCTTTTTAATACTGTCTACTTATAAGTAGAATCCAACTGCAAACTGCACAGACTCGGATCTGCCATTGCATAATGTGCAGGCAGATCTGGGTCAATGCAGTCTGTTAGGATTTATCAGTAGAACAAACAATACAGACCCTGATCTGCTGGTGCATTATGTGACATCAGCAGATCAGGGTCCATGTTGTTTGTAGTTCAATTCAACTTATAGTTAAGTATAGATGGTAATTTGTTTGCCTATCTTGTTCGACCATGATTTGACTAAATTTTCCTTTCAAAGAAAGGCTTTCCCAGAGAATTAACTCCAGGGCACAGGGCTAGCTGGTCTTGGACTATGGTCACATGTATTAGACAAGGACAATGTTTCGTTGGGAATGGAATGTCAAACCTTGGTCCTAACTGAAACAGGACAGAATGTTTGGAAAAATTGAAATAAGAAACAATGAAAGGGAAGAAAAAGTGATGAAAAGTCACCAAAAGTTAACTATTATTTTTTGTCAAAGGAACACAACTAACTGTAAGGGATGTATGACATATGCAGGAAAAAGGAATAACAGGTGAGGAAATATTCATGGTCTGACATCCCGGAACAATTTGACAATTCTGCTAGACAAGTACAGTAAAATTTTCTGTAACTTGCCTGGAAAATTATACACAATATGAAGGAAAAATATAGATCATTGTATGATTTTAGTAAAATTCTCTTAAATTTTTAAAAAAATTCAAATTCATTTATGTGACTAACATCAAACAAAATTTTTCATTCTATTTCTAAAACATTGCTGATCTTTTGATGATACACTCTAGACAAGGTGACAAGTTAATCAAGCACTTCCTCTTTAATTGTCTCCCTTTGTCAAAATTTCACTGGTTAACAGTTTAAAAAAATTACCAATGGCAGCAACCTGCTGTGTTATTGACACAAGGTCAATAAAATAAAACAAATACATGTTCATTCATTAAACTTTCATCATGAACTGCACCTATTCAATACACTTCAAAACATTCATAAAAAACTTAGATCCAGGTCTTTTTATTGCTGCACAGAACACAGACAGGCTTGTCTAATGTTGATTTATCACTGTGGGGTGTCATGTGCCTAAGTGTCAGGTTCTCCAAGCCCATATATATGACATTACCACTGTTACAGCATAAACATTATTTTTTTCCTAAAAAATTATCAAAATTGGCTCATGCAGCATGTACAGTACAGGGTTCATACAGCTGTTGGTAAAACAAATTCCAGACTTTTTCCAGACTGGATTGCAATATTTTCCAGACCTGTCCGGCACATGTATTCGAAGTCCGTATCACTATAAATGAGCATGTGGTATCCACATAATATAAAACAGTATCCACCAATCACAAGTGGGTGATAGGTCATATGTCTCGCCAACTACACTGAACCAGCAGGGCCATCACTAGACCAAACGGCGCCAGATGCGATGAGTGTCTTTAGTAAAATAAAACACAGCAACCCAAAATTCCATACTTTTTCCAGACATTTAGAGCAAAATCTTTATTTTTGATACTTTTTCCAGGTCTGGAAAGAGCACTCTTTTTTTCCCATACTTTTTCCCGACTTTCCAGGATTTGCACGAACCCTGACAGTATATATTGCAATAAGTGTTTTAGTGAAAATCCCATGTTGATATGACTATCTGTTCAGGAGGTGTAGCAAGAACATGATTTTAAAGATGGTCACCATGGCAGCCATTTTGTGAGGTCACATCAGCACCATTTTCATTCTGGACAAACTACATATGATCAAAACTGTTTCACTGGATACCCATGTCAAAACAACCATCCGTTCAAGAGGGGTAGCCATAACAAGATTTTCAAGCTGACTGCCATTATGGCCATTTTGTGAGGTCAGATTGGCACCATTTGTTAACTGGTCCAACTACATACAGTAAGCAGTGTTTAGTAAAACCCCAATGTCAATACAACCAGCTCTGTTTATGATGAGTAGATATCAAAATGGCTTCTGTGGCAGCAATGTTGAAACTCAAAACATCTTCATTCAGGACCAAAAACATAACAGGCAAAGTCTTTTAGTGAAAAAAACCCCATGTTGATTGGAGGAATAGTGATATAATTTTGCACGGGCTTTCCATGTCAATACAATCATCTGTATAACAAGATTTTCAAAATGGCTGACATGGCAACCATGTTGGGGCCAGATCAGTACAATTTTATTTATAGCCAACTAGACATCATAAGAAATGGAAATATGTCAATATGATGAGCAATTGAGGAAAAGCAGTGATAAAAAGATATTCAAGATGGCCACAGTGGACAGCTAGCCAGACAATGGATAACAGGCCATCACACAAGCTCTTCTGGTCTTTGACCAGCAGAGGTAAATATTAAGAAATTGCTGTCATGGCCTTAAAATCTAATAGTGTAATCTACATTTGCATCAAATTCAATTTGTCCACATTGTGTGGTTTTTTATTGCAATCTTTCAAACAAGCTTCTCAGGATGAATGGACATATGGATACATCTATAAATAGATGAACATAATTTTGGTAGCAAATTGAAATTTGTGTACATGGCTCAACCTAATGCACATCTATGAATAGCCCCAGGGGTCTAGCCTACTACATTTTTCAAAATGTAGGGGTGGACTAAAAATCAGACTATTATATTTAGTAAGTATTTGTCCAAAAAAATTTAAAATTGGGATGGGGGTGGGGTTGGTCGGGGGGGGGGGGGGGGGCTTATAATCAGATGAACTGAATAAATATATTGTTGGAGAATACCTGATACCTGAGCTTGTCAACTGCAGTGCGTGTTCAGCTGCATTGATCCCTATCGATGAAATGCAACATTAAAGGTTGTATCATTTATTACTGCATCATGTGCTTTTGTATGGTAGCTACTGCAATTGATCTTTGACATGTGTTAACTGGTCCTAAGTGTGTAAACATCTACAATTAAAAATGGGGAAATATCCTATAAATCATGATAAAGTCATATGCACGTATTTCAACTTTTTCCTATAGATACTATATATGCTAAATAAAGTCATTTCCATCTACTGTGCATTGAATTTCACACCAATAATCATTAATGTTTTCCAAATTTACTTTTAGATTGGATGTATTTAAAATCAAATGCTACAGGATAAGCTCTCTCAAGACCACACATATTGCTAACAAAACATAATATCTCAAAACAAGTAGCCCGTGGCATCTCAAAACAATGGTCTTTCAAGCAAACTTATGTTTCACTGTATTGTCATACATCATTTTTCTTGTCCACACAAAAACAACCTTGTTTTTTTCATACAACACTGATTCTAAACTGTCAAACTAACTACCCATTTCATCTTTACCTCAGGCAAGTGTACTTCATTCCTCTATAATGGAAAGTTATTTGTGAACTTAAGCGAATTTCAATCATATAAATATGCCTTAATTTGTTTTTAAAAATGCCTGTCAAATTAAAAAAATTTGTAAATAAAATATTGATTTGTGTAATAATTGTGTTACCAGTACATTTCTGCAACCAAAGAAACATGAAGAACATCTGCAATTATTTTTCCTATAAGCTTACCACTAAGTTTTGTACATTGCAATTTGCTTCCTTTCAGTTTCAGGATATACATTTTTTTTGTGTGTAAATGGAACAAAGTCCAGATTTAATTATACATGCATGTTGAATTCAAGCTCTAAATGCCACTAAAAACACAACCCAAGCTTACACAGTATGACTCAGAGGTAAACTGAATGCTCTTTTCCTGACACCTGAAAATAAATTTAAATGCAATTTTGATTATCATCATCATTGTTGTTGTCGTCATCATCATCATCATCATCTCATGACTATGTAGTCTGGAATTTTGACCTTGTTCTACTTGTCCCTATTTCCATGAATATGGTACAAGCAGTATAAAGGTCAAGGTACCAGACTATTAAATATGCAGATATGCTCCATTATGGAAACTCAGTTTGTATCAGTTACTCAAGCAATATGAGACAGTGTCAGTTGAAAATGGAAGGACAGACATTCTTTATGATCCCTAAAAGACATACAAATCTAGTTGGGACAAAATGTAATAATATACAATACCAAAGTTATGCACTCCTGCTTACTAGTAATATACAGTATTTCTCACATGACAAGACATAATAAATTTTTCCAAATCTGGGAGGAGGTGTGTGTATTATCAAGCAGAGATGTCCTCAGTAAATACTGCAAAAAGTTGTTAAAGATTGGGGTGGACTGGTCATTGTGAAGCATGGGCTATCATCAGATGACTACTCAGCAGAAAGTAGCACAGTGATGAACATCTGAACTCAAATCATCGAATTGCCTACTTATGGACCTTCCTGAAGGCAATTGATGCTCAATGAACAATTATTACATGTTTTAGTACAAACCAATTAGAGATGATTATCCAAACAGTCTGTATTAATTATGTCCTATTAAGGTATAGCCTCATGAGAGTTGTCCAACATCTGAACTCTTTGTACAGAAAAGCCGATACAATCTACTGCCCTGAAAGTAACAATTATGGTCATGTCAGTAGCAGCAAACAACCATCGGATATGGAGAGGTTAGTGTCAAAATACAATACAAAAAAATATAAACAATTACTTAGAATTTTGCATGGAAACCATAACATTTTTAATTTTAACTTGTCACTTCCCTAGAAAGCTTGAATACAAAAAAGTATTGGAACAATAATTACATTCCTATTGTTTAAAATGTAATTTTTTTAACTTTAAAAAAAAAAGTTTTTTTAAAATTTGACAGAAAAAAAAGAAAACTTTCGTCAAATACATATAAATGTTGTTTTATTAAGTGGTGTGTACCTTTTTATTTCATTTTGACTATATGTACTTGCCTATAAATCCAGTCAAAATGCAGACTACAGACCCAGTTCTGCTGTCGCATAATGCGCCGGCAGATATGGGTCTATGCAGTTTGTTAGGAGTAATCAGTAGAACAAACAACACAGACCCTGATCTGCTGGTGAATAATGTGTAATCTTTTGATATTTTTCAGAATCAGTTATTTAAATAGCGTGCGAAATCTAGGATGTTACGCTAACCACGATGGGCGTGTATTTATAAAAGGCGGTAGATACGTTTAATCTGATTGGCTATGCTAAATAAGGGGTGTGATTCCCAGACGAAATTTCATGTTTTAAATATTCCACATCGCAAGATTTAATCAGTCCAAGTTCCTGCGAGAGACTGCAGAAATCTTGACTCCGAGCAGAATAAGGCGAAATTCTCTCGTATAAACAATTGTTCAAGGGACAGGTGTCTAGAAGTTGAGGGACATGATTCTGGAGGTAGAAGCTAGCGAGTCTTGAAAGCAAAAGGGGAAAATAGCTCCACCTATCCACCTATCTATCCACATATCAACCTACCTACCTAGAGAGAAGCATCCCACACAGAGTTTTGAGGACTGAAAGAGGCTGGATAAGACAGAGAGAGAAGCAAAAAGGGGAGAACATCAACCTTGACCTGACAGCAACATTGAATTTGGAGTGACCAGCAATAACAAGGTTATGCAGGCATGCTGGGCAATTGAATCGATTGTTCACTTGATTCCATGATGAATTAAGTCTATCATTTTAAACAGATCGGCTAATTACATAATTATATTTTAGTTGAAATTCGGTAAATGATTTCACAAAGAAGCGTAAATTTCTAATGTTATGTATTATTTCCATTTGTTTATGCAATTGATTAAATTGTTATATTTCATGTACGGGGGCTCGTGTTATTCTGTTCTATATATCTGGTCAGATCTCTATTTATCCCATCTATAAAATTTCATATTTCACTATTTACGCGATTTGGGCAATAACACCGAGGTCGATCATCCTCTAGATAACGATAACCAACCTAATCATACACCTGTAACAAGAGGTGCGTTACAAAGATGATATCAACTGCAAACTGCATAGACCCAGATCTGCCATCACATAATGCACCAGCAGATCTGGGTCTATGCAGTATGTAACGACTATTCAGTAGAACAAACAACATAAACCTGATCTGCCGGTGCATTATGCGAAGGCAGATTAGGGTCTATGTTTTTTGCATTTGGACCAGGCTTATACGCGAGTATATACAGTACTGAAAAAGGGTTTATAGGAAGATGGGACCTACTGTTTTACAGGTACATGTATTTTGCAGGTACATGTATTTACATGTTGTTTTTTTTTAATGTATTTTTTATGATAAGCCCAGGGGACCAACCTAGTACATTTTCAGAAAAGCAAGGGGTGGACTTTTATGGAAATTTACCAAAATTTTGTCAAAGTAGGGAGTAAGCTTATGATCAAATATGAATTTATTATCATATGATTATCACAGGAGATTTATAGAATCGTTGGAAATTTATGGTATCTTTTCTCTAATTGTTTGATGATGATTTATCCATTCAGTCCATATTCACCAATATGTCGGATTTTATAATACATTGCAAATCACACAATTTTCATGAGCAGTAAGTCTTCATGAATTTTGTAAAGAAACTAAATTTACTGAAATAATTTTCACAACTGAGTAGTCCATGATGCAAGGTAAGGCCCCCCCCCCCCAAAATATGCATTTCCTATTGCACTTGTTTTAAAATTAGGGTAGTCAGGCAGTTGTTTTTTTTTTAACATTATATATAAATCAAATAATATTTCAAGCACTTCAAAGTACTGGGCAGAACTGGATCAATTAGATGCACAAATCAATTTCGGCAATGTAATTTTTTTTATTAAAACAAAAAAAAAAAAAAAAAAAAGTTGCGGGGTGGGGGTGGGGGAGGGAAAAAGTGCTAGGGTCGGCAACGAGAAACAGGGATGGTCGGCAGACCGGAAACACACATTTTTTTTTTTGCCTAATGATTGGTTGATCTTTAATTTGCCACAGTTCTAAGTTGCAAATATAATAATAATAATAATATTAATAATAATAATAATAATAATAATAATTTTTTAAATTTATTTATAGAGGGTGACTGGGCTTGCATATGATTTACAGTGCTTTACAGATAATCAAGTTTTTGGTTGTTATTATAAGATTAGAAGTGTGATGTATTTTTACACAAGGAAACCAATTCATTATACATGAGTCAATTTAGTTGCCGGCCTATTGCCTGTGGGTTTTTAGGAGGACCAGTTAATACTGACAATCACAGGCCAGCAAGGCCTGTTAAATTTTCTGAAGTTGTTAATAAATAAATTCTATTAAATCATTAAGTTTCATCTGACAATATTTTCTGATGCCAAGTATTTTGGCAAACATCTAAATGGGAGTGTCAGTTGATTTTCTGCATGGCCAAATGATTTCCATGTGAGCTGGACCTGAAGGCCAATGAAAATGTTAAGTTGACCCCTGTTATATATTTTACACTTCGCCTAGATCAATTTAGAATATGCCAAGAATGTGAAAAAATAAGCTACCAATTTGAAAAACTCAATGAGTGAATGTCATAACTGCTTTTCTGTGCTTTTAAAAAAATGTATTTATTGATTATTCTATATATTGTGAGTGATAATCAGAAAGCAAAATTGTATACTGTAACAATTTGACTTGCATATGAAAACAGTTCATTAAGTGCAGTATTTCAGTTCTCTTTGATAAACTTGATTTGTGAAATGCAATCTGGTCACAACATTCAGAAAATCCAGAATTGTATTATGGACAGAAGATTTCAAGGGTCAGCATCTGGAAAATCGGAGGGTCTGGATATCTGGAGTAATGACAATAATAATATTTGGAAGTGCTTCAGAAGAAAGCATATTGAGTTACTGCTCTTTCATTTAAAGCTAAAAATACAAAATATAAATTTAAAATAATTTGTGATCAATGATATTTAATATATGAAATGCCATAAAATAATGCATATATACATGTAATAACATAAAACAACCAATATTTCAGATATTTTAATATGGTAATACCATTTTTAGGCATTTAGTAATTCATTAGTTTTTGTTGGGCAATGAAAGTAATGTGTCTTATGTACACAATACAGCAAATTCATTCCCAAGATATCATGGGATATGCCAACCCCCTGGTCTTATCACCGGATATGCTGATCCCCTGGTCATATCATGGGATATGCTGACCCCCTGATCTTATCATGGGATATGCAGACCCCCTGGTCTTATCATGGGATATGATGACCCCCTGGTCTTATCATGGGATATGCCAACCCCCTGGTCTTATCACAGGATATGCTGACCCCCTGGTCTTATCGTGGGATATGCTGCCTCTCTGGTCTTATCATGGGATATGCTGCCCCCTGGTCTTATCATGGGATATGCAGACCCCCTGGTCTTATCATGGGATATGCTGATCCCCTGGTCTTATCATGGGATATGCTGATCCCCTGGTCTTATCATGGGATAAGTATTGTATCTGATCTGAGTCCATTCCAAATCTAAACTTTCAGAAGAGTGATACACAAATTTAGTCTTGTGTATTTGGTTTGATGTTCTATGGCACAGCAACACAATTACATTATTCAGTGATGAGGCGAATGGAGTAAAGTGCCTTGCCCAAGGACACATACCATTTTCCATCACATTAATCAATGAGTCCCTATGGCTTCTTTCTCCTTTAGCTGGATCTTATGACATGTAGGTGAGCACATCAAGCCTATTAAATACCCCTCCTGCCTGCTCATGTATTCACAGTAAATGTATTAATCACTTTCGAGGCAAGTGTTCTTCTTGCAGACAAAAGATCAATTTACTGACATAACAGTATAGATATAAATCTAAACTTTGACTTAAATGCAAAACATGCCAAGAGTTGCATTAAGTATGCAATAAGAAACAAAAGTTGGGACAATTTCAATATACACCACATGCACGGTCCTCCCCTAAAAAAATTTATGTATGAACCAAAATTGACTTTTGTTGCACTGAATTACTACAGAAACTGATGATGTGCCATCAGATGTAGATATGTATTTTGGAAAGAAAAAGACAAAAATCTAAATATCTACAGAAACTTTTGATGATGTGCCATCAGCTTTAGATGGGTATTTTGGAAGGCAAGACATAATTTTGATGATGTGCCATCAGCTGTAGATGTGCATTTTGGAAGGCAAGACAGAATTTTGATGATGTGCCCCATCAGCTGTAGATGTGTACTCTTTTGGAAGGCAAGACAGAATTTTGATGATGTGCCCATCAGCTGTAGATGTGTACTTTTTGGGAGGCAAGGCAGAAACTTTGATGATGTACAATCAGCTGTAGAGGTTTATTTTGGAAGGCAAGAGAGAATTTTGATGATGTGCCATCAGCTGTATTTTGGAAGGCAAGACAAAAATCTAAGTATCATATACAGTGTGCAACCACCTTTCATCTGAGATAAAATGTGTTTGATACACCTTTTTACCCTTCTTACCATCAGATGACCTAAGCTACCAAAGTACGCCAAGTCAAAAAGGCCATTATATCCAAATATCCCTAAATCCATAACCAAGTAAATTATTTCTGACTTCACTTTATGCTTTGCATACATGTTAGAAATTTCTTTTAAAAATACTCCACAATGCTCTTGTAACTGACATTTTTAGAATTGGCATTGTGACTCCACTCTAAGGGACTCTGGGGTTAACAACAAAAGTGATACCCCAGGGTCAAATAAATCTTGTGTCATGACCATAAAGGCTACCAAAGTGCTGGAACTAGACAGCCATATGTTGAATTTAGGTTGCCCCTGTTGACCCCAAGTGCTAACAAAATGCTAGATTAGGGCTGATATATGTTGAATGCTGCAAAGGTAGCCCCTGTGGGTTAAATAAATCTTGTGCTAAGACCATTGAGAATTCCAAAGTGCTGGAACTGGACTGGCATTTACTGAATTTATATAGCCCATGTTGACCCAAGGGGCTAACAAAATGCTTGATATGGACTGCCGTATGTTAATTTAGGTAGCCCCTGTGGACTACTACATAGCATTACTTGTTCTAGATTTTATTTTTTACAACACTGTAAATATCAAAATATATTTTACAAAGGAGAATAATTATAAGATCTATAAGAAAAATAGCTTTGTTTCTGTTTCCCAATCTACCCTATTTTTTGCCTGCTGACCCTAGACATTTTTCTGACCATAAGGAAAAAAGAATTAAAAAAATAAAATCAAATGAATTCCAGATTTTCTGAATGTTGTGACCAGTCCAGATTTCATTTCGTTTGTAGGTAACAGTATCAGACATCACTCTAATTAAGATGCTTACTTATTCTCCTAGTATTTTTAAGTGCCTACTGGACATAGACTAGACAAGATGCTTACTTATTCTCCCAGTATTTTTAAGTGCCTACTGGACATAGACTAGACAAGATGCTTACTTATTCTCCCAGTATTTTTAAGTGCCTACTGGACATAGACTAGACAAGATGCTTACTTATTCTCCCAGTATTTTTAAGTGCCTACTGGACATAGACTAGACAAGATGATTCAATAATTGACTACCTTTATGTGCTGTTCACTAAATGTGGTCGGTTTGAATTTTACAGCAAGTTATATAAAATGCAAATTATTGAAGTATTTATATGGACTGTACATATCTAACTACATATATTGTATAACGTATTCTTGAGTATTTATATGGACAGTACATATCCAACTTGATATATTGTATAACGTGTTCTTGAGTAATACTGGCAAGATCTTTTCTCAAAGGAATAAAATGAGGTCATGCAATTGCGGTCCACTTTTGGTAAATGGAAGGGGAACACAAAAAAACACTAGTACAATTTTTTAATTCAGACATGACTGACCCAATTGTTTTAAAACATGAAACCGGAAGCTCACACATTATTTGTTGAGGCCTAATGACTCATAAATAGGAAAATGACTTGTATTAAAGCTAATAGTTTCGTAGTATGGTGCTTTCTTTTGGCTACTGTATTTTAAGTGGGCTACTAGGTTCTTTTCCTAGTAGCCTACTTGGTTAATATCCGATTTTTAAATTGTTCAGACCTAATGCCCCTTTGCACTTCAACACCACACAGACTACAGGAATTTGTATTCCAAATTTTTGTCATGGTGTTGTTTTGTAAAATGTAGGAGAAAGTTTGACAGACAAATAAACTTTGAAAGCACAGATAATTTGAATTCACCCGATTGGTCTGTGACTCCTCTGCTTGATTTCTCAAACCATACTGAACATGATAAAGAAAATACTAATCGAAGAAAAAAAAAAAATTCAGACACAGGCCCAGGGCACTCATCAATAGGCAACTGTTTGTTAACACACTGCCTTGCTTATAAAGTGCACTGCCAATGGTCATCAGGTGATGATTCAATGAATCAAAAGTAAGTTTATGCAAACAATCAGGATGTAAATCAGCACTACGGACATTAGCTTATACTGCAGTCAAAATGATTAAAATGAGATTTTGAGTATTGGTCAATCAGTGCAAACTACCCAATGAAAAACTGGGCTAAAAAATGAATAATCAGCAATTGTCTATAATGCCAATCTTAAACACTGAGAACTGTATAACACAAATGCTGACAGTATGGACCCAGATACATGTCCTCACATAATGTGCTAACAGATCAGTGTCTAACGTTTGTTCCATTTATGAGATTAAGCAAACAGCATAGAAACTGATCTGCCAGCACAACATGCAATGCTAAATCTGGTTCTAGACTGGTCTCAGCTGTATGTTACACATGGCTACTGTAAATACTCACGTATAAACTGATACCAACTGCAAACTGCATAGACCTAGATCTGCCATCACATAATGTGCCAGCAGATCTGGGTCTATGCCGTTTGTAAGGACTAATCAGTAGAACAAACAGCATAGACCCTGATCTGCCGGCGCATTATGCAATGGCCGATCAGGGTCTATGCTGTTTGCATTTGGACCAGGTTTAAACATGAGTATATACGGTAAGTGTGGTATACATGTACAGGGAAATGAACTTAAAGCCACGACGACACTGTAAAAGGAGAGGATTGCACCTTTTCTTCAGTTTGAATTCAGCTTTTGTGGGGAAAAAACATCTTATTGTGATCTGATTGGCTGTTAGACATAGGAAACTACCTGACACAGTGATTGACAGGTTCAAGCTTAACACCTAATTGACCACCTGTCAATGTTAATTGCCATTAGAAGGAGACTTAAGTTAGCCTACTATTCAGTACACCAAGAGAACCTGTTTTCTTATCACACCTTGTTTGATACAGTGTGATAACTAAGTTCTACCAACTAGACCAATCATAGAATATGCTCCGTCCCACCACCCCCACACCAGTGACCGATCTTTTTGAACTTCTGAAGCTGTATAGCTGATACTGTACTTGGTAAGGCCAACAACAACAAAAAAATGTTTCTGGTTGGCCGACCGTCCCTGTTTCACGTTGCCAACCCTACCACTTCCCCCCCACCCCAATTTAAAAAAAAAAAATTATATACAAAATCACATTGCCGAAATTGATTTTTGCACCTAATTGAGCCGGTTTTGCCTGGTACTTTGAAGCACTTGAAATATTATTTGATTTATATATAATGTTTAAAAAAAAAAATACCTACCTGCCTACCCTAATTTTAAAACCAGTGCAATAGGAAACACACATATTTTTTTTTGTGCCTAATGTATCCATACAACTATTGCCTACTGTACTTGGTACTGTAACCATGCTACTATCTCAAATGCTACAAACTGAAATGGGATTCTGGATAATTACAGCATCTGCAAAGATTATGTCTGTAATGGCATTCACTAACTGAAATGGGAACTGCTCTTATCTCACACGAAGAAATCATTAAACCTAACAACAATTCATTTGAAAAAGAACTTGCTAATAAACTGAGTTCTTTCTCTACAGTCTGATACAGGACATATTTACTCTTAAGTTTTTACTGACTATATGTATGGTGTTAGTATTCTGACTATATGTATGGTGTTAGTATTCAACAGCAAAAGCAAGTACCGGTAGTTCACAAAAATGGAACCATACTCTCTCCCTAAATGGTTCATTAGTACAATTTTGTAATGTGAATCACTTGTAAAATATATGATGATAATGCAAATAGTGTAAGATTTCATCAGGCAAAATCTTTACTGTCTTAATCTTACTATTAATTTATTAGAATTTGAAGCCTACATAAATTCTAGTATAGCAAAACATGCCTATGGTACACACTTTAAGCCCAAAAGTTGCAACTGTTTAATAGAGGTAGCCAGTCTGCTGAGGAGGCTGGATTACAGACAGAAGTTTTATGTAGTAACTTCCTTAAAACATCTTCTTTGCAATCCCTTTTTAAGTCCATACCAAAGAATTTAAATGTTAGACAGGGTCTATATTCTACAACTTAATATGTGGAGGTGGGTGGAGAATCCCCTTCATTTGAAAAAAGGAGGAATTTATATATATATATATATATATATATATATATATATATATGGGAGATTTAACAAAGTAAATAAAGATAGGGCTTGCAAATATGATGCATGATTTTTGTACATTCTGTTGATTCTTTTGGAGAGATTTCTGAGAAATTCTGCAATTTTGTGTCTTTTAATACACCATGCTTATTTCTTAGGTACTACTATTGGAAGAAGAATGTCTGTAATACTTGTTACAGTGTGACCAAGGAAATTAAATAATATGAACAATATTTAATGTTGACAGTAGATAAGAGAGAGAGAGAGAGAGAGAGAGAGAGAGAGAGAGAGAGAGAGAGAGAGAGAGAGAGAGAGAGAGAGAGAGAGAGAGAGATGTTGGATTAAGCCCAAAGAGTGCAACCTCTTTTGATCTCTAAGATGTGCATATTAATTTTCCAGTAAAAAAATGAAAGCAGCAGCAGCAACATCCCCTTAATTTGATCTCTGCATCTCCCTCTTTCAAAAGTACTGGATCCAAAACTTTATAAAAGTATATCCAAACATGAAACTTGCACAGTCTGTCTGTTTGAATTGTATTATCAAATGTTAATACAACAAGAACAACAAAATTAGGTGCACAGATTTTTAACTCAAATTGATCCTTTAGCAAACATTAGATAACCATGATTGATTCATATAACCATTTGCTAGAGGACACTTGCTGTGGATAAAGAGAAAAGTGTGACAGTGATACACTTCTGTATTTTTGTGCTTTTCTTGTATTAGTGATAATTACATTTTTTTCACAAAAAATCCTATATAAAAATCACTAAAGTCTGTGGTTACCGTATATACTCTCTTGTAAGTCAGGTCCAACTGCAAACTGCACAGACCCAGATCTGTCATTGCATAATAAGCCGGCAGATCAGGGTCTTTGCAGATTGTTAGCAGTAATCAGTAGAACAAAACAAGACAGACCCTGATCTGCCAGTACATTATATGATAGTAGATTAGGGTCAATGTCATTTGCAGCTGGACCCAACTTGCAAGTCAGTACATACAGTTATGGCTTTAATAATACTCTTTAAGATTTGGTGTATGCAACTCACATGCAGAAGCTCTCAATGCTTTTCAAGTACTGCACATACATGTACTCATTTATAAGTCAGAGCCAACGGCAAACTACATAGATCCAGATCTGCCTTTGCATAATGTGACAGCAGATCTGGGTCTATGCAGTTTGTTTGGAGTAATCAGTAAACAAACAACATAGATCCTGATCTGTCATTGCATTATGCGATGGCAGATCAGGGTCAATGTTGGTTGCAAGTATAATATTTAACATAATATTTTGCAGGATAAACAGTCCTGAGGAAGAATGGTTCACATTTGTACTATACCACAATGTATACTTGGAAATGACATTCCTCATAGACAATGTTACATGGACTCCTATTGAGCTAAAACAACACTGCTGAAATAAATCTTTTGATTAATTAATTTGATCATCTAATATAGTATTTAGTGACAGCATAATGTCCATAATTATCAAGTAGACCAAAGCTTTGCAGACTCATCAAACACAAATGCAATGTGGCTACATTCATATGCCAATAAAAACCAGAATCACCAGCTTGCCTCCACAAAGCTCTCCAGTATTCTAAACATTAATTTTCTTGCAGAAAATAAAATTGAGACTAAAGTGATCTTGACCTATGAAATGTTGGCCTCTGTGACAGGGAATAAAAGACATAAAAGAGAAATTATTTTCTATGAGAGAAATTCTTTCTTATGATATCAAAGTAAAAATAGTTGATACTTACGACAGAATATTTATTTTCTTCAAATTATTTTTCATAAAATTTGAGTCTGAAGCTTTCATCCTTTTCTCAAAGTCAGATTTTACTGGATGGAAGTCACAGGCTTTGAATAACCTTGGAGTATAAACAGCCCCTGTAAGCATTATTACAAGCATTGTTCATGCATCAGTAAT
Organism: Margaritifera margaritifera; assembly: GCA_029931535.1. Taxonomy (NCBI): domain Eukaryota; kingdom Metazoa; phylum Mollusca; class Bivalvia; order Unionida; family Margaritiferidae; genus Margaritifera; species Margaritifera margaritifera. Next base: position 5,356,188 of record JAQPZY010001651.1, read on the forward strand.
CATCTTAACTGGCCACTACAACTGAGGTCTCACAATAAATGACTGCAATTTTCTAATACCTACTAATTCAAATGTACCATACACAGTTATGAAATCCAAGGGTCGAGGATTCAATACCTGCCTAGGCCAGCTGGGTCGACTGCCTCGGTGTGTCCTTGGGAAAGGAACTTAGCTCCCATTTCCTTGGTATGATAAAACCAAAAATGTGTTAAAATGGCTGTTAACCCCCTCCCCCCTCCCCCCACCCCCACCCTACACAGTTAACCTGTTGATAGTAACCTATCACAATATACAGTGTAAAGTCATGAATAAAGCATGCAAAAAGCTTATGTGGTTATGAACTAAATGCAACTACTTAAAAATGTTAGTAAAACATAAAATGTAGGTCACAGTGACCTTCAATGGTTTTAAGGGTGTAGTACTAACAGAGATGCACCCAATTCTCACATTTCATGACTCTAACATGAACAGTTCCCAAGAAATGAACTTTAAGTACCATGTTTCAACAAAGTCATTGAAGCATTAAATATAGGTTACAGAGATCTCTTTTTGCTATAAGGGTGTAGCACTTATTAAGATGCATCCCCTCACCAAGTTTTATGATTCCAGGTAGGATAGTATGTATACAGCATGCCAAAAACCCAAATGAAAAAACTTAACCAAAGCTAGTAAAAGGTGAAACGCAGGTCAAAGTGACCTTCTGTTGCATGGGTTTGGTACTAAAAGAGATGCATATAATAAAGTTTCATGATTCAAGGATGAACAGTGACTGAGAAATTTACTTCAAGCACAACAATTAAACCCAAGTCAGTGAAGCATAAAAAATATGGACATACTTTTGCAATGAGGGTGTAGTACTCATCAAGATATATTTCCTCACCAAGTTTCATCATTCTAACTAGGTCATGAGCTCAAGGCAAAAACATAACCTAAGCCAGTAAAAGGTGAAATGTAGGTCACAGCAACCTTCTTTTGTTGTAAGGATGTGATACCAATAGAGCTGCCTATAATCATCAAGTTTAATGTTTCCAACATGGACAGTCCTTGAGAAATATCATAAAACACAAAATGTAACAAAAGTCAGTGAAGCATGAAATATGTGTCACAGTAATCTACTTTTGTGATAAAGGTGTAGTACCCATTAAGATGTATCCCTTCACCAACTTTAATGATCCCAGGTATAAATGTATGTATGCAGGGTGCAAAAGACCTATGTGGTCATGATCTAAATGCAAAAACAACCAAGAATGTATAAATAATAATGGATATGTATGTACAAAGTTATGCAACCCAATCCAAACTGTTGCTTAAGACACAGGGATAAAGATTGATTGAGATGCAGTGAGACTGTATATATGATATGCTTTTATACGTGTGCACGCTGATGCTGGGGATAGTACAACAGCTTTCCTCTCTTTTGTACAGTCATGCTAATGATGCAAAATTATACTTCTCTTTTTGTGGTATCAAACTACCCAAATTGAGCAAATGAGCTGTTATTTCATCCTACTGATGTCTCCAAGAAAATCGTTAATATTTTTTTTCTGATTTTCTTGGAGATTTTCTAACCAATGATGAATGTTAGTTGCATTCAACAGAAAGCAGCATTAATGCCTAAAAATAAAATAAAATATGTACCGAGTTCAACCTGTTGGCTTTTGTGTAGGATTATAAAGTAAACAAGTGTGATTTTGGCTGGTTCTGTAAAGGTCACTTGAACAAAAAAGTCCAGTTATTTCATTCAAATGCAATTATTTTCATAAAATGGAACATAATCTATGCTGATTTTCTGAAACTTAGTGCATAACATAAGATAGTCTTGGCATATCAGAACTTGTAACTAATGCACTGGATTTCATCACAAATGTAGAAAAAAAGATGGAAATATATACGGAACTTAATTTGTAAAGTGATAACTTTGTGTCTCTGTGTATAATGCATGTGTTTGTGTGTTTATCTTTGCCATGCCTCGTGTTTTCTTCATATTAAAACAGAATATTTACAATTGTTTGAAATGAGTTAAAGTCATTACATATATTTACACAAAAAGTTGGCAGCACCTTTGAAGTTGAATGGTTAAATCAATTGGGTTTGTCATCATTATGATAAATTAAAATAAGTGTAGAACTGACAAAATTAAAAATGTATAAGCATACTGATGGTATATTTTAGTTTTTATGACACATTATGCTTTACTAAAGCTGGCATGTATTTGTATGCTTAATACAGTCTGAAGGGGGAAAATAAGGTGCATTAGATTTACATATAATTGGATGTGTGAAATAAAAACTTTGAGAGTCTGGCTTTTTTCACTTATACTTTAATTTAAAATTAAAAAGGCTTTTGTTAGACTTGACTAAACAAAATTTTTTTGGTCAAAAACTGGTATCTTTAGTCACTGTAAAAACCATTGTGTGACTTCCTATGCAAGTCATTTATCTTTAGTCACTGTAAAAACCATTGTGTGACTTCCTATGCAAGTCATTTATCTTAATACATCATTTCCCAAAATAAACCCACAGAATAAAAATAAAAAAGCTTTGAATTGAATGGTGTTATCAAGTACCTCTGGAAAATAAAATTCTAAGTTACTGATTCCTAAATCCATCCTGAAATGAGAAGCCATGGTGGCTGAGTGGTTAGCATTCTGGATCATGACATAAAGGGTACCAGGTTCAAATCCATATCACGACATAAAGGGTACAGGTTCAAATCCTAATCACGACATAAAGGGTACAGGTTCAAATCCTAATCACGACATAAAGGGTACAGGTTCAAATCCTATCATTGAATCACACTGGATTGGCTACTGTGGTGTGTCCTTGGGCAAGGCATTACGACATAAAGGTACCAGGTTCAAATCCTATCATTGAATCACACTGGATTGGCTACTGTGGTGTGTCCTTGGGCAAGGCATTTTACTTCAATTGTCTCGGCACTAAATAACCTACTTGTGTTGATGTGCCGTAAAATACCAAAACCAAACCAATCCATCCTTAAGCTAATTTCTGCATTCTTCTATCATGATTCTAGTATTGTTTCATGTGCTAGATAGGGGAAAATGTCCAAGTTATCAGGGTATTGTTGATGTTTTGCTATGTATACACTACATGGGCCCAAGTGTGCTTCATAATTACAGGTCAATCACTTTGTCAATTACAAGCATGCCAAGGGTCAAACATTAGCAAACAATGACTGACTTTTTAAAACACAATGACACAGAATATAATTATACAGTACAATTCATGTAACCATAACCCAATTAGTGAACAATACATGGAACTCAATTGGGTAATGAAACACACACCATATACTACATTATCATTATGCATAAAAGCTCTTTAGGAAGTGGGCTATAGAAATTGGACTTACCAAACATTATCTGTCACATTCACTGCAATCATCCTTGAAATTCCAGCTTTACTGAGTTTAGTATAACCTGTTGTTAGTCTGCAAAGAGAAAAGTTTAGTATAACCTGTTGCCAGTCTGCAAAGAGAAAATGCATGCTGCAGTAATTTGTGTGAACATGTTGCACAAGTCAACACTCAAGCTGCAGTGATATATGCATATATGAATAATTGCTGCTGGAAATGTAGAGAGCTGTCCTGTAGAAACCAAATACTGTATTTGCTTCAGTATAACGTGCAACCCTCTCCATCCTGAAAAGCACAGAGACCCAGGCCTGCTGTCATATTACATGATGGCAGATAAGGGTCTACTATGATTGATCTACTGATAATTTCAAGCAAACAGCACAGACCCTGATCTACAGGTGCCTGTCTCAAACAACCACTATTCTTTCAATACTGTATTTCACCAAAGACCACAATTTTCAACCTGATCCACTCTACTGACCCTTCTAAACTATTTGGTATGTAATGATTGACTTCATACACCCCCAACCCACCCCCTGTGAGTTTAATAGATTTTTCTACAATTTTCAAAATGGGACCCAGGGTCCATGCAATTTTTTTTACACATAAAAAGGTCAAATTGGGAAATTTTGAATTTTAAAAAAAATGTACAAAGAACAGGTTTTTGAATATTTAAATAATTCAATAGCCTAGGTTACTCTTACTTTTTTGATCCCTTACTACACTAATTGAAGTAATTTTCCAGCAAATTGCATCAGATTTTTGTAAAGTTCTGATTGAAAGCTTCTTACAATCAAATTGGGAAAAATGGACAGTTTTTGGCATTGGACCAAATTTCAGCCCCTAAACAGGCCCAGAAAATCCCCCAGTTCTTAAAGACCCTCTTTCTGAACTCTGGGATTTTTTTGGGCAAGCAGGAGAAAATAACTGGAGACTGACTTCTAAGGGTTCTGCTCATTATTTTTCTCATACCATTCTTACCCATGTAATAGAAATACACTGTGAAGAATAGCAGACCCACAATTAAAAAAAATCTCACAACTACCGACTGTCTGGATAGTTTTAAAATATTTAAACCAATTCAAAAATCAATTCAGTGTATTATGATAATAATCAATCCTGTGTCTTGTGTATTTATATTCTGGTCCTTATCTTTCTTTATTTGTCAAACGCAAAGAACACAAGTTTGAAAATTTTACACATAAAAGGAATAATTGACATTTTTCAATCTTACATGATAAAAAGAACTGTTTTTCTTACTCGACCTCTCACATAAATTACGTATTTTTAAGATAGCCACCTTGGTGGCCATATTTGAGGGTTAGTCATTTTCATTTAGGACCAAGTAGACACCATAAGAACTCTTCTGATGAAAACCCCATGTAAAAATGACGTTCCATTTCAGGAGTAACATAAAACAAGATTTTCAAGATGGCCACATACTGGATGTCATATCAGCACCATTTTAATTTAGGTGAAAACATTACATGAAGTCCTTTAGTGAAAACCTCATGCTGATATGATCATTCATTCAGAAGAAGTAGTGATAACAATATTTTCAAGCTGGCCACTGTGGCAGTCATATTAGACATCAGATCGGCACCTTTTTTATTTAGGACTAACCAGACATCACAAGAAGTCTTCTGGTGAAATCTTGTGCTAACAAACGAATGGACGATGAACCGTCTCATAAGCTCTTCTGATACATGACCAGTAGAACTAAAAATAGTAAATGTGGGATTCATATTCAAATATTTCTGCATCTACATATATTGTACACATTGATCTATATCTGAATACCAAAAATCATCCCAAACTCCAAGTACCGTCTATACTTGTGTATTATCCGGGTCCAAATGCAAACAACATAGACCCTGATCTGCTGTTGCATAATGCAATGGCAGATCAAGGTCTATGTTGTTTGTTCTACTGAGTAGTCCTTACAAACTGCATAGACCCAGATCTGCTGGCGTATTATGCAATGGCAGATCTGGGTCTATGCAGTTTGCAGTTGGTATCGGTTTATACGAGAGTATATAAGGTAGTATTTTAGAAATCAACCTTTAATTACTGCCTAGATGCTTCGGGTTTGGGTTGTAGATGTTAAGATCCAATCTCCTTGATTCAAATTACATATTATGAATCTATCTGGTTCAGACAATAGATAATAGACAAATTTTATTTAGAGACAGTTTGCAATTTACATAATAAGAAACAGTAGCTCACTAGAGTTATTTTACTGACTACAAAATGTAACAAACAAACATTTATACATACATCCATTCATGCATCTATCCATACAATACATACATACCAGTCAGTGACCTTCCATACCCTGGGGTGGGAGGTAAGAGCTCATTCCCTATTGAAATTTTGGAATTTGCCAAAACCAAGCAGAAGCAGCATCGGTTGGTCACTTTATGCAGTGGTTTGCATGATTAAATTACTCTGAATCAAACCTTACCTGCCTGAAATAGAATATTTATCTTTCTCGACATAACAATTCAAACATAAATAAATAATATTCATATACATCGATTTCTTTGCAATTAATATTTCAATAGAGATTACACATTTTGTGGGCCAGTGGGGAGTGTGTGATGCAAACTGTAGATACAATTTTTCTATGTCTACTGGCTCATATTCATGTAAATGCAAACTGTAGATAAAATGTATCTATGTCTATTGACTCATATTAATGTAAATGCAAACTGTAAATAAAATTTATATCTGTCTATTGACTCATACTCATGTAAATGCAAACTGTAGATACAATGTATCTATGTCTATTGACTCATGTTCATATAAATGCAAACTGTAGATAAAATGTACCTATGTCTATTGACTCATGTTCATGTAAATGCAAATTGTAGATAAAATGTACCTATGTCTATTGACTCATGTTCATGTAGATGCAAACTGTCGATAAAATGTGGCTATGTCTATTGGCTCATATTCATGTATATGCAAACTGTAGATAAAATGTATCTATGTCTATTGACTCATATTCATGTAAATGCAAACTGTAGATAAAATGTATCTGTCTATTGGCTCATATTCATGTAAATGCAAACTGTAGATAAAATGTATCTATGTATATTGACTCATACTCATGTAAATGCAAACTGTAGATAAAATGTATCTCTGTCTATTGACTCATATTCATGTAAATACAAACTGTTGATAAAATGTATCCGTCTATTGACTCATATTCATGTAAATGCAAACTGTAGATAAAATGTATCTATCTATATTGACTCGTACTCGTGTAAATGCAAACTGTAGATAAACTGTATCTATGTCTATTGACTCATATTCGTGTAAATGCAAACTGTTGATAAAATGTATCCGTCTATTGACTCATATTCATGTAAATGCAAACTGTAGATAAAATATATTTATGTCTACTGATTCATATTCATGTAAATGCAAATTGTAGATAAAATGTATCTGTCTATTGACTCGTACTCGTGTAAATGCAAACTGTAGATAAAATGTGTCTATGTCTATTGACTCGTACTCATGTAAATGCAAACTGTAGATAAAATATATCTATGTCTATTGACTCGTGTTCATGTAAATGCAAACTGTAGATAAAATGTATCTATGTCTATTGACTCATGTTCATGTAGATGCAAACTGTAGATAAAATGTGGCTATGTCTATTGGCTCATGTTCATGTAGATGCAAACTAGATAAAATGTGGCTATGTCTATTGACTCATGTTCATGTAGATGCAAACTGTAGATAAAATGTGGCTATGTCTATTGACTCATGTTCATGTAGATGCAAACTGTAGATAAAATGTGGCTATGTCTATTGACTCATATTCATGTAGATGCAAACTGTAGATAAAATGTGGCTATGTCTATTGACTCATGTTCATGTAGATGCAAACTGTAGATAAAATGTATCTATGTCTATTGACTAACATTTATGTAGATGCAAACTGTAGATAAAATGTATCTATGTCTATTGACTCATATTCATGTAAATGCAAACTGTAGATAAAATGTATCTATGTCTATTGGCTCATATTCATGTAAATGCAAACTGTAGATATAATGTATCTATGTCTATTGACTCATATTCATGTAAATGCAAACTGTAGATAAAATGTATCTATATATATTGACTCATACTCATGTAAATGCAAATTGTAGATAAACTGTATCTATGTCTATTGACTCATATTCATGTAAATGCAAACCGTAGATAAAATGTATCTATATATATTGACTCATACTCATGTAAATGCAAATTGTAGATAAACTGTATCTATGTCTATTGACTCATATTCGTGTAAATGCAAACTGTAGATAAAATGTATTTATGTCTATTGATTCATATTCATGTAAATGCAAATTGTAGATAAAATTTATGTCTATTGACTCATATCCATGTAAATGTAAACTGTAGATAAAATGTATCTATGTCTATTGACTCGTAATCATGTAAATACAAACTGTAGATAAAATGTGTCTATGTCTATTGACTCGTACTCATGTAAATGCAAACTGTAGATAAAATGTGTCTATGTCTATTGACTCATACTCATGTAAATGCAAACTGTAGATAAAATGTATCTATGTCTATTGACTCATGTTCATGTAAATGCAAACTGTAGATAAAATGTACCTATGTCTATTGACTCATGTTCATGTAGATGCAAACTGTAGATAAAATGTGGCTATGTCTATTGACTCATGTTCATGTAGATGCAAACTGTAGATAAAATGTATCTATATCTATTGACTCATGTTCATGTAAATGCAAATTGTAGATAAAATGTGTCTATGTCTATTGACTCATGTTCATGTAAATGCTAACTGTAGATAAAATGTGTCTATGTCTATTGACTCATGTTCATGTAAATGCAAACTGTAGATAAAATGTATCTATGTCTATTGACTCATGTTCATGTAAATGCAAACTGTAGATAAAATGTACCTATGTCTATTGACTCATGTTCATGTAGATGCAAACTGTAGATAAAATGTGGCTATGTCTATTGACTCATGTTCATGTAGATGCAAACTGTAGATAAAATGTATCTATATCTATTGACTCATGTTCATGTAGATGCAAACTGTAGATAAAATGTGGCTATGTCTATTGACTCATGTTCATGTAGATGCAAACTGTAGATAAAATGTATCTATGTCTATTGTCTCATATTCACATAAATGCAAACTAGATAAAATGTATCTCTGTCTATTGTCTCATATTCACGTAAATGCAAACTGTAGATAAAATGTATGTCTATTGTCTCATATTCACGTAAATGCAAACTGTAGATAAAATTTGTCTATGTCTATTGACTTTTATCGTAGCTAGTAATCGCTTACATATGGAGTCATAAAGTCCTCTACTGTAAGACTGATCGAGTGAGACCAAAATGTCATGAACAACATGAATGAGATGGCCTAAGATTTGATTTCATGTAGTCTTTATGAAGCTTGGATTTAATTATTTCTATATTTATTCTCAATAATATTGAGGTCTGGGGTCTGTGTTGGCCAGATTAGGCAAGGGTGTACTGTATAGACTCAAACTTGAATGGCAAGGGTGTACTGTATAGACCCAAACTTGAATGGCAAGGGTGTTCTGTATAGACCCAAAATTGAATGGCATGGGTGTACTGTATAGACTCCAACTTGAATGGCAAGTGTGTACTGTATAGACTCTAACTTGAATGGCAAGGGTGTACTGTATAGACTCAAACTTGAATGGCAAGGGTGTTCTGTATAGATCCAAACATTCTTTCTTCCATTTCTCATCTGGCTTTCTCCAAACATAAACTTTTAATCTTTGTCCTGAAACCTAAATGCTCTTATCTTTTTTTGACAGTGCTTTCAGAAACATTAGTGCTGAAAGACTCATTATAAACTACGGTCAGGTCCTGCAAAGATTGTAATCGATTGTCAAAGATTGCGATGACAAGAAAGTATGATCACCCTATTTTGCTTCCGATTTTTGGTCTCCCCACTTGTGCATATGCTTGCTATTCACCCCCCACCCTCCTGCTTTGTGAAATCTTTTCGAAAGTTTCAGATTTGTAGGATGTAATATTCCTGTAATTTCAGATATTCTTCTACACTAAAATCTTTCTCAATCAACTGAATTATCATCTGCTAAAATCAAGATTCCTGAATAATTTTTATCTATGCAGTGACCATTTAAAATCATATTTTTTCACACTCAGATGGCTGCTCACTTCTGACCTGGCACTGTATGTATGTATTTTCATATGTATATATGTATGTGTCTGTATATCAGTATACAAATATGTATGTTTGTATGTATATCTGAGTTTCATCTGACCTTTCCCATCAGAAGATGATTTATTTTCTTAGACATATAACAATTAAAGTATACTTAGTCTCTTTAATAATCCAACACCTGAGTAAAAATAGGAATCTTCAAGAATCTTGATTTTTTGCAGATGTATATAAAAGGTAATTTTTCGGCTGTGATTTTTGACAGAATTTCAGTAAAAGTGGTGATTTAATGTCTCACTTGTTTATATTTTTCGGGTTAATCAACAAAGTAAAATGTATCATTACGCATATGAATGTTTACATGTTATTCCTTTATTTAGAAATGGTAAAAAAATATGTTTAAAAAGAGCTTTGTTAGAGAAAGACCCACCATGCGCATGGTATATATTGGAATGTCGAGGAGCATCTCAGAAATAACCTGGCAGCTCTGATTCTCGCTCTTCACAAACATACAGTACTTATGAAAAAAGTTTGCACTTACACCTTAATTGAAGTTGCTGTAAAGTTACGTAAAATGTAAGAGAATCTTATGGAAAAATATATGCAATTCTTGCTAGTGAAACACCTGTAATTATGTACAAAAGTCAAATGTAAAAACTTAAGAAAATTTTGGGCATATGTTGTTTTGTAAAATGGTATAATGCCTTTAAAAGGGATCAATTAACAAGAACCAGATGTTTAACTACCATTTTCTTTCACATTTTATCAGGCGATTATTTAAAAATAGCAATGATGACAATGTAATTGGCTACTCACTTCTGACCCTATACTGGACATACATACACACATGTACATTCTCACATACACACAAACAATAACATATTATGTTACTATTTATTTAAAATCTTGTTTCTGTGTTAAAATGATATTAAAATTCAATTTATGAGCAAAAAAATATACAAGGACAAAGAGTCTGACAATATTAAAAAGTCAACATTGTAAACTTAATAGTACATGTATATAGTAAGCAGTAATTTCTTCTCAATATACAACTGACAATGGCATGCTTTCTTGTAGTCATACAATGTACATTCTCACATACACACAAACAATAACATATTATGTTACTATTTATTTAAAATCTTGTTTCTGTGTTAAAATGATATTAAAATTCAATTTATGAGCAAAAAAATATGCAGATAAATCAATTGCCATTTTTATTAAAATTTTTATGCGGAGTTACAAATATACACGACATGTAAATTCGATTAAAGGTTGGTAAATTCTATTAAAGGTTACAAACATAAAATTTTAATATACAAGGACAAAGAGTTTGACAATATTAAAAAGTCAACATTGTAACCTTAATAGTACATGTATATAGTAAGCGGTAATTTCTTCCCAATATACAACTGACAATGGCATGCTTTCTTGTAGTCCTACAATGTAAGACATCTACCCTGATATTTATGTTGGTCGACCCAAACAACATAAATATCAGGAAAGACATCTAACATTGTATGAATAGCTTTCTTGGGGTCATTGTCTTACGTATCTGACTCACAGCTTTCATTCAACGCTTGCATAAATTATGAACTTAAGCGTACTTCTTTGCATTACAGTAACACATAATAAATGTATAAGAAACTGAGTTCTTACCATCTGCATAATCTTAGCTTTAAGTACGACCTTCTATTAGCCTGTTGTCAGTGTGCATTCAGACTGTAAACGGTCAAATGCAATATCCAAAACGTGTTACACAATACCGACTAAGCCATTCATGCCACCTGTCAATTTAGGGGAAGTCCATAGTGTCATGAAGACAGAGAGATTTTATTGGTTAAAAATAAGCGAAAATAACAACAGCTAAAACAAATTTGCAAATAAACCAAGATTAAATGTAAATATTTTTTAAAAATTATCTTATCACAAATCATACCTATTTGATTAACTAAACTAGTACAGTTTATTATATAGCAAAGATTTGACCTCATGTGTCTTACCAGAAAAAAAGTTTTGTATTTGTATCCCGGATAAAGAATATAATTATGCAATCTACTCTCTCTCTCTCTCTCTCTCTCTCTCTCTCTCTCTCTCTCTCTCTCTCTCTCTCTCCTTGTGCGATATGCATGTATAGTCTGTGGTAACTAGGAGTAATACACACATAATGATACTTAAATGATTTTTATTTAAATATTTTTGTATGTTTAAGACTGGCTGAAAACAATAAAAAATTAGCATAGTTCCATCATAAAAATTAAATTTGTATATTTTAAAACATTATACGTTATCAAGCACCCAAAGGATCAACACAAGTTTCATTTCGACCATGCAACATCTCTTAACAAGGTGACAATATTTTGACAATTAATTATTTTGGGATCATGTGCAGGTATTAAACGTATTTTATCCGGGAAAAAATATCAAAATGAGTATTTCTATCTGTATGCATTAAAGTGTCCATTTGGAACTACCTCGGCTATTTATGTAGGACAAAATGAGCCATACGATTGACCTTGTAGTTGCGAATGCATTAGTGTCAAGTGCGGAATGGCAAGATGTCAGCCTCCATGTCGAAAGTGACTGTTTCATAAGCGGGTCGTTGAAAGAAAGGCTGCTGTCATTTCTACAATCATTAACTTTTTTGTTGTTTAAAAAATAATAATAATATTGCAGTATTTGTGAGTTGAAACTTAAAATTTTCAACTGTATTATTTTTATTATATCACTTACATTCTGCATACTCGAGCCCTGGGATAAACAGCTGCAGCTTGCTGCTTTCTTTTGGCTCAAGCAAGAGTCTCATTTCTTCATCTCCTGGAACATATCAATTGCGCATATTTCGTTGTAGCAAATAGAAGAATGCTGGCTGATTCGGACCAAATGTCAGGCTGATTCGAACCATAAAATATCCTCGAACAGCCATATTTCGTGCCTTAGGTTGCAAGGGACAGTTTTTATGCACAAATTGAATGCCGCATCCACTAGCCTAATATAAAAAATCATAAAAAATGAAATACACAAGTGAGCTCAAAAAGGTCCATATTTTTGGATAGCTATATTAAAACAAAGCATACAAATAGTATTCACTTGACCTGACAAGTCAATGGCAGTTTTAGAGCAAAAGAAGTTGATGCACCCCAACCCCAAATTTATACCTGCATTTTTCACGTCCGAAGGTCATTTTTGATACCAAGTGAGGCTCACAGTCCAAACACAAGCCCTTTTCCTAGGTGATTTTTCCGCAAAACATTGTGTACTAAACAGCTTGATGCAATTCAAAATAGTTGCCATCCAAGACGTTTTTGAGATATTCTTCTTGCCTTGAATCCACATGTTTACTACTATGGGTTGCTAGCTCGGCTTCCTAACCGAGTATTGGTATTTCACTGTCTACATACTGTGAACTGACTATGGGAGGTGTACATGCCTCACATCAATTTGAAGAACAACACAAGCCCAAAACAACTAATTCACAAATATATCCATATCTTTAATTATTAAACAATAATAGCTCAAAAAGTCACATCATAGCTCTAAGTTAAGAAATTTGATGGGCCAATTTACGAAACTGTCCCCTGCCACCTTAACGTGAATTTTAACGCGTTCGTTGTAATATTGTGAGAATCTATTCAGATAACCATATAAAGTGTTCAATTATATCTACTTCATTTAATCATCGTTAACAAATGTTTGGCATCCATGTACATTAGTTCAGAATTCCCGTTTTTCCGAGCTTGTGTAAGTTTACTTATTTCCCGAAGAGCATCCATGGATCGTGACACTGACTAAAAAGTCACGTGGCATATAACCGATATGTGCCAGTTAGGCCAAGGTATGGATATTATTAGTTTATAGTGTCTCCGTGTTTTTGAAATAAAAAAAAAAGCAAAATTTAAAAATGAAAATTGTTTTTCGTTCCTTTTATATGCAGTTTGTGCATTTACATTACTGCTTGCTTGTTAGTATTTGTATTATTTCTCAATAAAGTAAACTATTTCAGTTTTGCACAAAGGTGAATGAGCTGCTTTGAAAATATTTCGCTATTAAATTGACAATGCAAGATAAACAGTCTTTCATTATTTCATTTGATTTGTATACAGAAAAGAGCAAATATCTTGTGTTCAATCGGGGTTTTGTTTCCTTAAATGTAGTTTTGAACTGCTCAACATAACTGGGAATAATGAGAAATATCATATTTGAAACAACTGTAAATGTCACATTAAAATCGAAGACAAAACTTAATAATATTTCACATGGTCCGAATCAGCCCATAATATGGTCCAAATCAGCCATGATCCGAACCAGCCTGCACCCAAATAGAATAGTTAGCATAATTAGGTCCTTATTTAGGGCTTTCGTGATTGACCTATAGTCAGCTTCCGAACCATTCTGAATTGTACCTAGCCTGATAAATCAGTCCCCAAACCATCCACTAGTATCAGTACAGATTTGGGGGCTGATTTATTGGACTAAATCGTACCTTACTTTTAATCTTGGAAAGCAATAATTACAATCTATAGTATGCTCAAGAATAGCTGTGACCTTTTTTGGGGGGCAAGAGTTATGTATGTCAGCCATTGTTTGAGTAATAAACACAATAAGATCAGCTATTCAGTCTGGTCACAATTATTGACTTGGAAAAGCAAAGCTTAGTAGAACTATACCATGTTTATTTTTTATGGTCTATGAGAAAACTAATGATGACAGATCACATCCATGTTAGATTGCAAGGGGTGTTCTGGTTGTACCTCATATGCTGTAATGTGTTGTTGGTCGTGCCACCTGCTGGAACAACCCCTGCAACTCTCTGAACTGGCTGCCATTTTTGTACCAATATCCATAGTAAATTTCTGTATACCCTGATTAATTCGCCGAATGGACTTATTGTAATTATGGATACAATCTCTCATAGTGGTCATTATATTTAAAAATACTCAGATTTAAAGTCCAGTATCCATTAGTAAAAGTTTGATATTGCTACTCCTCCGAAACTACTGGGAGAATAGCCACAAAACTTTACAAACACATTCATCCCAAGGTCAAGTTGGTCCTAAATGAAAATGGTGCCTCTTGGATATGCAATATGGCTGCCATCATGAAAATCATGTTATTGCTACTACACCTGAATGGATGGTCATATGAACATGGGATTTTCACTAAAAGACTAATAATTCCAATTTTTATGAATTGACTGAGACTTCTGCAATGTGATTGGAAGTAACCAGTCACGTGATAGTGATCTGGAAATTTTTACACATTAGTAAACTTTCATTATTGTACATTTGTTACTATAACTGATAGACCTTTGTAACTTTCTGCACTTACTAAGTCACCTTAGTACACAAAAATCCTGAATCTTTCATCATGGGTTGATTGGCTCATTTTTGTGTATTAAGACTGTAAACAGATTGACTCGAGGGAAGTAACAATAAAGTGCTCGACTGACATGCAGTTAGGTGACATTTTACATATCACTGTCTTCATTGCAGAGCAGGCAGTTTTAACAATCTATACAGTTTTGTAAACTTTGAAGTCTACCCTTTTATTACCAACATAGCTTGTAACATTTCAAAACAAGTCAGCTGTGAAACACAACATGGAAATTTATACTATTTATTCAGAATATCTTCCTGATTTTGGTCAACTTCAAGGGGAATTAATTGTGGTCTGAGGCCTACTTCTTGAACTTCTTATGATGTCTGGTTGGTCCAAAATCAGAATAGTACCTCTCAGACATCCAGTATGGCTGCAACAGTGGACATCTTCAAAATATTTTGCTATCCCTCCTGAATGAATGGTCATATCTACATGGGGTTTGGACTAAATGACTTGTGATCTGTACTTGGTACTAAATGAAAATAGTCACACCTCAAACATGGCTGTCAAATCTTTTTATAGCTACTTCTCCTAAACAAATGGTCATAGCTACATGAGGCTTTCACTAATGACTTCTTGTCATGTATGGTTGGTTCTAAATAAAAATGATGCTGATCGGACATGCAATATAGCTGGCATGGTGGCCTTTCTGAAAATCTTTATATAAGCTGCTTCTCCTGTATGGATAGTCATATCAGTCACTAAAACCCAATAGCAATATTTAGTTGGTTTTGATGAAAATGGTGCTCATCTACTCCCCAACGTGACTTCATAGCTATCTCGAAAAATATCATTATCACTACAACTCTGGCATGAATGGTGACATTAACAGGGTTTTCATTCAAATACTTTTAGCAATATTTAATTGGTTCTGAATGAAAGTGGTTTATATATGGTTACCAGCATATCCACAGTTTTGTGAAGGAGTTTTCGAAACCAGACCTAATTGACCTTGCAGTCAGGTCAAAAGTCGTTGCTTGTGTTTATGTACTTCACTGAGCTAATGAACACAGTTACTTGTATATATACATGTACAAGTGAATTTTGACGAGACTTTGTATTTAATTGTATTCCAAAAAAAAAATTGATAGCATTCTGACATTTATCTTAAGGTCAGTGGTCTTGACTGAGGTTTTTTTGCTGTACTGGCTTGTAAGCATCATAACATAAACAAGTATGAATGGATTTTCATCAATTAAACCAGTTTCTGAATGTATCTGAAGATTACCTTGAATGATACCACTCCAATAACTTAATTTTTTTCCTCAAGAAATATTACTTATAGATTTAACCAAACTTAGCATGTGGTTATATCTTGACATTGTCTTAGGCAAGTTCATTGATCTTCTATCCAAATTAAGATATCAAGTTCAAGGTCAAATGTTATGATAAAGAATTTTGTTCTGCACTTACAGCTATCTTCCGAACATGTTACATCAAACATAAGAAAACAGTTTTGTTACCAAATTTGGTATGTTGTAGTTTCTCTAGAATATCATAGATTGTTTTAATACTCAGCAGTTAAAAAAGAATAAATGGTCTTGTCTTGGATTCCTGGATTTTTGTTTCGGCTACTAGAGCATCAGTCACTTTGAAGTACACTTGTGTTTTAATTGTAGCCACAGTAGCAGTAGGTATGTTGCATGTTGTATAGAGTATATACGGTATGTACAGACTTTTATTTTACCTGGACAAGATTCTACATCATGCGACTGTACCTCATCATGCACATTAGGCTACTCTGTTTCCCAAAAATAGTATGGATTAAACATTGCACTTGCCATTGATGACTATTTTTCCAAATTACAAAAGTTTGTGCAGATGGAGGAAGGTATGGTTTGAAATTTGTGAAATATGAAAGGAGGAAATATTTCTGAGCTAGATTGTAATTGTGCCAGGTAATTATTTTCCAAGATTGAAGGTGGGGGGTATGATTCAGAATGGTTTGGAGGCAGACAGTAGATGATGTAACAGCACTACTGCAGTGGATATCAAAAGATATGGGAACTGTGAAGGGCAGTGTTATTATAAGTTCAATAATTCAACAACTGAGTAAATTTTCACATATATCGTGTTGTCAAATAAGAATGTTTTCAAATTATTTCAGTCCATTAAAAAATAAAATAATTTAATTGGTTTTGTCAAATTCAAGCAATAATATCTCTTATCTACATTGAGTCTGTAATTCTGCAACCCACGGTCAGATCCACATGATGAGTCACATGACCATGTTACGTAATATGTGAAAGGGCTCATACTGATACCCTTGCATTAATGTCATCTGGTTATCATTCAGCAGTCAGTGAATCAACTTGATCCTTTTTCAGAGAAGCACTCATACCAATTTGTTAACTGATCATTACTGATACTATGTCAATGGCCATAGTCACAGGTTATGTGAATGGGATGTTCTTTTTAAAAAGTTTGTCAATCTCCTCATTGTAGTATCTGTTGCCCTATCCTGCATGGCAACTCGGTAAAGTGTACATGATGGATCATAGGCTGCTGTATTTTAGAGGACAAGAATATTACATACACGTTAAGTTTCATGTGAACTGTAACTTCCATGATTGCGTCTAGGATCAAGTGCGCCCTCTCGAATACAGGAGAGAGGGCAGCACCTTACCAAGCATGAGCAAGTGCTCTTTCCCCAAGGGGGTAGAGCAACACCCTATCACAGACAGTGATTGTTCCCACCCATTGGGGGGCAGGCCAACATCCTCTTATGGCAACAGGCAATCTGCACAATCCTGATAAGGATATAGTTCCCTTGGTTCTAGGGAGGATTCCTTCATTTTGTTCAACCACAGAACACAGGGCACCGGTCATCAATTTTAGCTATTCGATCACTGGGCTCAAGAAATCGGTCCCCAGTCAGGGACTGTGACAACATGGCCCCTTTCTCTACACTACCAATTAAACCCACCAGATGGGGAGAGACAACATTTATGCACTCAACTGGGAATAGGGATTAGATTGACATCCCGCCTTTCCTATGTTTCCTTTTACTCCCTACAAGGATGTGGAGTTTCACTTTTCAGGGAAGTGATTCTTGTTGCCACCTCACAGCACTGTGGATGACCAATTCATGGCCTTCTAGCAGTGCTGGGTTTTAGGAGCATGCACTTCAGCTGCCTGACACGGAAGGATAGGGCCACTTCTCCCAAAAGACCTGGACGGGAAGAGAAGCATTCTTGCCCACTTGGCAAGGTGACTACAAGGGACAATCCTGTCACTTCCCATGAGGAGTCAGAGGAAGTTGGCATCCATATTAGCTGGTTTACCCTCAGCAGGAAGATTTTGGTGCAGCTAGTCCTGCCTCCTCTCGAGTTTGAGAGCAGGATGATGACGTTTTGTCCATTTTGGTCGAGAGGACCCACCCTACCCTTTTAAATTCCCCTGGCTCCTTCCACTTGGTTTACAAAGTGGTTGAAGAGGAGATGTCTGGTCCTTTGATAAGGTGGTAAATGAAGTCTACGCCTCCTTCCCCCTAATTTATACCCTAAACCCTTAGGTTCAGGGGATACTAAGATCCTTTCCAGTTTGGAAAGGCTTTTGGGGGATGCTTCAAGGCCAGATCTCCTATTGCTCCCTCATTCTACTATATTCCCCCTTCTATGCTGAGACCTCTAGTCTCAGTATCTAGTTATAATGTACACTCCTCCACCTGGCCCATCAAACCCCCCTCCGTGGATGCTGGAGCTTCACAATTGGGGATTTCGACAGGATCATGGGCCTGTCTCACTATTAAGACATTAGAGGCATTGGAGTCAAAGGCGATGTTGATTGTTACCATAGCCTCGCATGTTGACCTATTCTCAGCTGCTTCCTTCAGTCTCTTGAAGGAGGAATCTCTATCTCCAGTTGTTCTGCAATGCGTATTAGAAGCAATTGCCAAGACGTCCAGACACTCTTTGTCCATGGCCATGTTGCTTTCAGCAGAGTTACTCAACGTCTGCAGAGATGTTGTGCTGGACACTTCATAGGTCATAGTAAGAACCTACTTAGGGCTGCTCTGGATGCAGATACCCTATTCAGCAGTTTTATCCCTTCTGTTGCTTCCCAGGATCTGATGGATTATCAACATCGGTTTCTCGCTTTGGCTCCTGGTCCATTGAAACTAGTAAGGAAGCAGTGATCCCATCCTGACTGACCTTGTGTGCAGTCTAATTAGCAATGGCAATGATCCAGTAAGCAAGCCTTTTTCAAGCCCTTCCACATCCTTCACCTATGGGATGGAGAGGCTGGAAGAGCTGGTTGAGGAAGTCTGTGAGCCCCTCCTCCTTTCCCAAGCCTGGAGGGGACAGTTCTAGGGACTATATACCTCTCCTGCAGTGCATTCCTCTTCCTTCAACACCAGTAAGCACCTGATTAGCCTTCTTTTCAGAGGTCTGGTCAGGGATCATGGGAGATTAATGGATCCTTTCTTTAGTAAAGGAGGGCTTAAGCCTTCAATTGAAGGAACTCCCTCCTCTTTCAAGGACCCTCATCCTATTGCATCAATCACACATCTCCAAATTAAAGGAAGAAGTGCACACTCTTATGCAGAAGGGTGCAGTAGAGAGGGTACAAAGCTTCAGTTTCTAGCCTTTTACTCCTGGATTGTTTGATACCCAAAAAGGGTGGAAAACTTTGACTAATCATCAGTCTTTTCCCCCAAAACAAATTTCTGCGAGCGAAATCATTCAAAACAGAGACAACTGCAACAGTCCAGAATGCCATCAGGCTTGGTGACTGGGCAGTCTCCCTTAACCTTCAGGACACATACTTTCACGTCCCCATCTTTCCTCCACACAGGAAATACTTCAGTTTTTGCATCGAACATGGGGTTCTCCAATTTCGAGTCCTGCCATTCAGCCTGGCTTCAGCACCCAGAGTATTTACCAGAGAGTTGAGAGTAGTGGCTGCTCACTTCTGGTCACATGAGTTCCCTCTGCTACAGAAGCAGCAAAGAGTCACTTTTGCAATATTTGTCTCGCTGTTGCTAGGACTTGTGCTGAAAGTTGAGAAATCAGAGCTCATTTTTTATCAGGATTTCATTTACATAGGAAAGAACTTCCTCATCTACCCAGGGGAAGTTCATGTATTCCCAGAAAGGATAGACAAAATCCTTGCTCTTTTGAGGACTGTTCAGGCCAAGACTTCTTTCTGAGCCAACTTTACCTTTCCATCCTGGGGACCTTGAACTCCACAGTAGATCTGGTTCCCCTAGGGAGGCTTCACCTATGACCTCTACAGTTCTATGACCTCTCCAGTTGCTCCTTCTGGCAACCTGGAAACAGCACATGGATTCTATGTCAGCTTGAATTTTTGTAGGGTTGGATTTTAAGTACCATGTGAAATGGTGGTTCAGTCGAGACAGGTACCTGAATGGAGTTCCCCTACATGCTCCCAAACAATCTGGAAATGGGTGGTGTTTTTAGCCCTGCAAGGGTGCATAGACCAAATCAGGTGTCATTACCGGATGATTTGCTCAAACAATACATCGGTGGTTGCATATCTCAGATGACAAGGAGGCACTCATACTCCTCTTCATGTGGAGGTCTGGAACCTTCAGTGCTGGGCAGAGTCCTAGGGTATTACCCTTCAATTTCACCATATTGCCAGCAAGAAAAATATTCTTTCAGCCAGTCTGTCCAGGACAGGCAAGGTAGTTGTCATGGAGTGGTCTCTGTATCAAGCAGTAGCAGAGTCCCTATTCAGTCAATGGGGGAGTCCTCTGGTGGACTTGTTCACTACAAAACTGAACAACAAGCTCCTCTTTTATGTCTCCGCGGTCCCAGACCAAAGAGCCTGGGCAGTGGACGCCTTCAGCTTGAGGTGGGATCATCTATTCACTTACACGTTTCCAGCTGTCAGATTGATTACACAGGTTATCCAGAAGGTCAGGACTTTCAATGCTCTACTCATCCAGATAGCACCTCTGTGACCTCGGCAGTTGTGGTTCACCAACCTCCTCGACCAGTTGATAGACCAACTCAGATTGTTACTTCAGTGGAAGAAGCTACTGTCACAACATGGGTGCTCTTCACAACAGTCCTCAGATTCTCCACCTTCACGCTTGGCTCTTCTCAAGTGATCTATCCGCCAGGCAAAATTTTCAAGCAAGGTTGCTGAATGCATCATATCCAGGCCAGGAGACAGTCTGCCCCTAAGGTCTAGGATGCAAAGTGGAGAATCGTCTGTGATTGGTGCACTAGGAAGTGCATTAATCCTAGTTGTCCCTGCAGTAGCAGATTTTCTACTCTTCCTCTTTAAAAAGAGAGCATGCATGGTCTCCATTATTAAGGATTATAGGGGAGCCATTTTGAACTTGCTTAAATTTTCCAAGGGTCCGGCTATTGGCTTAGATCTTCATATAGCAGATCTCATAAAGTATTTTGAGCTGCAGAGGCCAGTGTCTCGCTCACTTATGCCAGGGTGGAATCTCTTATGTGTTTTATGGGCCTTATCTGAACCTTGTTATGAACTGTTGGGTGAGGCTTTGTTAGAGAATCTTACTTTTAAAACTGTCTTTCTGCTTGCTTTAGCTTTTGCAAGGAAAAGAAGCAAGCTCCATTCTCTATAGAGGAGGGGTGTTTATGGTTCAATGGTAGTTACGAGTCTGTTACTCTCCTCTGTCAGCCTGGTTTTCTAGCCAAAATGCAACTACCTTTGGTACTTCCATCTCCTGTATAGATTCCTAATCTCAGTTGTATCTGCACTGGGGATGATCAAGATAGACTGCTTTGCCCAGTTAGGGCACTTAGGTTTTGTTTGTCAACTTCAGAAATGAGAAGGAAGGGTAAAAAACATAATTTTTTTACATTAAAGGGTTCAGCCGATATTTTGGTATCCACCATCTCTAGGTGGGTTACACTCACTATTAAGAGTGATTATTATTCCCTCACTGAAAGGGATGTCATTCATGAGAATCAAAGCCCATGAAATTAGGGCTCTCACTACCTCATGGGCATATTTCAATCACTCATCATTGGAAGACATTATGAAGGCTGCATTTTGGCAATCGCATATGACCTTCTGCTCCTTGTACCTTTGGTCCTTAACGCACCGAAGCAAGAGTATTGTTTTCCTGGGTCCAATAGTTGTGACACAAACAGTGACCCAGACTGCTGCTATCTAACAGCAGTGGATTTGTTGTACTGTAAGGTGATTAATTTAATTTTTAATCCTTTGGAGGACATCAGCCTCACTCTTAACTGACAAATTCAGCTTTGCAATAGTGACAGGTGATATTAAAATGTAGTTTTTTTTTTGGGGGGGGAGGGGGAGAGTAAAACTAATTTTAATTATGTAATATTTACGTCACTATTGTCAGATGCCCCCCTCCCACTCCATATTGATGTCCTTCAGTAGTCAAGGTCCTAAAAAAGAATGAAGAGTGCTACTGCGCATGGGCCTTTAACATGGAGTCAGACTGGGTCTATGATGTACATATTCTAGAACTTTATAGAATGGGAGGATGGTACGCCTGGCATGGACGAGGGTTATCCATATCAGAAAAGGGTAAGCTGCACAATAGTGACAGGTAAGATTACATAATTGAAAAGTTTTACCCACTAAAAGATTACATTTTTGTCCTTCTGTCAGTAGAATCACATGTATGCCTGAATGAAAATGGTGCAGATCTGACCACCAACATGTGTGCTATTATGAACTAGTTTGAAACCAGACCTACTTGACCTTGGGGTCAAATCAGAGGTTAATGCTTGCATTTTTGTTCTTCATTGACCTTACAAGCACAGTAGTTACTTGTATGTATACAAATACATTTTCATTAGACTTTAAATTTTGTTGTTTTTCAATAAACAAGTTCATAGTCACTCTAACATTGATTTCAGGATCGAAGATTTTGACTCTCGGTTTTTATCTGTAATGGCTTGTGAGCATGATAACTCAAACAAGTATGAATGGATTTTTCATTTTTAACACTGTTCTCATTGTTGATGTCTTGTTAAATTTTAAATACATTTTGGTGTAGATAGTCAAGCTTTTATAAACTTGTAGTTCATCTGGCCATAGGGCCATGTGAGCTTAAGGTATGGTCCTTCATCCATCTTGTGTTCTCCGTCAGTACTTTCATCTTTTTCCCCAAAGGGCTAAACAGAGTTAAAACCAAAATTCACAGGTGGCATCCTGGTGTGAGACTCAAGTTTGTGTAAATGATGCTACTCCACCGTCAAATATGGTCACCATTAGTAAAGATAGAAAAACCTGTAATGACTTCTCAAAATCTACTGAACTAAATTTGACAGAAAGCATCCTGGCATGAAAGTCTTTTAAAGTTTTACAAATATTGCTGATCTGCATTCAAATATGACTGCTGTTACTAAGATTAGAAAAACTTTTAAACAACTTCTTCTTAAGAACTGCTCAACAGAATTTGACCAAATTTTACAGAAAGCATCCAGGCATGAAGTCCTTTCATATTTGCACAAATGATGCTGATTCATGATTCAGTATTGCCATTGTTACTGAATATGGAAAAATCTTGAAGTAACTTCTTCTCAAAAACTGGTCAAAAGTATGGCCAGATTTCACAGAAACCATTCTGGCATAAAGCCAAGCAAGTTTCACAAATGATGCTGATCCACCATCCAATATAGCTGCCATAAAAATTATAAAAATCTTTAAATGTCAGAAAGTAACATACTAACCCAGATTTCTTGGCCATATGCCCATGTGTTTTCCAAGTGAGCAATCTCAGGCCCATTTGTGCCTCTTGATTTTTGTTAATGGGAGATATCAGTACTGATATACATATATCAGTAAATATGATGACATCAGTATATCACAAAATGGTTCTTTTGGATCGCCATTTTGTGACATGAGACATCAGTTCAATTGGCTATCCTGCAAATTAGTTTATTTTGATGTTAATTCAGTTTACAACAACAACTTGAAACAGACGAAAACCAGATGAAATATGGAGAATAAAAATGAATTTAAAAAAAAAAATTGCCCTAAGGAAAGATCAAATTTTCCTACAAGTGCTTAAAAGAAGGCGTGTATAGTTGTAGAAACAGTAAACTAAAAGAAGTGGAAGAATAGGCTGTATTAAGATAGAAGGCTGTATTAAGATAGAAAGTTGTATTAAGATAGAAAGCTATAGTACAGGAAGATATTTTTGGGTGTAATTGTTTAAACTATGTGTTAATAAGGCCAAGTGAATTCTTATGTAAAAATATGAAATTGTAATCAGTATGAATTACTAAAATCGACTGTAAAACAAACCATTCATAAATGGCATTATTCTTTCTATACTTCGTTAATTAAAATCATTATTTATGATCATTATGCAAGATCACCAGGGTTTCCTGGTATTTGTTCCACCTTTTACTCATCCTAAAATGTATTGTTAGGATAGACATAATAATAGTTCTCAACGTTTGTAATTTTCAGAAATGTCTTAAAAGGATGTCACTACCAATCCTGAGTAAAGCCTATACCCTTCGCCTCAACCAACACCTAAGCAATAATCCCCAGCTGCTTGGAAGGGCCTACCTTGTTGTCAACAAAACCTATCAGAGAGGTCTAAGCCAACGAGCAAAGGAGGCTAAAACTCGTGCCCTGCTTGATAAAATTATCCGAGTCGACCATGCTGGAGAATTTGGGGCTCGGAGGATATACGAGGGTCAGCTTGCAGTACTTGGAAGGACAGCCTCAGGTCCAGTTATCAGGGTTTGTGTAGAAAGGCAAAGTTTTAGATCAACCTTTATTATCCTATCCCCAACTGAGTTTTGAGGGGATATAAGCATTTCACTCATACATTCATTGGTCGGTCGGTCGGTCGGTCGGTCGGTCGGTCGGTCGGTCGGTCGGTCGGTCGGTCGGTCGGTCGGTCGGTCGGTCGGTCGGTCGGTCGGTCGGTCGGTCGGTCGGTCGGTCGGTCGGTCGGTCGGTCGGTCGGTCGGTCGGTCGGTCGGTCGGTCGGTCGGTCGGTCGGTCGGTCGGTCGGTCGGTCGGTCGGTCGGTCGGTCGGTCGGTCGGTCGGTCGGTCGGTCGGTCGGTCGGTCGGTCGGTCGGTCGGTCGGTCGGTCGGTCGGTCGGTCGGTCGGTCGGTCGGTCGGTCGGTCGGTCGGTCGGTCGGTCGGTCGGTCGGTCGGTCGGTCGGTCGGTCGGTCGGTCGGTCGGTCGGTCGGTCGGTCGGTCGGTCGGTCGGTCGGTCGGTCGGTCGGTCGGTCGGTCGGTCGGTCGGTCGGTCGGTCGGTCGGTCGGTCGGTCGGTCGGTCGGTCGGTCGGTCGGTCGGTCGGTCGGTCGGTCGGTCGGTCGGTCGGTCGGTCGGTCGGTCGGTCGGTCGGTCGGTCGGTCGGTCGGTCAGTCAGTCAGTCAGTCAGTCAGTCAGTCAGTCAGTCAGTCAGTCAGTCAGTCAGTCAGTCAGTCAGTCAGTCAGTCAGTCAGTCAGTCAGTCAGTCAGTCAGTCAGTCAGTCAGTCAGTCAGTCAGTCAGTCAGTCAGTCAGTCAGTCAGTCAGTCAGTCAGTCAGTCAGTCAGTCAGTCAGTCAGTCAGTCAGTCAGTCAGTCAGTCAGTCAGTCAGTCAGTCAGTCAGTCAGTCAGTCAGTCAGTCAGTCAGTCAGTCAGTCAGTCAGTCAGTCAGTCAGTCAGTCAGTCAGTCAGTCAGTCAGTCAGTCAGTCAGTCAGTCAGTCAGTCAGTCAGTCAGTCAGTCAGTCAGTCAGTCAGTCAGTCAGTCAGTCAGTCAGTCAGTCAGTCAGTCAGTCAGTCAGTCAGTCAGTCAGTCAGTCAGTCAGTCAGTCAGTCAGTCAGTCAGTCAGTCAGTCAGTCAGTCAGTCAGTCAGTCAGTCAGTCAGTCAGTCAGTCAGTCAGTCAGTCAGTGTTCATAACCATCCATATTTAATACACATAAAATTATTAAAATTGGTATGTGGATGTATCCGCAGGAATGTAATTCGACCAAAGTAGGTCACTGTGACCTATTTTCATGCTTGAGCTATTGTTATAATTTCAAATGTTTGTTAAATATACCATCCATATCATGGATCCTGTTACTACTAAACTCATCAGACTTTATATGTGGATGTACATGTACATTGATGTCCAGGAATGTAACTCAGTTACACCAAAAACAGGTGACTGTGACCTATATTTAATGCTTAAATGATTTTTTAGCACATCTCTGCAATGTAGAGAAGAATTAGTGTATTTCTAGGTCCTTGGCAGCAGTTTGTAGTGGGTTTAGTGGCATCTTCCCCCTTGGGAGGGGGCTATGGGTGCTAACTTTGTACTTATACATTATTTGTACATTCTTGGTGAAGTTTTTGCATTTAGCTCAGTTTTTGCACCCTGAGTACATACTATTATACTTCGAATCATGAAACTTGGAGAGGGGATGCATCTTGACAAGTATAGTACACGCATCGTGGATTTCGGATTGCCCACTCAGTATGGTGGATGTGGACATGGGGCAAAGGATTAATTGTCCACTACAGATGGTGGATGTACATAGAATGGATGTCCACTAAGTCCAGTTAACATCCACTCAATGAAGTGGAACTCCATAATGGATTTTATTGAAGTCATAGTGTGTTTTATGGTACCCCTCACTGAATTTATTGCATTCGCCCCATGAGTTGACAGATTAATCAAACAGAGAAACCCTGATGCTGTTAAACCAACCATGGCAGGTGTCAGTTTCATCCCTTTACCTGTACAAACTATAAAGTAGTAACATTCCCTATGGTATTTATTGTTTAGCTAGTTATGGATACATACAGATGAATGTGCATAGTGTAAAAAAAATACCATGTTTTAAATTTCTTGGATATCATCCCACCCCTGTCCATGACAGCGTACATCAAAAAATTGCCTAGCTACAGTACAGCTCACGTGATTTTTCGGAACTCCGCGCATCGCGGTGGGGGGTGGAGAGTGAGTGGAGAGGATTACGAAAAACCCCTCCACCATCACTCCACGCGTCCTGACGGAGTTGTCATGGAGTCTCGCGGAGAATAGCCCTGCACACCACGCTTTCTCGCGGAGTCGCATCCGATCACCACCGCGGAGTGGACGTGGTCTCGATAATATGGGCGTGGTTTACTGTTTATTACCCATGCAAGCAGAGGTTGAGAGAGAGACGGGGGGGGGGGGGGGCACCGATTTATCTACATTGTTATCCCTCTGGGGAGCAATTTGCTAACTTTTTGATACTGAAAAAAACGTAGTAATTCAGTTAATTATAAATATTTCCTTGTTCTAACGAAGATAATGTATGATACATAGTGCCAAATCATATTTAAGATGATGATAACGTAATGACAATGCCTCGTAAACTGTATTAATACTACATTTTGCGCAATGAATCTAATTTCTTTTTCTTCAATACTATGTTATCGGAATCTAAACATGCATTCATATCCTTATTTCTTTTTCAGTAAACGCAATACAAAATTGTAATGATCATATGAAAGTCAGTTATATTGTACTACCTGCAATGAAAAGAATGATAAACATCGAACAAATTAATAACAAAGCTGCAGTCATACCTGACTGAAATGAAACAAAATCGCACAAGTTCCGATGGTTACTCCATGCATGAATACTCATTCACATATTGTACGTTTTTTTCTGACATCCAATCGCTTAAATAAAGCATTATTAAGATTTCACATCGTTATTTTATTTTAAACTGTAATATTTTGCATTAATTACCAAAGTAGCGGGGTTTTTTTAAAATCACAAATGGTCGCTAAAGGTCATCCTAGATACATGTAGTTGACACGTGCAAGTAACCTAGCACAATAGAAGCCATCAGCACTGCATGTTTTCTTTGATATTGATGTGTTAATTTCATGTGCTAACTGTTAACCTAAAAGTACAACAGCAACGCTTCTGCGGGTGTTTTCTTTGCCATTGATTTGACAAACTTGCGCATCAGATGAAATTAATGTTTAACTTTTTCTTTTCTGATCGTTTTCCTATTGCATAATACAGAAAAAAAAGATGAATAATTTTAGATCATTAAAGTCCCCCCCCCTCTCTCTCTCTCTCTCTCTCTCTCTCTCTCTCATAAAATATGGAATCCAAATCACTACTGCACAAGTTATCGTAAACTGAAATCTGGAAAAGTTTGCAAGTGGCAAGAAACAGAAACACGCTCAATAACCAAAGGCTCTAACAGTCACAAACAGGAAACTGCATTCTTTAATATCTGCACAAAAATAATTAAAAAAGTATATTTTATTTTTATATTTTCGCCGTAGGAAAATGAGCAAATAATAGGATACTTGTGGAGACAATACATCCATGCAAATGCTCTAAACTTGTTGGAAATTAAAATCTCTGAACATCTCAGATTTTAGAATTTTCCATATTATTTTTCATTTCGGTAATAAGCCAAGTTCAGATTAATTACTAACAATTATCAAACATCCGTTGTTAATGGCGGGACCATAATTGCGGCTGTAAAGTACAACGCGCTAAGTCAGATGGCTTCGTGTGATAAAAACACTGTTCCCAAGCTGAAACTTACATCATCCCTTGATGTAAACCCTTGTTAATATTTTACAACAGTGTTCACAATGGTCACTGCCTTGATTTCTGTAGAACATCCGCTGAAGTCAAGTCTTTATTAGGGAGAGACAATTGAATTTTCCAACCTTTTTTTTGGGGGGGGGGGGGGTAAATGCATGAAAACAATTGTCTTTCTCTGATTTTTGTAGCAGACATTAATCTGTTCCATATTTCACTTAAAATAAATAATTACTGTGATGAAAGAACCAAAAATATCCCGGTCGAAAAAAAACAAAACAACATATAAACCCCGTATATTAAATGGTCAGTCCCTTACAGTATACATGCAGTCATAATATTCAGCCTCGTGACTCTGCTATTACTGCTTAAAGACTAAGCACGTGGTTTGCATTTCAGTGTAAATTCAGTGTTTTAGGTTTGTTGGGGGGGGGGGTAAGCAGAAGCGGATGTCAGTTTGGATTTTAATTGTCCATATCTCAGAGAATAACTTTCCTTTGGAACAAAAATAAATTTATTTTGCTTGAGAGGCTCAGCAATGTGTGCTTCTCGTCAAGTCAGTGCATGAGTTTGTTCATATTTCTTTGAAATAAATTAAAATCATAAACTTATTGCAAAAGAAGTCGATCAACCTTTTATAAACAGTAATGTGTACTGAATATACAAGACTTTTGAAATTATTTGTTTATTGTCCAAATATATGATCAAAATAAAAACGACTGATTCTTCAGATGGTATCCGGTTGTAAATCACTCTTGACGACTCAGTCTTTCCATAGGTGGTCTTCATTCATTGGCTGCTCAGATGTCAATCAGTAATGTCGACTAGCCCCTCCACGGTGGAGTTTACATCGGCGTGCCTGCCAAAATGCGGTGGTGATTTGTAGGTATTTATGCCAATTTATGCCTCCACCGCGGAGTGCTATCGCGGAGCTAAAGTGGAGGGGATTAAGTACCCCACCGCGATGCACGGAGTTCCGAAAAATCACGTGAGCTGTACTGTACAAAGTACATCACTGTTGATCAACTACATGTACATGTACCTGTTAGCATATACACATATGGAAATGTACATACTGTTCCGCATCAAGCGATAACTTTGATGTTCTTTCTCAATAAATGATATTTCATAAAAGTGCTTGTTGTACTGGCAATTAATTTGTCATATTTTCCCTTTAATTTCCATACTTTTTCCAAGGCCCCATTTGAACAAATTATTGAAAGCAGTATACAATTAAAAACAAAAACCCCATCTTATCATCCCCATGACATGTGGTATGTACTGTATGTCAGACTAGTAATCCCTATGACATGTAGTATGTACTGTATATAAGACTATTAAAAATCTGTGATGTGGTATGTATTGTATATAAGACTAGTAATCCATATGACATGTGGTATGTACTGTATATCAGACTAGTAATCCCTATGACATGTGGTATGTACTGTGTATATCAATCTAGTAATCCCGTTGACATGTAGTATGTACTGTATATAAGACTATTAAAAATCTGTGATGTGGTATGTATTGTATATAAGACAAGTAATCCCTATCACATGTGGTATGTACTGTATATCAGACTAGTAATCCCTATGACATTTGGGATGTACTGTGTATATCAGACTAGTAATCCCTATGACATTTGGTATGTACTGTGTATCTCAGACTAGTAATCACTATGACATGTGGTATGTACTGTGTATCAGATTAGTAATCCATATGAAATGTGGTATGTACTGTGCATATCAGACTAGTAATCCCTGTGACATGTGTTATGTACTGTATATCAGACTAGTAATCCCTGTGATATGTGGTATGTACTGTGTATATCAGACTAGTAATCCCCATGACATGTTGTATGTACTGTATATCAGACTAGTAATCTAGATGTGACTTTTGCTATTGAAAAATCATCAGCCAATAATGCAATGATCCAACTTAAACAAACCGCAGACATGTCTATCATTTCCCTGTTCACTTTGTAAATACAAACTTCATGTATTTTAAATCTTCTATAAATCCTTCTGTTTCTTAAGAGACATTTTTTGTTGGGGTGGGGTATAAATGACTCTGTCTTCTTGCATATTTTATGTTGATTGTTTGACAAAGTCTAACATATTTTATGTTGATTGTTTGACAAAGTCTAACATATTTTATGTTGATTGTTTGACAAAGTCTAACATATTTTATGTTGATTGTTTGACAAAGTCTAATTTTTTTATGTTGATTGTGTGACAAAGTCTAACATTTTATGTTGATTGTGTGACAAAGTCTAACATATTTTATGTTGATTGTGCTACAAAGACTAACATATTTTATGTTGATTGTTTGACAAAGTCTAACATTTTATGTTGATTGTGTGACAAAGTCTAACATATTTTATGACTGTGTGACAAAGTCTAACATATTTTATGTTGATTGTGTGACAAAGTCTAACATTTTATGTTGATTGTGTGACAAAGTCTAACATTTTATGTTGACTGTGTGACAAAGTCTAACATATTTTATGTTGATTGTGTGACAAAGTCTAACATTTTATGTTGATTGTGCGACAAAGTCTAACATATTTTATGTTGATTGTGTGAAAAAGTCTAACAACATATCCAGATTCTTGATGTTGATATAAGATGATTTTTGAGCTGGATGTAACTTGAGAACACATGGGATGGATGAAGATTTACCTTTGGATGTGAATGAGGATTTCTGACCTGGCTAAAAAGCGATGGAAAATATGTGTAACTAAAAACTTCAGCTACAGGAAATAGAAGAGATGGAAATGTATGATGTAGTCATTAGAATTTCAGTGTTCATTTGACTAATTCACCTCAAAAGTAATCAAGAATGTTTCATGCATTACCAGGGTACCATTGGTACCCAGCATGAGTTGTATAAAATGGTGTCAATCTGCTGATGTTTCCATACATGTGTTACTATCAGATTTGCCACATATTAGCAAGGAATTGTGTGGTTAAAAGGTCATAGGTCACGGTCACAAGTATTGTTGGTTTATGTTTCTAGGGCTGCAGCAGTGTCATCATAGTCAAGACGATATGTTTACTCATTTTAAAGTCTTTAATGCATGTTTTAGACAAAATATTGCACAATTAACTTTTAATGTATAACATACAACAATAATTATTCAGCATCCTGTGGGCTCGAGGGTGTAGAATAGACTTTATTCATCCTCCCATATGTCATAGGTGGTGACTAATGGAGACAGGAGCTGTGGTGGCACAGTGAAGTTTGCCAGTTTGAAACCTACCATTAGATCAGCCAGGGTCGGCTACCATGTTGTGTTCTTATGCAAGGCACTTGACTCCAATTGCCTCAGCATTGATTAGCCTACTTATGTTGCTGCGCCATAAAACACCAAAAAAAACCCAAACCAACTGGTAAAGCCACAAGAATCGGAACTGAATGGGATATCAAAAATGTTTGATAATGACAAATTGGGATAATGGAAAAAGTGTGTCAGAAAGCTATAGCAGATAGAGAACATGCTTTTGACTTTAATAAACCAACAATTTTGAGTACAGATAATTGAGGTTGTACAGTAATGATGATGATGACAACCACAAAGAGAAAGACCAATAATGCAGTGAAAATTGTCTTGTGAGACCATCTCTTCTTGTAACTAAAAAATGTCTCTCAAGACAGGTGGTCTCTCATTACAGGTCATCATTTTATATAACACTTGAACTGAAAATGTATTCTTACATTGCTATCTGTGTATGATTGTGTTTTCCAGTGCAGATCAGTGATGGGGAATATTTCTATATTTCATCACGTGATTACTTTCTTTCATCATATGACCTTCTAGTGTGATCATAGTGCACACAAAGTGGCAAAAACTTCCTGATTTCCATGATCACTTGAGTATCCTTTAATAGTAATAAAGATAAACATTAGTTGCAATACATTTTCAACCTAAAACATGCAGAAGTTGAAGTTAGTGTCCCCAAAACAGGACGTTTTTTAATGATTGACCTAGCTACATGGACAAATTCATTTAATATTATTGATGTGAGATCCTTCATTATGCATCAGTGTTGGATAGGAATTATTCCACGTAAGAGTCAGATTTTGCATCAAAAGTTTCATGTTCGATGCAGAATTCTAATTCTTGGGTGGAATTTTTATATCTTACACCAATACATATGAAGGGTTCTATTAGTCTTTCATAATAGGTGGTCTTCCAGAACAATGTTCTTTCAAGTCAGGTTTTACTGTAATAATAATAATCAATGTGGCACCTTGGTTGTGCTGTCAGGGGGGCATTTTATGTGCCTCTGTCCCCCTATAATGATCAAGATATAGAATTTTTTTAAATTTAGAGGGACACTGGCAGTTTGGGGTGGGAGAATGTTCCCTGTGCTTGCTCAGGGTGCATCACTGAATAATAATAATAATAATAATTATCACCACAAAGAAAAAGGTTAATAATAATATTAATCATAATAATAATACAGCACTTCCTCATTATAACACAGTCTGTGTATACAGCCTTATAATGAGATTGCCCTATAATGAAGTACATGATATACTAGTATATAATTTTGCCACTACTTAATGAAATGGGATCCATGGCAATACCTGCCTTACAGGAACTGTGTTATAATGGAGGGCCTTATAGTGAGGAAGTGCTGTACAAATAATAATAATAATAATAATAGTAATAATAATAAATAAATAAATAAATACACAAATTCATTCATCCATCCATTTATTTCTTTTCCTCAAGGAGATGCATGAGGAGGAAAAGAAGCATTTAGATGCCTTTGAAGGGTTGATGAAGAAGCAGCGTGTCAGACCCACCGCCCTACTCCCATTCTGGAATATTGCTGGATTTGCCCTGGGTACTGCAATATTACTCCAACATCATTGTAAAAGCATAATATTAAAGCAAAATCAGATTATTTATGAAAATTTAGCAAATGCTACTTTTTTAATGACATAAAATTCTTTTGAAATTAAGATTTATTAAAACTGTACTAGCTTGCATTATATTCTGTACGTCAAAAATAGTTTAAATTTCCATGCTAAATCAGATCTTATGCTTCTGAAAGTTTGTAATGGGCAGTGTCTCCTATACCATCTTTCAATAATTGGCTTGGTGGCTATCTGTAAATATGTATTTTTATTTTTAAAAATCTTCAGAATTACATGTACACTAAGTTTGAGCCTATGAAATAAAGAAATATGAAATTGTTTTGTGTAATTGTATTGAGAAAAATCCAATTAAAGCTATTCCAGATGTGCAGCAGTTATGAAATGCCCAGTCACATCACATTGTAAGAAGATCAATTTCAACAGTTATGAAATGCCCAGTCACATCACATTTTAAGAAGATCAATTTCAACAGTTATGAAATGCCCAGTCACATCACATTTTAAGAAGATCAGTTTCAACAGTTATGAAATGCCCAGTCACATCACATTGTAAGAAGATCAATTTCAACAGTTATGAAATGCCCAGTCACATCACATTTTAAGAAGATCAATTTCAACAGTTATGAAATGCCCAGTCACATCACATTTTAAGAAGATCAATTTCAACAGTTATGAAATGCCCAGTCACATCACATTTTAAGAAGATCAATTTCAACAGTTATGAAATGCCCAGTCACATCACATTTTAAGAAGATCAATTTCAACAGTTATGAAATGCCCAGTCACATCACATTTTAAGAAGATCAATTTCAACAGTTATGAAATGCCACATCACATTTTAAGAAGATCAATTTCAACAGTTATGAAATGCCCAGTCACATCACATTTTAAGAAGATCAATTTCAACAGTTATGAAATGCCCAGTCACATCACATTTTAAGAAGATCAATTTCAACAGTTATGAAATGCCCAGTCACATCACATTTTAAGAAGATCAATTTCAACAGTTATGAAATGCCCAGTCACATCACATTTTAAGAAGATCAATTTCAACAGTTATGAAATGCCCAGTCACATCACATTTTAAGAAGATCAATTTCAACAGTTATGAAATGCCCAGTCACATCACATTGTAAGAAGATCAATTTCAACAAGTATAGGTGGTCTGTACTATTTTCATTCAGATAATAAAACTCAGTAGAGTAAAGTTTTAGTACCTGAAATAGTCTGATTACCCCATACATCCTAAAAAGTGCCATTTTAATATACCTGCCATATTGTGGAGCATAGTTAGTTATGATGTCCTTCCATCTGTCTGTTCCCTATTATTGTTTCTGCACAATAACTTTAGTTCTCCACCATCTACTGTTACCAACGTTCGCAAATATGTAGCTTTCATTTTGGGTAAGGAAGAAGCCTGTTGATTTCTACATCACAGATCTGGACTAAACTGTGTGGATGGCTTGCATTTGGAACATTATAGAAGCCTGTTGATTTGGGGATCAGAGGTCAAAGGTCAGTGTCACTGGCTGAAAAATGAAAAATGGTTTCACAAAACATTCAGTTCTTGACCATGTACCTTTACCAAAGTTTGATGATGGCTGAAAAATGAAAAATGGTTTCTGCATAAAACATTCAGTTCTTGACCCTGTACCTTTACCAAAGTTTGCTGATGGCTTACACTTTGGGTAAGAAAAAAGCTTATTGGTTTTGGAGTCAAAAGGTCAAAAGTAAACTTATTGTGGCTGAAAGAAGAAAAAACATTTTTAATAAAAAGCTTTAGTTCTGGACCACAAACGTATGATCAAAGTTTGTGGAGGGCTTGCTCGTGTTGGTTTTGGGATCAAAAGGTCAAAAATCAAGGTCATTGTGACTCAAGAAAATGGGTTATGCACAATGCCTTTTGTTCTTGAGTAAGTTCCTGACCAAACGTTGTGGATGGCTTGCACTTAGGGTAAGAAAGAAACCTATAGATTTTGGGATCTAAATGTCAAAGGTCAAGGTCATTGTAAGTCTGATAAGAAAATTATGGTTTCTGTACAACATTACTGAGACCTTTAGTCAATAATCATCTGATCGACCATGCCCTACTAGTACCTACATAGAGGACTATTAAACACAATGGCAGGTATATAATGTATCATTTCACATTGTTCGTCATATTTTATCTTTAAGTAGCTCCCATCTTCATGAAATAGTCTTCTTCACTTCTACAGTATTTTGATGTCAGTTGATGAAATTAATTCTCCAATGTATATTTGAAGTGAAATTGTTCACTAAGCATATTCTTACATGGTCAGGCCAGTTCTGACTGGTTTAACATGTGATGTCATGAGAGCAATTTTGATAGAAAAAACTTAGGTTAATAGCATTCCTTGGCATTTGCACTTAAATCTATTATAAAGGTTCTTTTAGATACTAGTAGTACATAATAGTAATGCAGAGTTAGGACCACACTGTTGTATATTTCAGGAGCAGGATCAGCCCTGCTTGGAAAGGAAGGTGCCATGGCCTGCACAGTGGCAGTGGAGTCTGTGATTGGAGACCATTACAACAGGTAGGACCTAAACTTACACTTGAATTTAAATTGGAACCTTGATAGCACAGAAGGTTAATGACTCACTTAGCACCTTTGCAGGCCAAGGTTTGATCTGCATTTCCAGCATGTGCAAGATTAAGGATGCCAGATGAAAATTGACAGAGTAATTACATCTTTTTAAATAGTGAGCAATGTGAAAGAAAATCATGGAAATAGAAACATAGGTCACTGGTCTTGTTTTCCCAGTTTGAAGCCTTGAAAATGACAAAGTGTTTACCTATTTTTATAATTTTTATAATTAATTTTTGAATATATATGCAGGTGGTATCAAGTACTTAAAGTACTGACATAAAGTTATTGAAATGAATTAGGATTGATGGTAAGATGTGCCACTGAGGTGTAAGTTATTAAGCTATACACTGAAAGGAGGACAACAGAGTTTTCCCAAAAAATATGACCTTCATTTACCTAGCAAATCTCTTTATTGAAAAATGTTCAATCAGTTTTGTTAATGAAGTTTTCAGGACAGTATATTATATAACATTTGATAATAATTCACTTTATGCGATAATGCAAAATATGACTGTCTTTGATTAATGAACAAGATCATGTAGAGAAAAACATTGGTCAGTGGGCTTACTTATTATTAAATCACCATATATATACATATGCAGTGTTTTAGCCAGGATGGACCCTTGCATGATTCATGCAAAATAGACACCAAGTCCTGCAAAGAAAGAGATTTAATATGCCAAAAAGTGGCTACTAAGAAGAATTAACAAGGTCCTTTTTTTTACCTTTAATCTGATACAGCTGTGCCAACCTATCAATAAATGTCCAGATTGCTCAATTATTGTTTTTATGAGAAGTTATCTTTTTTGATTGCACTGGTCACAATGCTTGTACGGTCAGTAATCATATATTCACAATATCCCATACAATTTCTTGGTTGAGAGGCTAAGAATAATCTCATTATGCATTTGAATTGCATTAGTCTCTATGAAAAAATATGAAACAAATTCAAGTAATGTATTGAGGTAACTTCCACTCCTATTTTATTAACATTTGCAACTAAAAGAAAAATTTGTAGTCTTGGCAATTTTCGTAAGAACACAATCTAATAGGCAATCACTATTGCTGCTTTCGAAGTAGACTACTGCATTCTTTTTTTAAAAGGACGAAATTGAAGGGTATCCTAAAAGCTGCAGACTGTTTATAGCAATCTTTTTTAAAGGTACATCTAATGAACTAGTAAACACACAGATCCTGCTCTTCAATAAATTAAATCATGGTTCATCCAAGGAATTAAAAGAAGGAGAAGAAATGTGAAGAAAGAAAAGAAAAATAAAGCCTAGTAAAATTAAGACATTTCTTTTATGTCACCTATAGTCAATGTAACTAATGATTATTGTTACTATTGGTAAGATTTTAAATTTGTGCCTGAACCTAACCATGCATTCAAATTCCTTTCAAAGCATTACTGCCACATGTATCTTCTGCTAAGGAATGATGGAAAAAAGAAGAAAATCAATACTGAGTAAGACCAAATCAAGGATTTTACTCCTGCAACTTTTTGGGTGGAATACATTGGAAACATAGGATTTTTTTAACTTTACAAGTCAACTACTCTCATAATTTCCTAATTTTACAGTATTAATAATA
The DNA here is from genome assembly GCA_029931535.1 of Margaritifera margaritifera. Lineage (NCBI taxonomy): Eukaryota > Metazoa > Mollusca > Bivalvia > Unionida > Margaritiferidae > Margaritifera > Margaritifera margaritifera. Next base: position 5,393,740 of record JAQPZY010001651.1, read on the forward strand.
ATAATAATAATAATAATAAAAATAATAAAGATCATAATAATAACAATAATAATATAAATAATGATATTATTATTATTAGTAGTAGCAGTAGTAATAATAACAATAATAAGAACAACAACAACAATTCACAATGAAAAAAGGTGCCCTTTTTGAGCATGAGATACACATTTATAGTGCCCTTTTTTTGGAGTTTAAAGTGTTCTTTTTGGAGTTTAAAGTGTCCTTGTTGGAGTTCAAAGTGTCCTTTTTGGAGTTTAAAGTGTCCTTTTTGGAGTTTAAAGTGTTCTTTTTGGAGTTTAAAGTGTGCTTTTTGGAGTTGAAAGTGTCCTTGTTGGAGTTTAAAGTGCCCTTTTTGGAGTTTAAAGTGTCCTTTTTAGAGTTTAAAGTGTCCATTTTGGAGTTTAAAGTGCCCTTTTTGGAGTTTAAAGTGTCCTTGTTGAAGTTTAAATTGTCCTTTTTGGAGTTTAAAGTGTCCTTGTTGGAGTTTAAAGTGTCCTTGTTGGAGTTTAAAGTGTACTTTTTGGAGTTTAAAGTGTCCTTGTTGGAGTTTAAAGTGTTTTTTTTTAGTTTAAAGTGTCCTTGTTGGAGTTTAAAGTGTCCTTGTTGGAGTTTAAAGTTCCCTTTTTGGAGGATAATTACCATGCCCATTTTAGAATCTGGGGAGACACTATGGCAGAAACACTGCATTTGTACAGCCTCACTGAATCTCAAGCATTCATACTTTCTATGTCCTAGGCAACAGTTTGGAGTGGGTTTCATAGCATCTGCCCCTTGGGAAAGGGGCAGAGGGGGGTAACTTTGTACATACATGTACATTAGTTGAACATTCTTGGTTGAGTTTTTGTGTTTAACTCAGGTTTTTTTGCACACTTTATAAATACTGTTACACATAGAATCATTAAACTTGGTGAAAAACACTACACCCTTATTACAAAATTAGGTCACTGTGACCCATATTTCATACTTCACTGACTTTGGTTAAGTTTATTTCTCAGAATGTGTTCATGCTAGAATTGTCAAACTAGATGATTTTATGCATCTCTATTAGTACCACACCCTTACAACAAAAGAAGGTCGCAGAGACCTAAATTTAATATTTTACTGGCTTAGGTTACGTTTTTGTATTTAAATCATGACCAAATAGGTTTTTGAAACTGTGTATACTTACTGTTCTACTTAGAATCATGAAACTTTGTGAAGGCAGCGCATCTTGACGAGTACTACACCTTCATCACTGACATTGATTCAGTCTTGAGAACTGTTCATGCCAGAATCATCAAGCTGCATCTCTATTAGTACCACACCTTTATAAAACAAATGCCACTGTGACCTAAATTTCACATTTAACTGGCTTATGTTAAATGTTTGCATTTAACTCATGACCACATTGGTTTTAACTCCTGTATAATGCTGTTATACCCTGGAATCATGAAACTTGTTGAGAGGGTGCATTTTGATGGGTACTATACCCTCATTATTAAAAGTAGGTCAGTGTGATCAGTATTTCATCTTTTACGGACTTTGGTTAAATTTTGTGTTTTAACTGTTTATGCTTGAATCATTAAACTGGATGATTGTATGCTTCTCTCTTAGTACCACACCTCTACAAAAAAGGTCACTGTGACCCACTTTTCTCATTTTACTGGCTTAGGTTAAGTTCTTTTATTTAGTTCATGACATCATATGATGTTTACACGTTATTTACATACTATCCTATCTAGAATTATGAAACTTGGTGAGGGCATGCATCATGATAAGTACAACTCCTTCATGTCAGTGTGGTCCGTATTTTATACTTCACTATCTTGGGTTACATTTTGTATTTGATGTTCATTTCTCAGGTTGTGTTCATGCTAAAATTGTGAATTGATGATCATATGCATCTCTGTTACTACCACACCTTTAACAACAAGTGAAGCGCATCGTGACCTATATTTAATAATTTATTGGCTTTTGTTAAGTCTTCACATTAAGCTCATGACCACACAAGTTTTTGGCATGCCATATGCATACTATAATACCTAGAATCATGAAACTTGGTGAGTGGATGCATCTTGATAATTTTAGCATCCTTATTGCCAAAGAGGTCGCCTTAACTTATATTTCATGCTTGAATGACTTTTTGAAATGTTTTGTTTAAAGTTCATTTATTGGGTACTGTTTATATTCCAATCATGAAACTTGATAACTGGATGCATCTCTGTTAATCCGACACCCTTACAACCAAAGAAGGTTACTGTGACCTACAGTTTATGCTTTTACTAACATGGGTTAATTATTTGTGTTTATGACCACATAGATTCTTCCATGCTATATACATCTTAACCTACTCAGAAGGTCCTTTCTGACCATTGCAGATGGAAGTAGGAATAAATATATTTATTCATTGGTAAACTTCTATATTAATGACTATACATTATATATTTTGTGATAGGTTACCCTCAACAGGTTAGCTCAGTATTGTACATTTGGAGGCATATAGGAATTAGATAAGTGAACTGCGTGCTTTTCATGCGAGGCCTCATCTGTAGTGGCTAATCAAGGTAATTGCTGATGCCTGAATTATGGCTTGTACTGCTGGCGATCACTCCAAGGTTACTCAAAGCCTGTGACTTTCACTAAGTCAAATCTGGCTTCTGAGGGTGGACAATGAAATAGCCTTTCAAGCAGTTTTAAGAACAACGATTTAAAAAATACAAAACATAAACAACAATAATCTATAGGTTTTATCAACTCATTATAGTACCTCTACTTTGATATCAAAGAAAAGAATGTTCTTTTTTACCATTTTATGTCTTATATGCATTGTCACAGTAGGTAGGTAGGTAGATGGGTTGTGGGTAGGTAAGTAGGCAGATAGGTGGTTTACTGGTATGTCAACACAATGCTGGCTATATTGTGCCAATTAAAAGTTGAAGTTTTAAATTTTAAAAAGATCAAAAGTTAAAATTGTAACAATAAAAAAAAAATTAAAAAATTTTCATTAGAAAAGGGGCCAACATTTTGTTGTCAGGATCTATTTAGTCTGAACTTTATAGTGGTTACTGGAGACTACTAAAAGATTTGTAGAGGTGAGTTATGTAATTGTTGATTACACTCGAGTTTCATTATACTGTGAAATTGCAACATTTATTGCTGATGAATTCAATTTTTTGTGTAGTGCAAAATTACAACATTTGTTGGTGAAATAGCATTTTTAAGTAGAAAAATATATATGTCATGAGGCATATATTTTTAATTAAACACTATTTGGGATCTTCCATATTACTCATAAATTGTGTCTTATTGTCATGCCATAAAACCATTTATAAAATATCATAAAATTACTGTCATTGTTTTGGTAACATTTTATGTAGGCTTTTTTAAGAGATTTATTCGTTATTTATCAATGAATTAATACCCGTTTTCTTGTGTATTTGATGAATAATTGCCTTAAGTGTCTTTATTGACATCAAACAGACTATGTTACAGCACCAGGGCAGCCAGTAGACATTCCATATAAAGTAATTTCATGTCAACAGTTGAGAGGGAGCCTTCTTTTAAAGATGGAGGTATAAACAGAGGATTAACTGAGCTGTGTCATTTTTCCTCTGGGTGTGGCAGTGGCAGACTTTTGAATAGGCACCAGATCGCTCCGTTACATGCTTGACTCTTTTGATACATGGCCTGTGAACTTTACCTATGCAAATTAGCATAATGGGCTCCCCCACAGCAGTCTTCAAAGGACTTAACACACCACCCTACCTATTGTCAGCCAATTAAGTAATATGTGAAATGGTGGTTGTTTATACCTGACCACCTCGCCTTTTAATTGCCACTTTGACATTTAGCAGTATAAACTGCCCCAAGGATAGTTTTACATCAGCTCTAAGTGGAACTGTTTACTGTTTATACATGCTACATGTTATGAGCATATATTGATTTTTTTTGTTTGTTTTGAAGATTACTGAAAATCATGTTTTTCGAAACACGACCGTGTCAGGGGGTTTTGGAGTAAAAAATTTTGTTTTTAGCATGACACGTCGTGTTATGGCAGATATGTACTGATGGTAATAATGATTATATTTTCATATACCATCTAGGAAGACCACAGTTGCCATAGTGATAAAAAGATTTGAACACAATCAAATTATATGAAAGAAGTTCATTTTCTTATGTTATTGATGTAACCAATGAAAGTATAACAATTAACAAACCAAATCAACTTTCCTGTTATGGCATACACACTTTGACACCCAAATCTGCACAGAAATAAATCACCTCATCATAATTATTTAGAGGATATTACAATAGTGTTTATTTTATATGAAATTCATTAAATTAGTTGGATAATTTCTAACTGGCACACCAAATATTGAAATCATTCAACATGGTCATAAATTTTAAAATAACATGAGCACAAATGGAAAACTATTTTATCACATGATTTAAGGTGATTTTATTCAATTACCTACTCAAAGAACATCTTACTCCAAACTACATTCCAAGATTTTGGATGTAATAATTGTACCTTGTGCAATGTCATCTCATACAATTTCACATGTGTAATATCAAAAATATGGGCCAGATTTATTGCAGTGTCACATCAGTGATGGCTAGTGTCATATAAATGATGGCTAGTTACAGTGTCAAATCAGTGATGGCTAATCACAGTGTCATATCAATAATGGCTAGTTACAGTGTCATATCACTGATAGCTAGTCAGTGTCATATCACTGATAGCTAGTCAGTGTCATATCACTGATGGCTAGTCACAGTGTCATATCACTGATGTCCAGTCAGTGTCATATCAATGATGGCTAGTCACAGTGTCATATTATTGGTGGTTAGTGTCGTATCAATTATGGCTAGTTGCAATATCATATCAATGATGTTTAGTCACAGTGTCATATCAGTTATGGCAAGTCACAGTGTCATATCAGTTATGGCAAGTCACAGTGTCATATCAGTGATGGCTAATTACAGTATTATATCAGTGATGTCTAGTTACAGTATATCAATGATGACTAGTCATAGTGTCATTTCAGTGATGGCTAGTCATAGTGTCATGTCAATTATTGCTAGTTACAGTGTCATATGAGTGATGGCTTGTCTCAGTGTCATATCAGTTATGGCAAGTCACAGTGTCATATCAGTGATGGCTAGTGACAGTGTCATATCAATAATGGCTAATTACAATGTCATGTCAGTGGCAGCTAGACACAGTGTCATATCACTGGTGGCTAGTTACAGTGTTATATCAATGATGGCTAGGTACATGGTTGTATCACTGATGGTTATTGTCATATCAATGATGGCTAGTTACAGTTTCATATCAGTGATAGTAGTCACAGTGTCGTATCAGTAATGGCATGTGCTTAAGGATGAATTCTTATAGACTATAAACTCTTTTGATATGATGAAGGACTACTTTGATGGTCACCAGCAAACACTCTATACAGGTGTGATTGAAAACTTGTTCATATTTGTGATATCAAGGTACTGCCGATGTAAGCAGCAAACACTCTATACAGGTGTGATTGAAAACTTGTTCATATTTGTGATATCAAGGTACTGCCGATGTAAGCAGCAAACACTCTATACAAGTGTGTTGGAAAACTTGTTCATATTTGTGATATCAAGGTACTGCCGATGTAATCTTGAAAAGTTTGTGTTTTTTTACTTCTAGTCAAATCAGAGACCTTATGGAAGATGATCCAGAGAAACATAAGGAACTGTTAGAGGTAAATACTTTTCATTAATCATGACTAGCTTCTATTTGTGAATAATAATACTGGTGGTTGTATATCTGTGTTTGATTGATCTACTGTTACTTGATAACCAAGGAATAATAACATCCAAGAAAATATATCTCATTGAGAAATGACAATTTTTTTAAAGTTGGGTTGTAGATTAGTAAAACTGGATGTGTACCCATGTGTATGTATGGATGGATGGATGGATGTTCATCTCATTCTGTCTAAATCAGTTGTAAATCAGAAACTTTTATTGACTAACAATTGTATGTAAATATTAGGTGTGTTAAAATATTCTCCATATTATACTACGAAAAATACAAATTACTACTAATACAATAAGCTAAATTTGGCAATAAGTGTGTAATGAAAATGTATGTATTTAAAATGTTTTAGCTTTTATAAGGATTATATTATCCCTAAATCCTTCTCTCAATCTAAGTCATATCAGGACAGTAGAATCTCCTCCGCTGATATTGCCACCACCCCCCAAAGCAGTCTTTATTGTAATTCAAGCCTAAAAAAAATCCTTAATTTTTTCTATTTTGCTTGGACTTGAGGTTGAGATGAAAAAGCATGAACAATCAAAATTATTTCTTGGTATTTAATATAAAATTCTGTGCCAATGACGTAATACAGTAAAACCTGTCATGAGCGACCACCTGTCATGAGCGACCACAATCGTAATGCATGGATCGATTTTATTATATAAACGCACTGTCGTGAGCGACCACCTGCAGAACGCGACCAGCGCCTGCAATTTCTTGGCAAAATATGCATTTCGACACTGCTATGAACGACCGCATCACAAAAACAGAGATAAACACAACTGACCTTTATTTAACTCTTTGTAACCACGATCGCTTAAGAAGCAAAGATGTCAAAAACAAAATCAAAAACTTAAAAACAAATTAGGCTGGCTACCGGTTTCTTGAATTGTACAGGTCATGCATGTAGTGTCATATGTTATAGATTGTAAACCAGACTAGAGTACATGCCGATTGCTCATTCGGAAATACCTCGGCTATTTCTGCAAGACAAAAGTATGATCCATAGGATTTCCCGCGAAATTGCGTATGGTAGCTTGTTCTAAAATAATACTGCTATGATCGTGAGAACTGAGACAAACACCACTGACATTTATTTTATCCTTTGTAACAACGACCGCTTCCAAAGTAAAGACTGTTCTAACAACAACAAAAAATTATAAAAACAAATTAGACTGGCTACCGGTTTTCTAACTTTTGCAGGTCATGCATGTAGTTTCCTTTGTTCTAGACTGTAAACCAGACTAAAGTACATGTCACTAACTGCCATTGTAGTGCCAAAGTCAATATAGCGGTCGCATACATAATTTTTCTTTGGAGTTAATCCGTAATGCCTGGGGTGAATGAGGTCTTTTTCTTTAATACCAGTAGGTGAGAATCGTTTTCCGGATTCGATTGTCATTGTGAAAGGCTTGTGTTGTTTGTTGGGGTGTTTTTGATGTTACAGAGATTACAGTCCACACACCAAACCGTCATCTGTTTACCTTAGTGCAGCCGGTTATACCCCCTGTTTATAGAGTTAATCCCTTTGTATCGGCGGTGAATAAAGTCTTTGACTTTTGTCTCTAAATAAAATTATTCTGTTTCTGGATAAATTAATTGTGTCTTTTTATTTCATTCATTGGTACATATACATTTTATATGTATTCCATATTTCCCCAAAGCCTGATCAAAACCGCTACAGTCGTTATTACAATTTATCCCTTATAACATTAACACCTAGCACTTTAATAACAATGGCAGAACCTCCAATGAAAAAGAAACAAATTCTAACATTGGAGGAAAGAATTAATGTAATTGAAAGAAGTGAAAAATGGGAGACCGTTGCAATATAGCAGCCACTTGCAACGTCGGCAAAACTCAAATTTAGGGTGTTATAAAAGACAAGGAGTCAATTATAAACGAACTCGTATGCTAATACTAGTACATGTAAGTGTGATCTTCAAATATAAATGTGATTCATGTTTAATGATAGATGTATATCTTTATTACTATTTAAAATTATTTTCAGATTAATGCATGCAATATTTTAACAAGAACTATGAACAAAGAATACAATAAATGTACATGATTGTGCTTATTTTTCCCGCTTAAACTGTGCTGAATTTCGACCTTGGAAACTGGTCTTTTTGTTCAAACCTGTTATGAGAGACCTCCTGTCTTGAGAGATCGCTTTTTGCTGGCAGAAGGGGCGGTCTCTCATGACAGGTTTTACTGTATACTTTCTTAGAAAAAGTTCCTATCATTATTTTTGAACATTAAGTAAGACATAGTGATCCACTTTATGTACATCTAGGGCATCTAATCCAACATATGATGTAGTGTTTATGCCCAAATATCAAACCTTGTATGTTCAGAAACCAAACTTCATTCCACACTTTTGTATACGAATTCATCCTCACTTAAAAACAGCAAAAAGCAGTGTTGAAAATATTGCAAAATTCGCTATTCTCAAATCACCACTGTGGTTATCAAAACCTCTCCAAATAATAATTGACCTTTGCGAATTCAAAAGTCCACAATAAATCCTCTTCTTTTTCAAAGTAAATTCAATGAAATCAGAGTCTCCTATCGTAGACATACATCCCTATATACAGATGGTTCGAAAGAGGGAGACATAGTTGGAGCTGCCATTGCAGAACCGCAAGACACCATCTTGACCCAGTTACCAAATAAAGCCTCAGTTTTTACTGCAGAAAGTACAGCCATACTCAGAGCTGTCAGCTACATTGAAACCTCGCCCCCCAAAAAATTCATCATCTTTTCGGATTCCCATTCCACATTGAAAACCTTGCAGAATCATAAATGTGATAATCTGTTAATATCCCAGACATTACAGAAACATGATTTACTCATTCAATCTATGAATAGTATTCTGTACTGTTGGCTGCCTAGTCACATTGGAAATGAAAGGTAATGAAAGGGCAGATAAAGCAGCCCTGCAGTCTACCATTTCTGAATGTAAGATTCCATATACTGATATCAGATATTTTATAAATCAGCATGTTCGTCATTTTTGGCAAAATATGGGGAAGGAAAACTCCACAAACTTGAGAACATCAAATCCACTATTGGACAGTGGCATCCCTCATATAGAACAAATCGGAGAGTTGAGGTGGTATTGTTCCGATCATGTTTTGGACAAACATACCTGACTCATGCATACCTCCTGAAAGGTGAACCTTGGCTGGAATGTATACCATACCAGTGTCCACTGACAGAGGAAAACATTTTTGTAGAGTTTGTTTATTTCCACTCTCTGAGACAGAAGTATTTTGATGTGAACTGCTTGAAGAAACTGTACGAGGATGTAACACCCAAGAAAATGTTGGACTATTTAAGGGAATGTTGTTTATACAAACAAATTTTAATAATGTTTTAAGGATTTTACATGTGTTACCTTTATCTGTTATTTTATGTACATTTATCTTTACATTTCATATTTTATCTTGTTGTACTTGATGTTGACATTTATTTGGAAGGGTTTCTCTTCCTAAATTTTTGTGCAATTAATTTTTAAATTCTTCAAACTTTACTTTTCGTTGGCACAACATAGCCATTTTTGTGATGAGGTGCTGTAAAACACCACTACATACATACTGTACATCTAGGGTCATAAAACACTACTACATACATACTGTACATCTAGGGTCATAAAACACTTCTACATACATACTTCATAAAACACTACTACATACATACTGTACATCTAGGGTTGTAAAACACTACTACATACATACTGTACATCTAGGGTAATAAAACACTACTACATACATACTTCATAAAACACTACTACATACATACTGTACATCTAGGGTCATGAAACACTACTACATAAAACACTACTACATACATACTGTACATCTAGGGTTGTAAAATACTACTACATACATACTGTACATCTAGGGTCATAAAACACTACTACATACATACTGTACATCTAGGGTCATAAAACTACTACATACTGTATATACTCGCTTATAAGTCAACGTTTTTTACTTAGAATTTGACTCATGCAGAGTAGGGGTCGTCTTATAAGCGCGACATTAAAAAAATTAAAAAACCTTGGGGTAATGTTGGAAACTCTAGATGTTTGCAGTGCATAAAAATACTGTCCATTCATATATTTTTACGTTTTCATGCCACTATTCCTCTGCAGTAATGCATATATGGTATGCACTGTGTTTATCCATTTCTAGACGGTATTCATTACACAATACATGTATCTACAGTTACCGGCATTTGGATTTTATTAATTTTAAAATATTACCGGTAAATTAAATACTACCTACCGCAAAATGAAGTGTCTGTCAATGTTTACCGTGGGTGTTTACTAGTAAGTATATTGCCTCCATTTTCGTGCAAGTCCGAACAACCTATATTTGTATTAATATTTGTGTTTTGCTGTATAAAGACTGTGCTTGATGCAATAAAAGTTTTGATTTAATTTGTATTTTCCTTTTCCACAAGTCAGATTTTATTCCCAAGTGATATTTCCCAAGTTATCTGCCAGTGCACGTGGGCCGATAAGCCTTTGGCTTGTAAAGGGACTCACTTTGTTTTCAAGTTGACAATCCTTTTGATCGAGCCGCCAATCTATACTTGTTTAGTGCCAAGTAGAGTTCTACAACTTCCTGTGCATATACTTTGACCTTAATCCCTTTACTTGTAAAGGCAACACACCCTTTGTTTTCCCATGTGACAACCCTTTGATCAAGCTGCGAGTTTCATACATGTTCAGTGCCAAGTAACAGAGGGTGGCTATTTGAACTCCCTGTGATCTTGCCGCACAATTGACATGTGTTCAGTTGCAGCCTTTAATAGATTTCTGACTTTATAATCAAAGTATTACTCACAGAGCCCAAGCTCAGTCTTTGCATAATAACCCGCATATGACAGTAAAGCCGAGAATCGGAGTCGGACGAGATTTACGATGACTAGACGACGACGATTTACAATGACTAGACGACGATGTAGGATTTCAGAACTTTATCAGACAATGAGGATTAATTCTTGGACTTTGTACCAGATGACATTAGATAGTGACATTTATAGGATACCGTGAATCACAAAAAAGTGGACTTAACTTTCATTGTTTATTTGTACGACGTGTGGAATTAACATATTACGGGATATTGTGAATCGGATCATTCTGAACTTCTATTTTTATACCGGTATGTGACCTATAATTGAATTCGTGGATTTATCATATAAATGGATTTAAAATGTCAAGCATTATGGATTTCAATGGACTTTATTACACAAAGATGGACAAATTGTAAGTTGTCAATTTATTTGTGACATATTTCACTCAATAATATAATTGTATTTTACACTGGTTTTGTCTTAATTTTCTTATCTATCTATCCAGTTTGGCTTGTTTATATTTCCAAAGTGCATTTCTGACTCACTAAGAAGTCACCCCTTCAGACGGATCTGACTTCCAAAATACACCCCGACTTATAGGAGGGTCATAGAGAAAATCACTTTTTGCAGTCCTAGAAAGGGGGGGGGGTCGACTTATAGTCGAGTCGACTTATAATCGAGTATATACGGTACATACATCATAAAAAACTACTACATACATACTTCATAAAACACTACTACATACATACTGTACATCTAGGGTCATAAAATACTACTACATACATACTGTATATCTAGGGTCCACCGGCATTTTATGATGAAGTTAATCTGTCTCTTATGTTGTTTTCTCAACAGAAAATAAAGGAATTTCGAGATGATGAGTTGCATCACCATGATACAGGATTGGAACATGGTGCAGAAAAGGTAGAATAAACAAATTTCCAAATTTCTTCTCTTGGACTATTTCCCAGCAACCTCTAAGCCTTTTATCAGGCAGTAATAACAACTGTACATAGTGCTGCTAGAATTACAGTAATAACAACTGTACATAGTGCTGCTAGAATTACAGTAATAACAACTGTACATAGCACTGCTAGAATTACAGTAATAACAACTGTACATAGCGCTGCTAGAATTACAGTAATAACAACTGTACATAGTGCTGCTAGAATTACAGTAATAACAACTGTACATAGTGCTGCTAGAATTACAGTAATAACAACTGTACATAGTGCTGCTAGAATTACAGTAATAACAACTGTACATAGCGCTGCTAGAATTACAGTAATAACAACTCTACATAGCGCTGCTAGAATTACAGTAATAACAACTGTACATAGTGCTGCTAGAATTACAGTAATAACAACTGTACATAGTGCTGCTAGAATTACAGTAATAACAACTCTACATAGTGCTGCTAGAATTACAGTAATAACAACTGTACATAGTGCTGCTAGAATTACAGTAATAACAACTGTACATAGTGCTGCTAGAATTACAGCAATAACAACTGTACATAGTGCTGCTAGAATTACAGTAATAACAACTCTACATAGCGCTGCTAGAATTACAGTAGGGGAATAACACATGCCTCTTTCCTATCGGTTCTGTTAATCCTGAGCTTTTGATTGGGAGGTTGTTATAAATTAATATTATCATAAATGTTTTTGTTTTCAATAAAAAATAATTCTTATCATTTTCTTATGAGAGTATGATTTGTTATTTAAGAGTCAACCTTACACAGTATTTTGAGTCACTCTGCAAGATCAAAAAAATGGGTTTGTGGTGGAGAGGATTTGGAAGTGTTCTCCTCTTCTACATCAAATATAATTATCTGATAACAATTACATTGAAATTTAACTTCCACTACCTTCCAAATTCAGCCCTCCCAGCAAGACAAAAAAAATTTTCTTTCCCTTGTGCATTACACTATAGATTGTAATAATAGAATCTATGGGAAGAAACTCTTCTGAGACACCATTATATTATCTCTCCTTTCTCCATTAGGTTGTTACCCATATACTGGTTGTTCATCAGTTTAAGCTTTTCATCAGCTTTTGATATCATATCTGTCACCTCCCAAAATATGTTCGATTTCTCAGGAAATATTAGTCATCCACTTACATAGTCAGTATACTTTATTGCTCTCTCATCATTAGTCATCCACTTACATAGTCAGTATACTTTATTACTCTCTTATCATTAGTCATCCACTTACATAGTCAGTATACTTTATTACTCTCTTATCATTAGTCATCCACTTACCTAGTTAGTATACTTTATTACTTTCTTATCATTAGTCATCCACTTACATAGTCAGTATACTTTATTACTTTCTCATCATTAGTCATCCACTTACCTAGTTAGTATACTTTATTACTTTCTTATCATTAGTCATCCACTTACATAGTCAGTATACTTTATTACTTTCTCATCATTAGTCATCCACTTACCTAGTTAGTATACTTTATTACTCTCTCATCATTCTAAACATTAGTTGCTTTAGTTTTTAATTTTCACCTTTTTGTCTTTGCTATTTTTCACTGTTGTGAACTTAGTCTCCAACCATGCTGGTTGTTCCTTTAATAAAATTTCTTTGTGACAGGTTCTACTTTATTTCACTTTATTTTTGTATTTCACTTTTTACTGTGTATAGAATTGCCATAGTTTCCCCTTTTATTGTTATGACATATTTTCATTGTTGTATGTACACAGTGATTAGGTGCACAAAATGTAATAAATTCAAGGTGTCAGAGGACACACATGTCTTGGGTGTATAAAGTATACTGCCTGCACAAGCTGGTTGTTGGAGACTTTGTCTTCTCTACTTCAGAAACAGTTCAAGGGCAGAGGAAGCAGACAAAATTTAAGTTGTCTGATGCAGAGATTGTTAGCCTTCATTCCAATTCAGAGTCTGTTGCTAGTGAGGTGGGGATGCCTCTTCAGCACCTCCCACTCGCAAGATTACCTGGATTTGCCTTTTGCTACAGTTACATCAGGTCAACTGAGAGAAGAACAGGAACCTTGGATACAAGCTTGTTTCCTCCTTCTCACTCCTTGTCAGAGTCTCAGATGAGAAGAATCATTCAAGAAACTATGTCACAGATGTTGGTGTCTGTTGGATTTCTTTTCTCACCTGTCTTCCCACCTTTCTACAGCTGACCTGGTTATGCCAGGTGAATACATTTCTTTTGTCAGCATGTAAGTTTGCAAGGGCAGGGCCAGGTTGCCTGTCTGACTTGGCGCATGGGTTTTCCAACCTCTTGGGAGCTTTTTGGCAGCTACACTTGCTGGTTACAACTTCTTCCACAGTTCCGGTTCATTACCAGTCTGTTCAGCTGGCCAACTTTGTACGATCAGATGTCAGTTGCTGCATCTGGCCAGGCCACAATCAGCCAGCTGTTCCATCTTCCATGGCCTTTTTGGGGGTTCCATTTGGTCTATCCATCTGCCATTCTTCACTGATTTAAACACCATCATCTGCCCATTCAGTCAGCGAGCCCACAATTCACAGCGTTTCCCATGGGTATGTACCAGCCATGTTACCTTTGACAATTCTATATCTTCCCTTCCAATGGGCATGATATATGCAGATGTGGAAGGCTTACCAGATGAGGATAACCAATCCAGAGAAAATGGGGATAACCTTGACCAGGTGCAAAATCCAGATCCTTCCATGGAAAGGACCGAGTTCAGTGTTAAGGCAGCAATCAAAGAGATCTATAGAATTTTGTCCCACTGTTAAAGCTCTCCCTGACTGTCATTGAGTCAGGCATACCATGTCTGGTCATCAGTAGATGTGGATGATGAAGATGACCACCTTCCATTTACTGTCTCAGTCCCTTAAAATGAAGAGATTGTTGACTGTTTATTAGAAAAAATATGGGACTGTGGTAATTCCAAGTCTTTTTTTCACACAAAGTCAGCTGCTGGTGTAGTTTTCTAACTACTTTTTTTATAACACATATGGATGCGTATTGCGTGGAAGTCCCAAACCTAGATAAAGATTTAGTTGCAGTCAACATGTATGCGCCGCATTCTACAAGGTGAATTGTCTAGTGTTCCAAGCATCCTCAAAGTTAGTTAGAAATATAGTGGCAACTTCATCCATGTTGGACATGGCATCACGCGTTATTTTCAGACTTGCAGAGAAAGCAGGTAATGAACATGCATCTACATGCTGCAGTATGAAAGTTGTTAATAGAACTGCTCACTATGGCGAAAATCCAGACCACTTTGTGTAATCTTTACTTGGTAAAACGAGATGCCTTCCTATGTTCATCTTCACTCAAGCCACACCACTCTGTGACTTTTATCTTTGTTGATGTTTGAATTGCTTCTGTCATATGTAGGCCATATTAATGATGTTAGGAAGCACAGGAATTGCCTCTCTAACTTGCCCTCCCATCTCCTTCCTCCTTTTGTTTGTGTCAGGCTTAGTCCCATAGTCAAGATGACAGGCACCAGAAGGAGAAACAAACTGGCTCTATTTAACAGCAGTAATTTCATCTGCAACAGCAATATCGAATGCAACTGTCTTCCCAGCACAGAAAGCTGTTTAATAAAGGGGGAGATGAAAATCCTCCCCAAAGCCTCTGAACAAACAGCGATGATGCGTTGCCCCTACTTCCCACCAACAGTATCCCAGTATGCTCATTACTCTTTTATTTTTGACAGGCTTGGATTAACCTGTTTCTGGACAACCGATGGGTGATCCAAGTTGTTTAGGAGCAGTTAAGAAGTTTGTTTATTTATTCCCTTCCTCTTTCGTCTTCTAGAATAGCGGTCCCAAACGACCCCGAGAAGGTGCTAATTTTTGGAGAAAGTGATTAATACTTTGCTCACCAAGCATGCAGTGGAATTATGTATAAACCTGACTGTTTATAACTATTCCTGGTGCTGAAAGCAAATGGAAAGATCTGACATGAGCCAACTCAACAAGTTCATAGCTGCATCCAAGTTTAAGATGGGGACAGCCTGGTCAGTAAGACTTTCTCTAAGGAAGGACACTGTCAACCCCAATTTGACAGATATCTATGTTCACATTCCGATCCACTCTTTGTCAAACGAGTTTCTCTGGTTCACTTTCCAAGGAATCATGTATCAGTTTTTCTCTGTGTTTCCTTTTAGGCTCAACCTCAGTCCATGGGCTATCACCAAGAGAGTCAATTGCATCATCTCTGATTTCAGATCAATCTTGACAGCAATGACAGCAGTATTCCTGAACAAGATCACGCAGAAACACATGGTAAGTTCAGTTCTGGTACCATATATTGACTGGTTGCTTTCTCTTCTTTCCCAGCTGGGTCTTCATGTGAACAGGGTGAAATCAGAACTGTCACTATCACAGTATTTCTTTCATTCAGGCAAGAAGTTACTGACTCATCACAGTTTAGCATGTCTTCTCACAAGCACATTGCGCAGATTGTTCAGCTCACAGAGTCCGTGTTGAAGAAGACTTGGATTTCCAGAAAAGAGTTTTTACAACTCCTCGGACATTCTTCACCTGGGATAGCTCTTCATGAAAATGGTTCTTTTAGCTCAGTGGTTTATTTCTGGTCACATAGATCATCATATTCAGATCTTGGCTGAGAAAAGGCACTTCTTGCATTAGTGGCAGAATCGGGACTGGCTATCAGCAGGAGTTCCTCTGGAAACCACTCAACCAGAAATTAAAGTCTGTGTGGATACCAGCATGCAGGGTTGGGTGCCCATCTTTTGCCTCACTCATCAACTGTCAGTGGCAACTGGCAGCTGGAGAGGGCCCTTCATGTACATATTTTGAAGGCCATAATCAATGCAATTCATTTATGGCAGAATCTGCTTTGAGGAAGGGTTGCCTGCACTATGTCAGACAGTTCTGTGGTAGTCAGTTACCTCTGTAAACAAAGGGGAACCAAATTGCTGGATCTGTGTTTTGGTTCTGGTCTGGGAATTTCTTTGTTGGCTCTCCAAGCATCAAATTACTGTTGATAATGCACATTCCAGTCAGGCTCATTTGTGATATCCAACTCTTAATCAAGGAAAGGTCAGACACTACACACCAAGTGATCTCTTGACACATCAGTTTTCCATAAGATTTGTGCTTTTTCGGGATTATCAATTCGGCAGTCTCATTGTGACCAGATGGAATCACAGACTACCCATCTTGATGTCCCTGGTGCTGGACCCAGATGCCAGGTCAGTGGATGCTCCATCACTCAGATGGTACGGAATCTTAGGTAACACCTTTCTTCCCATAGTGCTAATCCCCAGAGTGATTCAGAAAAAAAGGGATCAGAACTGCAACGTAATTCTGGTTGTCCCTCTCTGACAGGACAAGTCCTGATTCAGCAATCTACTGGATCTAGCAATAGACATCTCCAGGAAGATTCAGGCATTTTCCAACCTGCTCCAACAGCTGAATATCCAAGGCTTCCAGCCCTGCCCAGACATATTTCTTCTTTAGACTTTGCTCTTGTCAGGTAAGCCCGCCACAGAAAGAACTTCAACCTTTCATTCATGGAGAGAATTGCATAAGCTAGAAGGCACTCCACTTTGAAGACGTATGAGGAAAAGTGACAAGTCTTTAAGTGCTGGTGCAAGGACAACAGTTACTATTAAATGTTATCAATTCATGATTTCCGACACATTTAGACATCATGGGAGAAAAGATATAACCCATAACAAATATCTCTCAGATTTATGGGCCAGTGTTGATCTGAGCTGGGCCTCAGTCACTAACATTGTTTCCCAAAAGGTATCTTTCATGGGTTCTTACTTGGCTCAACTACTCTAAGTTCAAGCCTTTGTCCAAAACCTTACAAAAACTGCTATCACATAGATGCTCTTCCTGATAGCCTTGGCTTCAGCTTACAGAGTGAGTGAATTGCATTGCCCTTTCAGTTCTGCTGACATGGTTCGATTGTTTTAATGACACAGCTGGGGTTTGTGGACAAGAACTGGTTACCATCTGTGGGTGATCAGAAGGTTATCATATTCTTTCTCTTGCTTCTAGACTCTTCTTGAGAGGCAAAACTCCAAGATCCAATTCATGCTTTGAAGTGCTACCTTCAATACACCAAAAGCATTCAGCATGACTGTAGGAGACTTTTCCTTCCAGTAGAGAAGGGAAAGGAAGAGATGACTTCCCAGGGTTTGGCATCTCTGCTCCAGTGGGTGATTGTGTGACATATTCAGAGATCTCACAGGATCAAATACACCTCCTGAAGATATGAGCACATGAGATAAGAGCCTCCTCTGCAAGACTTGCATTTGAGTACAGCAGTTCTATTCAAGACATTATTGAGGCTGTTGGTTGGCATGCAGTCAAATTGCAACTTTCTGTGCTTTTTATCCCTAGGATTTAACCCCTCAAGAGAAGGGAGCTGAATATGCCTGGTGGCAGTTGCTCAGATATCAATTAGAACTTGCTAATACCAGTACAACCTTGTCATGGGCATTGGTTTAAAGCTTTCACTAGATTTGTTCGGAAATTTTTCTCGTAAGGAACTACCTACCTTTTATTTTGCCCTTTGGCTAAAGCTTCGCAACCGTTAAGTGTTGCTTGATTTCGTTGTTATCCCTCATTTGTGCTGCCACTTTGTTAGGAGCATGGTCTTACCTATCACATAAGAATCCCTATCATTGCATCCACCAGTGGGTTACCAAGGTAGAGGTTGCTCTTGCATTTCCTCCTCCTCTTACCTATTCTCCTAATGTAATTGTGATCAGGTAATGTACTCGAAGGAGAAAAGAAATTTGTATAATAAATTTTGTTTATCTGAGAATACCTACCCAAATAAATTATGTTTATCTGAGAATACCTACCCAAAACAACTATGTTTATCTGAGAATACCTACCCAAATAAATTTTGTTTATCTGAGAATACCTACCCAAATAAATTATGTTTATCTGAGAATACCTACCCAAAACAACTATATTTATCTGAGAATACCTACCCAAATAAATTATGTTTACCTGAGAATACCTACCCAAATAAATTATGTTTATCTGAGAATACCTACCCAAATAAATTATGTTTACCTGAGAATACCTAATCAAATACATTATGTTTACCTGAGAATACCTACCCAAATACATTATGTTTATCTGAGAATACCTACCGAAATACATTATGTTTACCTGAGAATACCTACCCAAATACATTATGTTTATCTGAGAATACCTATCCAAATACATTTCAGATAAGCCCTCCTACACCCCTCATAAGTGTGAGTATCCTCACTCATGTATCACTCAAGCTTAAACTGATGAACATCTGGTGTAACCACTTGGTGGGGAGAGAGGAGATATGGTAAAACTCCACAATAACATGATGGTTGCGGTCCACAAAGTACCACCAAGTTATATAATGTATTGTGCGATATCCAGATGAGTCAGTTAACTGAAGAAAATATTGCATGTGTATCCTCTTAGTTATACAAGATGGGGGGGGGGGGGGAGGGGGCACAGTTACCAACTTAAGTTGAAAATCCTAGGAACACCCAGAAAAAAAAATGGTGGGTCCCTAATTTCACTGCTAAATTCCATTCATATCAAATGACTTTATTTCTTGCTAATACACTCACACTAACTTACGAAACATTGTATTTTCTTAAACATAAGTATATGCTGGACATGTCCAAAGGAACTGATTTTTTTGACCGGCAATAAAATGCATCACGCAGACATTGGAAGTGTCAAAAAAAAAAGTTGTATTTAGGCTTGAAAAATACTTTAACTGAAATTGAAAAAAAGTTCTGGCTCCCAAATAGCTTGAAAAAATATTCTTGCTCTGATTTTTAGAAAAAAAGAACTTATAGCCATTATCTTAGTTCAGGAAAAAAAATTACCTTGAGGTAAATGAAAATAAAATTCCCAGCTCAAAAGAAAATCCCAGGCCTCCCTGTGAAAATAAGTCAGTCCCCATGTACTTGAGATGAACAATTCAGCAGGTATAAAACTGCCTCAAACTAAGTTTGGGAGTAAACCATTCGATTTCATCATACCTGCCAACTTCCCAGACAGTGTTGGGTTTTTTTTGAGACTCAAAAAGTATGTTTTGAGGTCTCAAGGGGGGTCAGTGCACATGACTCCAAAAAAGTAACATCATACAATTGAAAATAAGTTATCTACTCAGATTTGAATAAAAGAACATAATACCCGTTTTCTTTGATGCATTTAAAACATTTACAAAAAAAAAACAGTTTGCAGACTTAGCATTGTCAGATATCATCACCACACACATTCACACATGCCCACACTCACATAATCACAACCATGACATTAAATAAAAAAATACACCAAGTTTCTGTCCTTAAAATCCATTGAACAGTGGAATACAGTCTTAATTAGATGCAGTCTTTGCTGCTGTCATTAGTTCAGTAGGGGGTTTGAAGGCAATTCAAATGTCTTTTGTGTTCATCTTTGTACGCCTTAGGGACTGGATGGTATTATTTTTCAAACTTACCTGAAGATCTTGTTGAATTTTTCTCAGCATAGAAAATGATCTCTCTGTATCTACATTGCCGTGAGGGTGTGTCAGACATATAGGTCTGAAAAAATTATCTGCAACTGCAAATGGTAGATTGTGTTCTGCAACAGAATTGCAGAAAAGTGCTTCATCTTTTTTGATATGGTCTGTTGATGATTGTTTAAATATGTTAGTTACTTTTGGGATTGAGCTCTGCATTCATACATTGTCCTGATGATTGGTGGTGTTGCTATGTTGTTGGATATCATACACTCCAGAATGATTAATGTCAGTATGGTGTTTGCAGTATGTGCAACGAATAAAATGCTCCCCCTTGCTGCTGTGTTTGACAAGGTCAAACTCCGTCAAACAGGAGTTCTGAAATTTACTTTTGCTGGGCTTTGCTGTCTTTGCAGATGGCTCATCCTTCCCTGAATCACAGCTGTGTTTCAATCTTTGACTTAAAAAATGAATCCCACTTGTACACTATTTCGACTACCAAAATAATCAAGTGTTGCGATTTATGTATAGAGTAAAATCCAACTTCAAAGAAATGTTGTCACTGATCACGAACTTGCCAAGAATCTTTAATAAAGAGGGCATAAACATTATCATTCATGGCAATGATGTGTAATAAATTTTGTTCTTCAACACTCATCATTTTATTTTACTGAACTTCAAACAAATTGGTTTGTTCCACTTAGTGGACTTTACCTATGCAAATTAGCCTAATGGACTCTTCCGCAGCAGTGCTTAAAGGACTGAACACATCACCTAGCTATTGTCAGCCAGTAAGTAATCTGTGAAATTGTGGTAGTTTATCTCTGGCTACCTTACATTTTAATAGTCTCGGTGATGATCAGTTGTAAAAAGAACTGCCCTGAGGGTAGTTTTACATGGCAGGATTGTTTACTATTTATACAAGCTACATGTTATGGGCACATATTGTGGTGGTAAAAAAATGGTCTCTCTCAGTCTCTCGCGGTTTTTTTTTTGGGGGGGGTCTGAGTACTGAAAATTATGTTTTTCTAAACATCAACGTGTTTGGGGTTGTTGTTGTTGTAGTTGTTGGAACTAAACAATTTAGGGTTTTTTGCATGACATGCTATGTTATGGCAGGTATGTTTCATGGGTAAAGAGTGATCTTTAAAAAAAAACAGTTGAGTCATTCTCTACAAGACAGAAGACAAAATAAATAAATAAACCCTATGCTTGTTGAAATGTTTCTTGATAGCTATGACTGCAGAGCAAAAACTGGAAGTAGCATGTTTGATTATAACAGCAAATCCCATCATCACTACAACTTAAATGGTTCTGTTCCAACCAGTGTTCAAACAATGGTACATGTATCTTCAGCATAACAGGGACAAGTGGCCTGTGTATATCTAAGTGATTTGAAGCCGATGTCTGCATTTCTGACATTTTAAGAAAATAAACAAGGATTTAGTCAGATTTTATACATATAGATATAGCCATATGATGACTTGAAAACTTACGTGAAAGACATAATGTAGGTATATATAGTAGGTATATATATTATATTAATGGAGTTAACTGAGGAGAGATGAAAGGAGGGGGAGTGGTTACATGTATGTGGCAATGACCAAAACTGCTTCTGACAATTCAGGTGATATATTTCAGCAATGGCATTGTTTGGTGCATGGGTGTGTATGATGGTTTGGTGGTCTAATGTTTTTCCTCAGATAGGTAGGTAAAGTAATTGATTTATACATTCAGGTGAGAAACGTTTTTAAATGACATTGTTTGGTGCTTGGTTGTGTATGTCAGATGACTGAACAAACATTTATTGGCTATTGTTTACCCTGGATTGAGCAACGATTGTATGCAAGGTGCATTGAAGATAAACACAAAGAAGACAATGGTTTTGTTGTTGATGGTTCAGTAATAATTAAATTAACAATTATCAGCTTTTTAAGGAGCTAACATCTTTCAAGAATATAGTACATCTTGCCAAATTATTAAATCAAACTAGTTTATTTTTAGTACTTAAGCTTTGTGGTACTCCAAGAAATTGGTGAAATTATTGTACAATTTTGGGATCCAAACCATGACAGTGCTATATCCAAATTTGTTTTATAATGAAACATGTTATTATTGTGGTTTCACTGTAATTATAATGGTATCTTAGAGTTTCATCCCATATCTACCTAAAATCGCTGACAACACACGAACATTTGACTTGTCAAACTGAATAGCAGTCCTTACACAATGCAGCCACTGATTTTGTAAGCAAAGCAAACAGAAGAGTCAGAAGATCATCTGTTATCATTACCTTTCTTCATTGTGGCAAAATGTGATTGTTTCTTCAATACATGTAAGTTCTGATTAATAGATGACACTGTTTTGAAAAGTGGTGTTTTTTCTTTGGTATTCATTAAAACTTTACATTTTCAATTCTAAAAGAAGGTGCTATTGTAATCTTTTGAGAAAAAGCAAGTTCAAGACATCTTTTTTGCAACATTAATTAGTTTTTAGTATGTCTAGAGGAGAGTTATTGTACTTCCACTGTCATTGGTGTTGGCATCAACAAATATACATATGTACAACCTCACTGCATCTCGTTCTTGTAGGCAACTGCATCTCGACCATTCTTTCTTGTAGGCAACAGGTTCAAGTGGGTTTCATAGCACCTACCTCTTGGAGAGGGGGCTAACTGTGTGTGTGTGTGTGTATATATATATATATATATATATATATATATATATATATATATATATATATATATATATATATATATATATATATATATATATATATATTTTATTTATTTTTTGCATCCTGTATACATACTATTATACCTGGAATCATGAAACTTAGTGATGGGATGCATTTTAATGAGTACTTCACCATTATCACCAAAGTAGATCACTGTGACCCATATTTTAAGTTAACTTTGGTTAAATGTTGTGTTTTAAGTTTTTTTTATCAAGCTCTGTTCATGCCAAAATCATCAAACTAGATGACTGTATGCATATCTGTTAGTACCCCACCCTTACAACAAAAGGTCACTGTGACCAACATGTCACAATTTGCTGGCTTAGGTTAAGTTTTTGCATTTAGCTCATGACCACATAGGCTTTTTCACCCTGTATATATATATTGTTATACCTGGAATCATGAAACTTGGTTAGAGAGCATTGTAGCAGGAAGCTAAAGGGCATAGAGCTCCATATTTTTAAAGTTAGCAGAAATTCAAACCCATGAGTTGTTTACACATAAAACAAAGTATTGGAATCATTCTAAAAGCCCTTATTTTTCCTGCTGATTTTAATAAAACTGCATTTCTTTCCAAAAACAATTTGAAACTACCATCCAACTTTAAAACTATGGAGCTCTATGCCCTTTAGCTTCCTGCTACAATGCTCAATCATGAAACTTGGTTAGGGAATGCATCTTTACAAGTACTACACCCTAATCATAAAAGTAGGTCACTTTAAGCTATATTTCATGCATTACTGACTGGGGCTAAAGTTTGTTTTAAGTTTATTTCTCAAGCTTTGTTCATGCTAGAATGATCAAACTAGATGATTATACGCATCACTCTTAGTACCACACCCTTACAACAAAAGGACACTGACCTACATTTCACATTTTACTGATTTAGGTTAAGTTTTAGAGTTTAGCTTATGGCCATCTATTTATAATAGTAGACTGCTGTGATAGCAAACATAAGTTGACATATTAACATATTTGCCTATTTAGAATTGATGCTAGAAGATTGATTGATTGATTGATTGATTGATTGATTGATTGATTGAACAGCACATCATACATATAAGGTTATATTGTGCCAAGGCAACAAAAAGTGCATACTGAAGCTATATTCCAAATCCAAACAGGGTGAGATAAAAGGTATTAAAATAAAAGGAAAGTAAAAACTTTAACATTGACATTAATCTGGGGTGTGGACATATAGATACTCATACTCATGGATGCCAAAGTGATTGCTATATTGAGCTTCCCGCAAGGCCAGCTTGACAAAATGTTGCATTGACTGTTATGTAAGTGACTACAGTGTATAAGCTTTGAAATTACATGTACAGCTCATGTTCAGCTTTGTGATACTTTAAATTTCATATCATGTTACTTGTCCTAATTTACCAGTAAATATTTTCATTCCAACTTCAAAACCACTTCCTTTTTAAAAGTAAACTTGTCTTTGCATATATACACTCATGGTTTCAATATACAGAGCTAGCATGTGCAAGAGGAAGTGACTTTAAGTAGCCAACTTTTGGAAGTGTTAAAAGTGTTCATTTAAATAAGGTGGATGCAAAATACATGTCTATTTTTTCATAAATTTGCAAATGAGGTGACCTCTTGGACTTGTTTGACTATTTATAAATATGTTGATATTTTGTCTCTTTACAGGCACCATTCTATCAAGGCCTGACACAGGTGATAAAAGTGGGGTGTATGGCTGCCATTTGGGTGTCAGAGAGGATATGAATTTTAGACAAACTAGGAATACAAAAATTATCTGTGGTTTTTAGAGATTGTAACATTACCACTCTTAGCCTAATATACAAGATACAACATGGACTCTGATTATTTAACAGTATTACCATTTATTCTCGCATATAGGTCGAGTCCAACTGCAAACAACAGAGACCCTGTTCTGCCATCGCATAATATGCCTGCAGATTAGGGTCTATGTTGTTTGTTATTCTGTTTACTCCTAACAAACTGCAGAGACCCAGATCTGCCAGTGCATTATGCAACAGCAGATCTGGGTCTGTGCAGTTTGCAGTTGGACTAGACTTATAAGCGAATATAATTTGTACATTGAAACCCTGTATTTACCTTTTAATAATCATTTAAAAAGAACTGAAAGGCCAGAAATTGTTTTGTAAACAGATAAACTTTGTTTGTTTTTTTTAATTCTTGGTGCAGTGATTACTTGATGTGCTGTAATACTGTTTTAGTTAGTGATAGATGACTCATGTATGTGCAAGTAAAAATTATTTATGGAAAAAGGAAATAACTTTCAGAGCAGAGTTGGCTAAAGATTTTCATTTCTAGACCTTGAATTGCCTACAGTGAATTCTATTTGATCAATCTGCAATTCTTCTTTTAGTACTCTTATGATATAGTAAATAAAGGTACAAATTCCATGTGATGTCCTCCTTATGGTAGCTTTGCTCTGCATATCTGTTTGCCTTGTGTAATTTTTTTTCTTTCCTTTTTAAATTTTTTTTTTTATATCAGTGATATTATGCAAAAAGTCCAATCCAGCTTCTTGCGACAAAACCATCACACCATTGATTTGTATTCAATACTTTTTTAAGTCAGCAACACACCCCTCAAATAAATAGAATCCGAGTTCACATCAATTTTAGACTTTAGAAGATATTAGAATATATTCTTCAACTGACTTTTTGAAGTCATGCAGCTTAAACTGGATGACAGCAATGCTAAATATAACTGCTGACCTTCAGCTGGGCTGCATTTTGTTTGGTTTTAAAAAAAAAATAAAAAAACAAATAAAAACCAATTCAACAGATGAAATCAAGCATTACTCTAGCAAAGATTTATGTAGACCAAAATTATAATTGCTTGTATTAGTGTACATAAAGCATCATCATAAGCTTGTGTACCCAATTTAGTATAAATCTGTCTGGGGTGTTCATAAAAATGAATAGACAGTCATGCACCTAACTAGAACTTACCTAGATCAAAGTGATAGCAAATGGATTAATGCAAGTACCTAATGTCATAAATCTGCTTTAAATTAAGATTACAACTGAAATTTTCACCTCTGGCAAATGTTAACTCCCTCTTTCTTAACACATATAATTATAAGTCTGGTCCAAGTGTAAATTGCAGAGACCCAGATCTGCCGTCACATAACACGCTGGCAGATCTGGGTCTCTCTAGTTTGTTAGGAGTAATCAGTAGAACAAACAACATTGACCATGATCTGCTGGCATATTATGCAATGGCAGATCAGGGTCTCTGTTTGTTTTGCAGTTGGACCCGACTTAGAAGCAAGTACATATGGTACCTTGATTTTTATCATGTATATAAGGGGAACATTTTGTATTCCTCTGTCTGGGATCCCTGTGAGGAAGGGAGGATGGTCAAATGTATAATTTCAATTACAGTGACATTTTCAAATATTTGTATTCACCCCTCCCCCAGCAGGGGTAAAAAAATCCTTACGCCATCCATCTGTCCTTCCATCCAGCACACAGTCTTGTTAGTGCAGCTAGTCCAACAGTTTTTGATGGATTGCCATGAAACGGGTAAATATTATGGTCATCACCTGAAGATGTGCATGGTGGCACCACTTTGCTTAGGTCAATTGTTTTTGTAATATTGCTCTTTTTTACCTGCAGTTGAATTCAGTGTATGGAAAACAGTTCTGAATGCAACTAGTCTCTTGGTTTTCATTGGATCACAGTGAATCATGGTTTATGTTATGGTCAACGTCTGAATATATATATGTTAACAAATCACTTTGTTTCCGTAATGTTTTTTTAGAGTTTTTGCCGATTATGTCTTGCAGCTGAATGTAGTCTCTCTTCATTGGATCGCCATGAAACTTATGGTCATCATCTGAAGATCCACATATGAACAAATCAGTTCACTCCAACAATTTTTATTAGTTTTATTGCCCTTTTTGTCTTGCAGATGAATGCAGTCTATCTGTCCAGGACACAATCATGTTAGCATAATGAATCCCCAAGTTTTTGTTGGATTGCCATGAAACATGGGAAATATTGTGGTCATCTCTTAAAGATGTGCATACCTGAAAATCACTTTTCTCATGCTATTTCTATGAGTTATTACCATTTGACTTGCAGCTGAATGCACTGTATGGACAAATCTTGTGAATGCAACTAGTTGCATAGTTTTTATTGGATTGCCATGAAACTTGGTATATCTTATTTTCAGCATCTGAATAGGCACGTATGTATTGACAAATCACTTTGCTTCCACAATAATTGGTCGAGTTACTGCTCTTTTTGTCTAGCATTATTGCCCATTTTTACTTGGAGCATGATGAATCACAGAATCATGTGAACACAACTAGTCTCACTGTTGTCAGTGGATTGCTATAAAACTTTGTACTTGTTATGGTCATCATTTAAGATGCACATCTCAACAAATTACCGTCCTCCTGCAATTTTTTTATATTTATTGTCCTTTTTATCTTGCATCTGAATGCAGTGAGAAACAGTATCCTGTGAATGCAACTAGCCCTGTAATTTTGTTATGAGTAACTGTGAAACTTGGTACATATTATGGTCATCATATGAAGATGTGCATATCAACAGATTACAGTTTTTAGTGGATTCCCATGAAACTTTGTACATGTTATTATCATTACTTAAAGATGTGCATGTCAACATATTACTGTCCGGTCACAATTTTTGTAAACTGAAGATGAGCATATCAACAAATCACTCTGCTCGTGATTTTTGTTGGAATTAATGGTAATTTTGACATGGAGCTGAATGTAGTGTATGACAGAATATTGTAAGCGCAACTGGTCTCTGTTTTCAATGGATTGCCATGAAACTGTTACGGTCATCACCTTAAGTTGTGCATGTCGACACTCTGCCCTCACAATTTTTGCTAGAGTTATTACCATATTTTTCCTGCAGCTCGATGCAATGTAAGACAGAATCTGGTGAATGCAACATGTCTTGCAGTTCTTATGGATCATTTTGAAACTTGGAACATACAAATATTATGTTCAACATTGTAAGATATTGATATTTTTATAAGGGTTATTGCCCATTTTTTGGCTCATACAGCTAGATGCAATATATGATATGATTTTGTGAATGCAACTACTTTGAAATTTCGCGGTTTTCCTTGGAATGCTGTGAAACTCGGAACATATCACAGTCATGATGAAAAGATATGCATGTTGACCAAGCATGGTAGTAGCACTATTTTTGGAAGAGTTGATTTTACTAAAGATTCATCTCCATCATAGGGTTAGGGATGTGATGTGAGAAAGGCTGAGCAATTTGCCCACCATTTCTCTAGTTTTGAAAATAGTTTGTGTATGCAGTCATAGCTGGAAGACATAACACAGTCAAACCAGTCTTAGAGGTCACCTGTATTGAGCAATCACCTGTTTTACACTGCCACTTTTTCAAGGCCCTTAGACTATGTTAGTGCAGAAATTAACCTCTATTAAACAACTACCTGTCTTAAAAGGCCTCTGTTCTCAGTTGCTACATGTGGCTGCTTAAGACAGGTTTAACTGTATAGTGTATAGTGGGCTTATTTTGGTAGATGAGATATGTTGGTTATTTATCCATCACTGAAAATGCAAAAATAAATCCCATTAAAATTTATTATCCATGGAAATAAATGTGGCCAAAATTTCAATCATTTCATGACAGTTTGGAAAAAAGCAATAAAATAGTTCTTTTTGTTTCATTATAATACTTTGGTGATCTTCATTCCCAGTATACACGGTAAGAATGACTCTGCAGTTACTACAGACTGTATCCAATATAAACAATTC
Source organism: Margaritifera margaritifera (assembly GCA_029931535.1). Taxonomy (NCBI): domain Eukaryota; kingdom Metazoa; phylum Mollusca; class Bivalvia; order Unionida; family Margaritiferidae; genus Margaritifera; species Margaritifera margaritifera. The sequence goes on from JAQPZY010001651.1 coordinate 5,422,352, forward strand.
TTCCTTCCAGGTGCACCAAATCTTTGGAATGGTACAAAAATGTAATAAATGCCTTCACAGTCATAGAGTAGAATTTATTAGTCACTGTAATTTATACCGTTATTAAAAGTTCATGGGTATCACAACCTATCCACTGCTACGGACAATATCAAGGACTATGATGTCATGGCCATAGACCGGCAGCTGTGAACTGACAGTAGTTAACTTAGGCCACATTTAAAAGGGCAAGAAGTATTCTTGATTTTAATCCCAACCAATGGCTAAGATTAGCACCAAGGTTCTATTATTTTTATCTAATGGAACAGACAGGTCAGCAAAATGGCACAACTCTGTTGCATGATTTGTTCTTTCTGTTATTTTGGCTTGGAGGTTGGGGGGGGGGGCAACTCAAATTATGGCAAATGATTAGATCTGATAGCCCTTATCTCTTTCTGGAGTTGTGTTCTTCCATCTAATCTTATATAAGTTAGTATCACTTCAACCATCAACATCCTCAATATTTGGATTTTTTTATTTTCACTGAGTGGATATTAATACAATCCAGTCTGTTTTCTATAGAGTACAGAGTAGTCTACTGTGGCTCAATCTATGCTAAAAACAAATTTTGTTGGGGCAAAAAGGACTATTTGCTGGAACTGCAAAATAAAACCTTCCTTCATCTTCAATTGCAAAAATATACATGTAACCTGACAAAAATTATGATCTCCTCTTTTCAGACAAAACTGTTATTCTTTAAAAAAAAAAAAAATCTGAGATTACACTTTAGAACGCCATGGTTTACATGATGGTACAGTCAAACCTGTATTCAGTGGTCACCGATGGGAAAGGTCCAAAGTGGCCTTTGAAGACAGGTGACCTCTGAAGGCAGGTGCAGTTCTCAAACTTGGTTCATGACAAATACATGTACTATGCACCGAATAACATTAACATTATTAGTAGTAGTATGCTATAAAGATACATATATTTAGTTTAGCTATTTAGCAAAAAGAAAAATAAAATAATAAAATAAAAAATTCCACTTTAATCCATCATCTACATTAAATCATCACTTATCAGTCTCAATAAAATTACTAATTGACAGCTTACCTGTGACTGTCAAACACAGAACTAACTTTTTGTTAGGCCGGCTGGTATAATTAGGCATGAAAACAGATGTTCACACTTCAAACAATCGATGGATTAAGCAGTTGCTCAAACTTACCGAGATCAAACAACAATCGGCTTTTGTGCGAGATCTTTAATGATTGCGGAATGAAACGAAGCTTCCTGCAGCTAATGTTAGTAGCATATAAACCATAAGGGATATCACAAGTGCAGTGTACATGTATCTCTACTTATTTGGTGTGATTGTACGTAATCTCTTACACTCCGGATTAATGTTGTTCTCAAAATTGGCCAGAATATCTTGCTTACACTTAATAATCGCTTGGATCTGAGTTCTCCTGACTCCCATTTCTGCTGCAATTACATGACTATGTCCAATATCCAGAAAACGAATTGCTTCGATTCTGTCATGTAAGGACAAAAACCGCTTTTCTTTCGAAGCCAACATGTTGACACCTTTGAGTTTGACTGACAGTGTGACCGGAGTACGGTAAGTACAATCGAGATATGAAATGCTTAAACATCGATTCAAATGATATACCTTTATCTAAACAATGCCTTGCTCATCAAACAAAAGAAGTGTTTAATTTGCATACTTGGAGTGGTCACTGCTGATATGCTCCAGTGACCGCTTAAGGCAGGTGAAACCATGGTTTGGTTAAGAAACACCTGGCCACTGACTGCTGAAAGCAGGTGACCGTTAAATACAGGGCATATATACAACACAGGTGACTACTAGGACAGGTTTTACTGTACTATCATTACAAACAAGAGCCCCAAGTGGGCCGGATACTGCTCACCACATATACATAACTTAACAGTTGACCATTTACTAAACAGACATATAGTATTGTAAGAAGACAGCCTATTTAAATTATCTCCTAAACTTAATATCATGTTGATTTTACCTTTTACACTACCTGTTGAAAACTTTCCTAAAGATAAAGGCATAATTAATATGCCGAGTCTCTTGCTCATAATCAAAATCATCCAAGACTTTCATGATATAAACCCATTTACCAAGTTTGACAGTAACTGGATACAAGGTATCTCATTAATATACACCGACATCATTTATTATAGAACCTGTATACACAACAATGATAATATAAGCTTCTTTACAAAAGTGGAGCAAAATCCAATACAAGATTACCTCATTAATATGCATAGATCTTGCCCATAATCAAACTTGACCAAGAGCTTGATGATATAAGACATTTTTTAACAAGTTTGATCAAAATTTAGTCAGAAATATAGTTGCCCGAGTGTTGACAAGCTCAGCAATCAGCTGCAAGGTCATATCATTAATATACAAGAATTTCATAAATCGTCATACTCGACCAAAATCTTGCTGACATAGGCCTTCTTTTAAATTTGATCAAAAATAGTCTATTGAGTGGTAAAAAAAACTCCACCAGTCAGATGCAACAGCATCCTCATAAATGCGTGAAGTCTCACTCGTACATCTTGAAGATATTAGCCTATTTTACCAAGGTTAATTAAAGTCGGGTTAAAAATATAGTCGTTCAAGTGGTTAGAAGCTTAGCCAATCATATGCAAGATCATCTCATTAATATCTGTAGGCCTTGCTCATAAAAAAACATATATCTTAATTATATAAGTCTATTTACCAAGGCTGATAAAAAAATATAATCAGATATAGAGTCACTAAAGTGTTGGCAAACTCTGCCAATCAGATGCAAAATCACCTCATAAATATGTATGGATCAACCTCATAATTGTACTCGTCCAAGATTTTGATGATTTAAGGCTATTTACAATGTTTGATAAAACCGAATCAGAAATAGTGTCTTCAGAATGCCAACAAGCTCGGCCAATCGCATGCAAGATCACCTCATTAATATGTGTAGATCTTGCACATTACTGAACTTGCTCAAGATCTTGAGCCTATATTCAAACTATGATCAAAATCGGATAAAAAATATTACTTCCTGATTAGTAACAACCTCATCCAATCAGATGCAAGGTCACATCATTACTTTGTGTGGATCTTACTCACTCAAATTCGACCAAGATCTTGAAGATATAAGCCCATATTCCAAGTCTGATCAAATTCAGAACAGAATTATTGCTTCCAGACTGGTAACATGCTCAGCCAATCAAATGCACAGTCCCCTCATTATGTGTGGATCTTGCTCATTATTGAAATTATCCAAGATTTTGCGATATAAGGATATATTCAAAGTCTGATCGAATTGGATCAGAAATATATCTTCCAGAGTGGCAACAAGCTCAGCCAATCAAATGCAAGATTACCAAATATGCATGTATCTTGCTCAAGATTGAACTTGTCCAATATCTTGAAGATATAAGCCCATATTCCAAGTTTTATCATAACTGGATCAGAAACACAGCCTCCAGAGTGGTAATAAGCTCAGCCAATCAGATGCAAGATGACCTCAAAAATATGCAAGGATCGTGTTCATTACTGAACTCGTCCAAGGTCTTGATATGAGCAAATATACCAAGTTTGATCAAAATTGGATTGGAAATATGGTCTCCAGAGTGGTAACAGGGTTAGCCAAACAGATGCAAGATTACCTCTTTAATATGTGTGGATCTCGCTCATTATCGAACTTGTATGAGATTTTGAAGATACAAGCCCACATTCAAAGTTTGATTGAAATCAGATCAGAAATATGGATTCCAGAGGGGTAACAAGCAATTGTTGACAGAAGGATGACTGAGAATGGATAACACATGAAGGATGCAGGGCCATACCATAAACTCACATGGCTTTGTGTCCTGATGAACTAAACACTCAACAATACCATTATCAAAAATATTTTAAAAACTCTCAGTTTCAATACATTTGACACAAGTATGAAAAATAAATCAACATTTCTCTGACTTTTCCAGTTGATTACTCAGTTTCAATATACTAAACATCTGAGAAAATACCTTGATATACGTTATATAATGGATTCAGTTTATAATCGGAGGAAATTGCCAATATGCAAAAAAAGCATGGAGATTTTTAATAGTAAGCTATCAAACTAGCTCAAGTTTGATATTTGTAACCAGGGAGGCCAAAACAACTATATATCGGAGAATAGGATGAAAGGTTTTCATGAATGATGCACAGAAATTAAAGTAATCTTTGGGCTTACATGAAGAAAAATAAACAATTCTATATTCATTTGGCACACTGCCAACAGCTGCTTATATTTTAAATACCAATGTTTTGTCTGTGTCTAACTTTGCAGACTTGTATGAATCAGTGATCATCAATAGTTACATACACTCTATACTTTATGTCCATATTTCTATAGGAAACACTTGTACATCTGAAATATTTTTAACTTTTTCTTTATAAACTTGTTTGATTTCATCTGGAATATATGTAATAGCATTGATACAAGTCAATACAAAGTGATGCAAGGTCAAACTCTGAATAATTAAAACAAAAAGATATATTTAGGACACTATGAATTTTATTGGTACCAATTGACAATGATCAGTAATGAAGATCCCTCATAATGAGAATGAAATTTCTCCACAAAAATTAAGACAGAAGGATAGTGTATAAAACAATCAATAAAGAGTAAATCCATTGAAATATAATCCAGTGTACAGCTTATGTGTAAAATTTCAATACCTCATTCCTTGTATTTAAGGCCTTAAATATAGATTGGACTGATCTGCATTAATCATATAGTCCATCACTGACATATGTCATGGTTTAGTTTTGTGCTCCATTTACTTATTTTCATCTTGTGTATGTAATTTACAAGCAACAGTACTTCTACAATACAGGAGCCACAGTGACTCAGTGATTAGTGTACCAGACTCATGACCAGGACTTGCTTATATAACTTCTTAAATTCATATATGTACTCAACTAGAAACTCTGCCCCACTAAAAAAAACTTCATTAGAGTCTCTTTTTATATGAGGACAATATTTTAGTGTTCAGCCCCAAATAACCAGGATGTTTCAAAATGTATGTTTATTAGCTGAGTTTTTAATCAACATTGAGACACTTTATAAAAGTAGGACAAGTGCCATGGTGCATCTCTGGTCAAGGTACTTTAGTTCAATTGTCATGGCATGATATAACCTTTCATGTGTTGATGTGCCGTTAAACACCAATCAATCAATCAATCAATCAATTCCCACATACATTTTGATTCAGTTCTACAATGGAAGCTAATTAATAATATTTACCTATTTTCCTGATATGGTTCACATTAAAATATATCTTGCCTTGTAAATGTTTCCTTTTCAAGTAACAAATTTCCCAATAGAGACTAACAAACAATACAAACCTGATATGGTTCAATTTCTTTCGGCTCATCATAGATTTGCACCTACTTTCTCCATAATAGCTGCCATTTTTGTCATGACTAGATGCAGTAGTATGGGAAAATTTGCACATGGTTCTATTTTCATGACTTGAGTGGTAAAGCTAAAAAATTTCAAACATTTAAAATTGAAGAAATGAGTAAAGCATTTCATGTTGCCAAGTGCCAAAACAATGCAAATTAAACACATGGAATGTTCTCAAACAGCAGCTTGATGAAAATTTATTCTGCATGATTGGGTCAGTTCCAGCTGGTTTGACTGTGTTTAATTATAGACATCTGCTGTACTCAAACATTGGAATTTTAAGTTCCGCTTTACGTTCATTTTTGTAGAAATTTTGGGCATACAATTTTTGCATTCAGTAATCGATAACAATAATAAGAATAATACATGGTTTGCTTTGTGGAAATGTTCTGTGAAGCACGAGAAAGATTTTAAACTTCAGGCTCAAACTCTTCCCTTGTGCTCCAGCAAATGTTTGCACACACCAAAAGTGTAGGACTCTTATAATGTGTAAATGTTCATATAAAAATCATATATAAATGATTATGCTACAACCAACTCAAGACTTGCAAGATGATTGGTTTGCAGCCCAAAGGAATTACCAATAAGTGATAACTGAATGACCAGTGTTGATAGGTCAGTTGATATCATACATGCAGCCCAACATTTTTATACCAACATAAATGCCAAGTAAATGAACAAGATGTGGATTCCTAAAAATTTCATAAAATGTGTTATAAAAATGTACATCTTAAATACTGATGAAATTTAGAACATGATTTACAAACACTCGCATCTGTTACGTTCTTCCGACAATGATGGATTTCAATACTAAAGAAAGATGAATGTAAAACTTACAGCTTAAAATTATTGCATATACACAAATAAAGCAGTATTTAATATATAATTATTGTACAGAAATTTATTACAAGTATGGAAGACTCTGACTAACAAAAAATAACAAGCATTAGATTTCAACACACAAATACCTATATGCACGTGAACTGTAAAATTAAAAACAGTACATCAGTGTTGTACTTAGGGTAAATGGCACCCGGGGCGATGATGATAGCACAAAGGGCCAGAATACGAGGCCCGAATTTTTATCAGCTGTTTTGGCACCCCAAGACCTCTGCCCCCCCCCCCCCCCCAGTGATCTGAACTTGTATGTCTGCCTCCTGTTGAACAGTTTTTTATGTAGTTACTAGTAGGGCATGGTTGACTCCAGAGATTATTGGTATACAGACTTGCACTTACTGTGCAGAAACCATTATTTGTCTTATCAGACCTGCTATGACCATGACTTTTGATCTCAAAGTAAATAGGTTTCTTTCTAACCCTAAGTGCAAGCCAATCACAAAGTTTGGTCAAGTAACTTACTTTAGAACAAAAGTTACTCTGTAAAACCCATTTTACTTTGAGGCACAATGACCTTGGTCTTTGACCTTTTGATGCCAAAATCAACAGGCCTCTTCCATACCTTAAATATAAGCCCTCCACAAACTTGGATCAAGAACTATGCAAAAACCTTTTTTCTTCTTTCTGTCAGTGTGATCTTAACCTTTCACCTTTTGACCCCCAAATCAATAGGCCTCTTTCTTACCTGAAGTGCAAGCCATCCACAAAACTTTGGTGATGGTACCATGTCAAGAACTGAAATTTTCGTTCAGAAACCGTTTTTTATTTTTCAGCCACAGTGACCTTGGCTCTTGACCTTTTGACTACAAAATCTATAGGTTTCTTCCTCACTATAAGTGCAAGCTACCCACAAAATTTAGTGCAGACCTGTGATATAGATCTAATGTTATTATGTGGAAAATGTTTTTCTTCTTTCAGTCAGGGTGACCTTGAACATTAAAAGTTTGACCCCAATAGGTTTCTTCCTTATGCCAAGTGCAAGCCATCCACAAAATGTGGTCCCAGTCTGTGATGCAGAACTATGTTATTGTGAGAAATCTATTTGTTCTTTCAGTAACAGTGACCTTAACTTATAATCATGTGATCCAAACCCCCCCCCCCCCAATCAATAGGCTTCTTCCTTATCCCCCTTACCACCAGTACAAGTCATCCACAAAGTCTGGTCCAGATCTGTGATACATAACTAATGTTACAGTGAGGAATCCATGTTTATTTTTTCAGTCGCAATGACCTTAATCTTTGATCTTTTAACTCCAAATCAATAGGCTTCTTCATTACTCCCTTACCCCAAGCGCAAACCATCCACAATGTTTCGCAAAGGTAAATGCTGTAAAACTAAAGTTATTGTGAAAAAATGAAAAAGGTATCAGACCGACAGATAATATATGCTGCAGGTCCAATTTTTTTCGTAAAATTTTGTTTGACATTAAAAAGATTTGGATGTTGCAGGCATGGAAATACTTCAAGTTGGGATCTATTAGAGCAGGGGTGTCAAACTCATTTGCTATGGCGGGCCAGATTTGATATAAATAATAATAAATAAAAATAAATAATAATAATAAATAATGAGTCTCTCAGGCCGTATCTGGCCCACGTTTGACACCCCTTTATTAGAGTGACTGAGTGCCAAGGCTTACTGTATGAATAAAATCATGTTTAGGCAAAATAAAAGCAAAAGCAATGTAAATCATTCATTTTAGTGAGCCATATTACCACTTGTAACTTGTAGAAGACAGACAAATTATCTTCTATCACATATCATTGTCTTTTATCAAATATTGATACAAATAACTGTAAAGTTTTGCTGTTTTGGAATTAAGTTTTTCTACAGTTTTTTTTCCCCTTTGGATACAAATTCTATGCTCTTTGTGAATTTTTCTAAAGCAGAGTAAAAGAAGTTGAAGCTAATTAGAACCAAAGCATAAAAAAAATACAGAACGGACATACAAAATAAAAATCTTGTCAAGGTGGAAAGAATACTGTGCATTGCACATTATAGACCTGCCCTAAATTTAATAGTCTTCTATGTAGGCACCTAACACACTCAACTTAATCTGCAGAAACCATTTTTTTCTCATTAGACCATGACCATGACCTCTGATCTTTAGACCCCTGAATCTATATGTTTCAAGTTTACCCTAAGTGCAAGCCATTCACAAAGTTGGGCAGAGAAATGTACTTTAGAACAAAACATTTTCTGCAAAACCTTTTGACCCTGAAATGAATAGGCATCTTCCATACCTCAAATGCAAGCCCTCCCCCCCCCCCCAAACTTTGGTCAAGGTACATGGTCAGGAACTAAAGTTATTATGCAAAAAACATTTTTCTTCTTTCAGCCACAGTGACCTTGACCTGCAATCCAAAAGTCAATAGGCTTTGTTCCTACCCAACATATGCAATTTATTCACTAACTTTGGTGAAGGTACATGGTCTAGAACTTACATTTTTGTGCATACACTATTTTTCTTCTTTCAATCACAGTGACCTTGATCTTTGACCTCCAAATAGTTAGGCTTCTTTCTTACCCCAAGTGCAAGCCATCTACCGAGTTTGATCAAGGTATGTGATGTAGAACTAATGTTGTGTGAGAATCATTTTTTCCTCTATCATATGAACTTGACCTTTGACCTTTTGACCCCAAAACTGATAGGGCTCTAACTTACCCTATATGCAAGCCATCCACAAACTTTGGTGACCATAGATGGTAAACAACTCTAGTTATTGTGCAGATACAAAATTGGCAACACACAGATAGACAACATCATACCATAATATGATCGGTCTCGTGGCAGGCTTATAAAAATGGACAGTGAAGTACAAACTGATTACACTAGGGCCTTAAAACAACACCTTGTTCCTGTTTGAAAATGGTTTCAAACTTTATATCTGGCTTCTAATAAAAATTTAGCTGGCATACAATTATTCAAATGTAAAGGTATAATTAATTCTAGCTCTTTTTATGTAAATAGCAGCAAAGTGTCCATGAATAACCTACTGAATTCAAATATGATGGAAGGCAATATTTCAAAATTATAGGTATATAACAGATAAGCTCTTAATGTATAGTAAAACAAGATGGTCTGGGCCTGCATGTCAAACTCATGATCAAAGCATTTCTGAAAAATGTGACCTTGACCCTTAATCAAAAGCTGGAGTGGGCATGTCACATAATAAATCATGTTAGCTTCGTAATGACTCGTCCAAGAATGAATAAAATCCATCAGGGGGTTTAGGAAATACATGCAAATGAAAAAACTTTAACCAAAACCTTTAGTGCAAAGTTTTTATGAAATTGATCCCAAGATCATAGGCTCAACTGTGAATGCCACCAAATAAAACCTCTGTCTCAGCTTCATACTGATTCATCCCAAGTAGGAAGAAAATCCATCAATATAATCAAATGACCTAAACCTTGGCACAAACTTTCTATGGCTGTGACCTTGACCCAAATGTCACAGGGGCAAGTGAGTGTGTCTCAATGAATTGTCTAGATTCATAATCATTAATGCCAGATATGATGAAATTCTATCATGGAGTTTAGGAAATATTAGCAAATGAAAAACTTAAACCAAAACCTTAATGCAAATTTTCTATGACCATGACATTAACCCAAAGGTCCAAGGAACAAGTGTGCATGTCCCTGATTGAATTGTCTTAGCTTCATAATGATTCATCCCAAGTATGAAGAAAATCTATTAAGAGGTTTAGGAAATATCAGCAAATTAAAAAACTTTTACCAAATCCTTAACACAAATTTTCCATGACTAGGACGATATGCCGCTGCCATTGCTGCTGGCAGAAGAAAAGTGGCTGCTATGTTCGCTTCCCACTAATGTGGGTTCAATAATAGAACAAATTTTTCAGTCATTATATAATTTACAACACATTCAACCAAATTAAATATACAGGATATGAAATTTCAGTTGTTACTTCTGTTAATAAGTATTGTTGCACTAGAAGCTTCTTTTGGGATGTGCTGATTGTACTTAACTGTGAACAGTGCAGGCATCCTACCAGTCCTCATCAGCAACCAGTTTACAACATGGTTCTCAAAAAGCATAGATTCTGAAATTTAAATTACTTTCGTGCTCTTTTTTTATAGCTTTCAAAGTCTTAAGAGTTACAATCAACAGCGACTTACAAATGCATTGATTCAAAACAAGGACCTGTATCAAAATAAATCCATCTTGCTCACATTGCTTTGCGGGGTAGAAGCACACGTCAAATTCCCACGTGTGCAATAGGAGACAAATAAGTGGAAATAATCAAGGACAATTATTTTATTATATTTATATGTCATGGACAGCTAAATAAATACAATGATATGCCAGAACTGATGCAACTTTTGCTGATGTCGTGAACATAATTCACCAATTAATCAGTAAGAAATTGTTCTATCTTTATGTTCATCCAAAACATAAAGATTTTGTGTCTGGACAAATGTTTGTGATATTCTTTGATTGCGCTAGTAAAAAGGGAGTGGCCTGCTCTTCAAATATCTTAAATGTCACACTGTACCAATAGATGGCAGATGACATGAAATGTCAACTGAACAACATGTGGCTACATAATTTTATGAGAGGTCAAAGTCTGAGAAAACTCACAGAAATATTAAATGTTTGTAAGTCTATCATTTCACAGCTCACGAGTAAATTTGAACAACTATGTGGATAACAGCAGCCACCATGGGCAGAGAAAGCTCATGAATGAAAAAGGAGATCATCAACTTCTGACAGTGGTGAAGCAAAACTGACAAACAAAGTCTGAGAAAGATTACAGATAATTACAACCAATATGCACCTAAAAAAGCATCCATGAAGACAGCTCAGCACAGACAGTATGATTATGGCTTAAGGAAATGCCAAGTTCAGAACACAATGAAGGTATCTGCTAATAACATAAAAAATCACATTAAGTAGTGCAAAGCAACATCTCACGGTTGAAATATATTGGAATAAAGTAATATTTTCTGATTAAACCCAGGTTATCATCACTTGTGAAAACCGTATGTATGTGTAGAGAACCTGTGAAGAAGGTTATCAACCCAACCACCTAGGACTACATGGAAATAAGCGCTGGATATATTCCAAGTTTTGTGGTTGCATATCATGGAGTGGGTACTATGGTTGAAACTGAGGGAAATATTAATAGCAAGAAGTACATTAATACTCTAAGCTTTAATTTATGGCCAGTCATTGCAAAATGTTTAGCAAATTCACAATTCATATTTCAAGATGTCAATGCACCTTGCCACAATTCTGCATGGTCTTGTTCCTGGAAACAGGCAAACAATATTGACAATCTTGAATGGCCATAACAATCACCTGACCTCAACATAACTGAAAATGTGTGGCATATTCTTAAAATCAGACTTGCATAATCTCTGCATGCAATTAGATCTTACCAAAATCTAGTGAAAGAGGTGCAGGCTATTTGGGAATTAATCTCTACATATTATGTCAAAGTTTTATACAGCACTATTCCCAGAGACTCAAAGAAGTTATGAAGTCCAGAGGCCATATTAGAAAATACTAAAAGCCTGAGTGCCATACTTGGTTTGAGTTATTCTGTTTTAATACTGCACATTAATTGTTCATGATGTCGATGCTGTCAACTGTGAGTAGTTTCATTTGTGGCAAGTCACTGTATATGCATTTATGAATTAAATTAGTGATAAACTATGTGTATCAAATGCATTTATTCCATGATAATGCTGACTACAAAAATCCACTAGTTTGAGAAAATCTGGGCAGAGATTAATGCAAATTATGTCATTTTCAGATTAAAAAAACATCTTGAAATAATGATCACTACCAAGATATAAGGTATAAAATGTACAAGGAAATGTACTGAAGTAGAACAAATCACTCATATGAATAAATTACAGCATCATAAAGATGGGTTATGAGAACTAGTTCATCAGGTAACCTTTGCTCTAGTTTGGACACAATATGAATTGATCCTTAAGATTCATACCATACATACTCACTTAGAAGTTAAGTCCAACTGCAAACTAAAAAGACCAAGATCTGCAGTTGCATAATGCGCCAGAAGATCCGAGTCTCTGCAGTTTGTTAGGAGTAATCAGTAAAACAAACAACACAGACCCTGATCTGCGTGCAAATTATGCGATGGTAGATTAGGGTCTATGTTGTTTGCAGTTGGCTTAACCTATAAGCGAGAAATATACAGTACATATTTTTCCATCAAGGAAAGCATAGATAAAACACAATAAAAAGAGTTAAGTGTATCTGTCAACATTTTTGCACAATTAAGACTTTTATTGTTGGCATATTACTTGTATCACATAATACTGCATTATAAAATTAATAAAAAATGACTTTAACAATGTTTCTTTTAAACAGAAAACAAAATGATAAAAAGCAGTCTTCAAAATAAAAATAGGACAATGGATATTATAGACAGAATGGTATAACTGTTGTGTTGATGTGTCAGACATTCATGCTCTATCCACTTTGTTCTGGATTGTTCTTTTCCTTCTTCTCCATAATTTCAATGATCTTCAGCTCTTTCTCTGTTTTGGCCTTGTTTCTTTTTTCATATTCAAGTCTGTAAAAACAAAATACTGACTTGCGAAATATATAATGAAATAATTCATAATGATGCAAATAAAGTATAACTTTACTACAGAAATATGACTCAATTGCAACAAATAAAGGTTGCTACAAATTTATCCAACAAATTGTATGATATTATATGTCACAAGCTGCTTACAGTAAGTGGCATATTGCATAGTATTACTTAATAAGTTTCTTAAGTTTTATGTCCAATAAACAAGAGTCTGAAATTCAATGTATCAAGTGACAGCTAAGACTGCATTACTCAATGCCACATATTATTGCTACATGATGTCATAGTGATATAACATTTATATGACATAATGGTATGCAGATAATAAACATGACATTAGTGATAATCAAGTTTTTATTCTCGAATTTTGACCTTTGACCTTATATCCTGCAAGCTACTTGAGTGATATTGTCTCTGATGATCTTATTAGGGAGTTTGGATGGCAATTAAATGCAGCAATCAGAGACTGCTTCAAAAGTTTACATCAGATAGTTGACACATGATAATCACCAAACTGAATGGGTCTCATCTTGTGTGATGTATTTTACATATAATTTTACAACCAACTAGACTTAGGGACCAGTGTGTGTGTAAAGTTTCATGGCAGTCCTCCAAGTAGTTTAGAAGGAGTAGCAAAAACAAACATGTACTAACAGACAGGCGGATATTAGACAACTAATGAGAGACAACAGACCAACAGGCCATCACCTAATTCTTCTGGTCTATGACCAGTAGAGCAAAAAAAATTTTGAGCAGTGATTTGTCAACATGGGCATCTTCAGATGATGACCACAACATGTACCAAGTTTTACAGTGATCCATCATAAACTGCGGGACTAGTTGTAGTCATAAGATTCTGTCATAAACTGCGAGACAAATAGTGCCATAGATCTAACAAAAATTGTAGAGAACAGTAATTTGTTGATATTGTTACGGAATTATATATATATATTTCCTTTTAATAATGGTATAAATTATTAGTTTATGATCTCTGTTCTTAGTCTAAACAGCTGTCATCTTATGGGTATACATACGGTAGCCTCGATCGATATTTGCTTGTAGCTTTTGTCATGTGACGTATTTTCCGCGCGAAAGAGAGTAATGAACTTTCTACCTAGTTCTTGTACTTTTAGGAGTAACATTATTGACTAGGAATTATAGTTTAAGGTCACATTCGAAGAATGAATCAATACAGTGTTTACTGTTTAAAACACTGGTACTCTAGCACCCTAACAGAATCACACATAACCTAATTCCTGATTGGTTTGGAGAGGGTTGCATTATTTTGAAATACCCTGTTTATTGAAGACGTTGTATGGGTTTTTATTTCGATTCTGCGCATTAATGCTATATATATAGGAAATAATATTGTTTAGATATTCTTTACAGTTACATTTGAAGAGAGAGGTCATTAAGAAATTGGTTCAGTTTGTGTGTGGGATATACTTACTTGGAGATTTATTTATTATTAATACAGTACATTTAGGATTCAGTACTGTCTTAATCTGAATTATTATACAGCTCCGTGGAATTATCGGAAACATTTCTAAAACTTGTGAGATTCCAGATTCACAAGGATTATTTGGATATACTTAAACTTATCAACATATTAGCACAGTGAAAGCTATTTCATTCGGTATACTACATTCGGAATATTTGGATTAACTTCCGGAAAAGTGAACTTTAAAACAATTTAGGACTTTTAAGGATATTCTTTACTGTAAGTTATTTTTAATTCTTTCACTTTAATTGTTTGTTGAAATATTTTAATACTTTAGGAAATTAAAGATTTGTATTTTAAATCTTGAAAGCTTGTTTGAGTCTTTTCTTTTGTTACATAACCCCTAGTCGTAACAATATACACATCTTCAAATGATGACCAAAACATGTACAAGTGCAGGGCTTGAAATTAACACTAATCCACTCTCCCACAGCTAGTGATTTTGCTGATGGATCACTAAAACCCAGCTGTCACTAATACGTTGGAGCATTGAAAATTACCTCCAGTAGCTATCATAACAGTAATGAATTTGTCATGAATTGACATTCCTGTTAGTGATAAATTGATCTGTTTATTGTGTTAATTGAGTAGCTACCAACACCCTGCATTTGACGAGGTACAATAAATGCTCATGGCGCAAAAGGACATGTGTTAAACTCACTCATCCAATTATTAACTTAGTGTGATTATTGGCAAACAGCCTTTGTGCACATGCAACAAGCCTGATGTACTGTCCCCAAACATTGATTTCACTACTGATGACAGCAAAAAGCATAGGATCTCAGGCTAGTATCAACCAATCGGAAAAGGTCACGTTCACCAACTCAACGAATAATCCTGAATCATACTGAACTATGTGCTTTTAATAGTATATCATTGTTGATAAACATTCAATGCATTAAGCAGTGACAACTGTAAATATGTGGAAATATCTGCAAGGTGCGCAGCGCTACCGAAATATCAGAAATTAGATGATGACAAGAGAGAGCACAATTGCAAATATGATCAAGAGAGGAGACTAAGAAAGTACCAGAAATGCTGGAAAAATGAACACAAATGGCTGCAGTTTGACACCTGAGATGCTGTGATGTTGTGCACTTTCGCCACGGAGTATTCGGAGAAATACGAAAGTGTGCGGGGTACTTCATTTGTGAGCAGTGGTGGAGCGAAGGGGAGTTGGGAGGGGGCAATTGCCCCTGGCTGCCAGGTGAAGGGAACCCCATCGGGAGCTTTTTCTTTTTTTGCAGTTAAACTTTTCATAGAATTTCACCTTCACCTTAGTGTAACAGGGGCAATTCTTCACAAAACTTATAGTTAGAAGGGCAGGGGGAGGAGGGAATTGGCAAATGACATAAAAACTGTTCTCTTTAGAACTTTGCCCCCGGGCGCCTCAGTAGGGGAAGTAATAAAGAACATTGCCCTCAGCCACCTAAAACCCTCACACCGCCACTGTTCATGAGTCTTGTTGGTGAAATACAGTTGTTATTGTTTTGAGTTGATGTTAATGAATTATAAATGCGGAATTTAAAACTCAACTGGCTTCTGATTGATTTTAGCAGGATCCAAGAAATTTAGGCAGGATCAGTAAAAGTTTTATTTTGGTGAGCCTGTGGGTTAGTGAAAAAAATCCTAATTTCAAGCCCTGCAAGTATCATGATGATCTGCTGAAAACTGTGAGACTATTTGTGTTCACAAGATTATGTTGTACACTATGTCGGGCTCCAAGGAAAATGGGCAATAATGATAACAAAATTTGCAGGAGTACATTCATTGGTTGAGATGCACATCTTCACACCATTTCCTAAGTTTCATAATGATCCACTGAAATCTGTGAAACTAGTTGCATTCACAAGATTCTTTCATACACTGCATTCAGCTGCAAGTCAAAAAGAGCAATAACTCTTATAAAAAAGTTACAGGAGCACAGTGATTTGTTGATATGCACATCTTCAGATGAGGACTAAAAAGTTCCATGGCAATTCATTAAAAAAAGTGAGATTAGATGTGTTCAAACTTTTTTTGTCATATTCTGCATTCATCTGCAAGTCAATAAGGACAATATCTCTTATACAATTGTTGGTATGTGGATCTTTAGGTAATGAACATAATACTGACCAAGTTTCATGGCATTCCATCAGAAACAGTGGGACTAATTGCTCTAATGAGATTTGTGCTGGACAGACATGAGGATCATATATAGTCCTGCCCACGTAAAAGTTCCGTCACTTAATGCTGACAAGTGTAAGATGCTGACCTGTTAGTGATGATCCTGTCTATGACCATCTGTGTTGTCAGTTCAGTTTCACTGTCTAGGATCTTGAACTTGCCTCGAGTCTTGGGTTCCTACAAAAGGAAAAATAAAAAAAGAAACTTATCTGGATGCTAAATATCAACATTTGTTACCCATTCAGGTGAATCATTTGTCCCCTGGCATCAATTTGGTTTTTTGTATCATCAAATATCGAGAAAACAAATTTTACAAAATTAATCTTTCTCATAATGTCTGGTTGATAGATGTTTAACAATTACTGTATGGCACTGACAGCCTTATGAGAGTTTATGAACCAGGGTCTCCAGACAGCCCCCCCACCTAAAAAAAGGTAAACTGAAGTCTTTATATATTGTCATCCATATCTGAACTTTGCATCAGTGACAATTCAACCCTCCTTTGGGAAACTGATCACCAATAGAATGTATCAACATGGTACTTCCTTTTTCAAACACATCTGCACTGCATATCTTTTTAAAATATCGACTTAGAAAGAAATTTGAAAATCCGTAATTTTCATCAGCTGATAAACATCACAATATAACATTTCAATCCTTTATTATCATGTCTCAACGGGATTCCATTACTCACATCCAGCTGCTCGGGGCCGTGTAGAAACTGCTAATGGGAAATTTAACATTTTAGGGGTTTATAGCCTTTTGCTAGAAGCAACATAGGGAAACTCACTGGTAATGTATTTTAAATAAATGTTTAGCTCAAAAATGTGACTATGTATCATTTGTATTTAAGTTAAATCCTCAACCTAAAAATACCGCATCATTTTTATTTAAAAAGAAAAATAAATAAAACAAGCTGTGCTTCACAAATCATGTGTACATTCAATAGCACCTCTGGCAAGTTGCAAGGCAGGCAAATCCACAAACGTTGGGTCACACTGTCCGTTATATGCAACTTTGTTCAATAATCTCATCTGCTTCTACTACATGACACAAGTACACAGAACCGCTGAAGGCAGAGTGGTCTAAGGCACTCACCTTTACATAACACTCACATCACACTTCTGTCCACATGGGTTTGAGTCTTGGCTCAACCAATGTGGGTATGTGACAAAGCTTGCCAGTGGGTCAGTGGCTCTTCCTGGGGTCTTCCTCCACCAAATATTCTGGCTGCCATGTATAGCCCTATCATGTACTGAAAAATGGAATTAAACCCCACACAAAGAAACCGAACACAAGTACTCACAGTATATGGGTCTGAACCATCCACATCTGGCATTACAGGGGTCAATCCATGGCATACAAGATCCACCTGAAAAATACAGTAAAGCCTGCTTGAAACAATACCTCTTTATAGAGGATTTTGCCTTAAACTGTTCTCTATACGAGATCAATAGTTCTCTTCTTTACCTAAAGTTCAAGCCAGCCACAAAATTTGATCAAGGTCATGACCTGAAACTTAATTTTCATCCAGAAACCAATATATGTGGATAGATGGACATGCACCATAACATGATTCTTTCTGCCTTACGTTGGGGGTATACAAATCGATTTTGAGAAGAAACTCTGTTAGTACTTGAGTCTCAAATGGATTTATTAAAGGTACATAAACATGGAATTCTGACT
Source organism: Margaritifera margaritifera (assembly GCA_029931535.1). Taxonomy (NCBI): domain Eukaryota; kingdom Metazoa; phylum Mollusca; class Bivalvia; order Unionida; family Margaritiferidae; genus Margaritifera; species Margaritifera margaritifera. The sequence continues at coordinate 5,440,646 of JAQPZY010001651.1, forward strand.
TATATTTTTCAACTAAACATATATGTATAATTAAACCCCTTTATTTTCTTAAAAAATGTCTCAACTCCCGAGTGGGTTTCAAATCATTATCTCTGTGACAATTCTGCCTAGCTTTGTGACATATGATGAATTTACTTGACTGTATCACCAAAATAACCCTCATTTTCACATTTTTTGTTCTATTTTAAAAGATGAATCTTCCTTCTAAAATCATAACTTGCCACTCTTAAAAGATTATTTTTTTAACCCTTAGATATGAGGCACAAAAAACCCTGAAAAAAACCCCCAAAGCCCTTCTCTATAGTAAATGGGGTTTATTCTTGAATGCCAACTCCAGGCTTATTGCTTTACTTTAATACATTTTAATAAAATGAAAAACAAAATGAAGGACTTAATATGCCATTTATTATCAAGTATTAAATACCTTGAAGTGATCCATAAGCTCCTTTGTTACAGAATAGGGGGCTCCAATCACAACTTCTGATACATACTGCAACAAGAAAATTTCAGTTTATTTCCTCTTCCTATCACTTCATATAATGTAAATTCCCTATACTTTGTTGGTACCAATTTTATGTGGATTCTGTGGTTTCTACCAAGCATAGATTTCAAAAACCTACAAACAATTATCCATCTGTGGAACTTCAGGACCTCCCTCCCCTCCCCCTTCTCCAACCCAAGAATGTATGTGCCCATGAAAATTTCATTGTTATTAAAACCAAGACAACTGATGCATATGAAAATATAAGACTTCACAGTACCGTATATTCTCACTTATAAGTCAGGTCCAACTGCAAACTGCATAGATCCAGATCTGGCATCGCATAATGCGCCGGAGATCTGGGTCTATGGAGTTTGTTAGGAGTAATCAGTAGAATAAGCAACATAGACCCTGATTTGCCAGTAAAAATATTTATATATATATATACAGTGAGTATATATGGTAGTTAAAATGAGACCTAATTGCACAAGTAACTGTTATAAAGTTCATGACATCTTCAGCAGAATATTGCAAATAGTTTGGCAATAATGAAGTCATTTCAAATTACTTATAGTGAACCTCTGGGGTCCAGTAAAACTTCTTTCTTAAAAAGGGAATAAGGCCAAAAAAATAAAAATATGTGTGTTTCCTATTGCACTGGTTTTAAAATTAGGGTAGGCAGGTAGTTTTTTTTTTAAAAACATGATATATAAATCAAATAATATTTCAAGCGCTTCAAAGTACTGGGTAAAACCGGCTCAATTAGTCAATTAGATGCACAAATCAATTTCGGCAATGTGATTTTTGTTTATACAAAAAAAAAAAAATTGGGGGGGGGGGATGGGGGTGGATAAAGTGCTAGGGTCAGCAACGAGAAACAGGGACAGTTGGCCGACCAGAAACACATATTTTTTTTTGTTGGGATAAAAATTGAAGTAGGTGAAAACAAAAACATAATACTGAAATCCATGTATTAGTATATCTAGGTTTATAATAAAAAAAGTTTATACTGTATAAAACTATATGAGCTGACTGATTTGTATTGTGTCATAGAATATGGATATTTTGATTAGAATTAAAATTTACAATAACGAGAAGATTTTATTAACACTATAAATAGGCAAGGCTAAAATGATCCGATAGGCATGCTAAGTTATAATTTAATATTGAGTAGTAAATTTCATAATACAGCAAGAGGCTGGGAACTTTATTCTTACCCAAGGGGAACTACAATATATATATATATATATATATATATATATATATATATATATATATATATATATATATATATAAAGAACAGACAATATTAATTAGGAAAATGTTCGAAATAAAAAAGATATAACAAGTTATAAGAAGTTCTCATAATTTGTGATATATCTTATCATTGTGCGTAAAGTTATGATGCAAGGGATAGCCTAAAATACATATCTTTCTCTCTCCCTCTCCTTCTTTTATCCATAGTAAAAAAAAAAAAATGTACCTTGCAGGCCAATACACTGAGAACTCTTTCCTGCAGATTCATTATGGGGAAGTTTGCACCTTTGTATCTGTTTACAACCTAAATGAGAAAAAAAAACTATTTACATTATCCTCCTCCTAATCCTGTGTATTTCATGCTCTTAATTCTAAGATTATATTTTAATGAAGGATTTGATGAAGTTTTACACACACACACACACACAGAGGAATCTAAAAAATATGGTTCTTGAGCACTCAAGATTCTAGCCAATTTAAGATGCAAAATACTGTCAGTTTTCCCATCGATATATAAAATCTGACACTCTGCACTCTGGTTAATAGCTAGATCAAGTCTTAATTTTTGATTCCCTTCATAGTTACATTATGTTACATCACACACATTACATTGCTTTATTTAATACACTGATGTATGAAAGCAAACATCACAGCAAACCACAAATTTCAAGACCAAATGAAAAATTATCCTTCTGGAAAAAAACAATAGGAAAAATCCCCCAATCAACAAATTTAAGTACAGTCAAACCTGTCTACAGCAGCCACCCATGGGAAAAGGCCAAAAGTTGCCTTTGTAGACAGGTGACCTCTGAAGGCAGGTTCAGCTCTCAAACTTGGCACTGAATATCATTAGAATTATTAGTAGAAGTAGTAGCATGCTATCAAAATACATGTATTTAGTTTAAATATATCCCATCAAATCAACAAAACTCAATACAAATGTGTACATGCACTTATTTATACAACTCTCTCTCTTTCACACACACACACACAAACACTTTAATCTCATTATCAGTAGAAATGATGTCACAGTCTAAATAAAATTAATAATTGACAGCTTACCTGTGATTGTCAAACACAGGACTAACTTTATGTTAGGTCAGCTGGTATAATTAGGCATGAAAACAAGTTTTCACACTTCAAACAATTGATGGATTAAGCAGTTGCTAAAACTCACAGAGATCAAAAGACAGTCAGCTTTTGTGAGAGACCTTTGATGATCAGGGAATAAGCAAGTACAGATGGTGTACATGAAAATAAATTACTTCACAGTATACAGGCACTTACGGAGTCTTTGTGGAGTCCAACAATCAGATAGTCTCCCTCCTGTGCTGCCTTCTCTAGGAATGCCAGGTGTCCAACATCTTTAATTTCTGTTAAGAAAACTTTTGTCACATAGTGGAATTCCCCATCAAATTTGAGAAATGCTAAAGATGGAGAATAGAACACCTAAGAACTTATACAATCATAAGCTTTTGTGTGGCACCATGGAAGAGTGCATTTTGCTTTTCTTATCAAAAATTGAGTATAGTGTTATGTTTGGTTCAGTTTTTCATATTTTTACATGTAGGGTTTGAGGAAATTAAAAATACTGCCATCTCATCTTTGATAAACTCTATAGACAACTTCTGTTTCATCTGTAAAACATAAACAAGGCAGAGGGCTGACTTTTTCACCAGCCCTATTTTTGCTGTCCTTGCTATTTGTGTCAGCATCAATGTTAGGTTTTTCATTTCCTCAATTTCTTTAAAGAGCCACAGTGGCTTAGTGGTTAAGGTGTTGGACTCGTGACCTGAAGGGGTGCAGGTTCAACTCCCACCACCACAGCAGCCAAGATTGGATACTGAAGTGTATCCTTGTGAAATCACTTTACTCTACTTGCCTCAGCATGGTATAACCTTCAAAGTGTTGCTGTACCATAAAACACCGAACTTGTAATCATGAAACATTGAGGATTACTCATCACAACAAGCAAAAAGTAAGGTTGAAGTAATCTACACAACCCTGTGATTTCCGTCTGTATGCGCATATAATCCAATACCAACTGCAAATTGCAAAGACCCAGATCTGCCATTGCATAATGTGCCGGCAGATCTGGGTCTATGCAGTTTATAAGGACTAATCACTAGAACAAACAACATAGACCCTGAACTGTTGGCGCATTATGCACAGCAGATCAGGGTCTATGTTGTTTGCATTTGGATCCGGCTTATACGCGAGTTTATATGGTATGTGTATTTTCTTGTGTTTACTTCTATCTTTGCCTTTTATAAACTCATGAACATAGAGTATATTCACCTTAAGGTGTAATCCTCACTACTAGCCAAATTACTTTTCATCAAGTATCAGCAAGCAAGTCCATATCTTCAACGCTGTTGCTTCCACAGTAATGAATGTGGTTTGTGGATTTAATGCCATTTTGCAGCACATGATAGACTATACATGGCAGCCAGTATATTTGGTTAAAGGAGAAGAACCTGGGAAGAACCACCAACTCACAGGATGCTACTGGCATGCTTTTTTACATACCCAGAGATGCTGCCAGGATTTTATCTGAAGGGGGGAGCTCCCCCCTTGTCACTAAAATAAGGGGGGAGTAGAACAAAAACGAGGGGGAGGAGGAAACGGCCATATTTCAATATTTACCTAACACATAAATATCCATCTCTTTCTTTCTTCCTGCTCTATTTAAATCAAAATCCTCAAAAGATGTATCCTCTAGTTGTATAAGCATTAATCTTTTGATCTGTGCTGAGAACCCCCTTTCACATATGCATCGCTAGCTAAGCTAGCTTGAACAAGTTGGAAAACTGTTCACTATGGTTGTTATGTACAATTTTAAACAGCTCATAGGTATTATCTCTTGGATATCTCTGCTCCAAAATATTTTTTTTTTTCACTAACAAGAGTTCTGCCAAAGTTTCACTTGTCTGAATCAGTGCTTTGCTGCCTACTATGCCAGATTTCTTATATGTTCCACAATGTTGTATTAGGGTTTTACGTCCATCAATGCCATAGTCAGCTTGTTCAGACATAGGTATTTTGATCAGAAATAAATATCCTTACTTTTTAATTTCTTTTTAGATTTTTATTTATTCAATTTATCTTAACCCTCAGAGTGGTATATAGTTTGTAGCACAGGATCCCTCAAGGCAGAATCGTTTGGCAAAAGAAATGAAAATTGCAGTCTACTTTTAAATTGCCTATATTTTATTTAGGCTTAGATTTATGCCTTTCTGACATTTAATTTTGAAATGCCGCTTAATATGGGGTTGACCCGCATGCCATCTGTTTTTGTCCATCCAGCATGTACATCGGACTCATATTCAACATCATTTTCAGGTTCAAAATTGCTCACTGGTATTTCCACTAATACTTTGCGGGCTCCAATAATCTCATATACTTCAAAACTTTAAAAATGATTGTCATCATCGCTATCATCGGCCAGTATTTGCTGAACTAAATCGTCATCTGAAGATGAACCATGTTGTGAGTCAGCCATTTTGGATTTTCTAGGAGCCCTTACTTGAAACAAGCATTTCTAAAACTTCCTTCATGAATGCAATGTTCAACCTCTACAAAGCTTGTTCCAGGGCCCAAATGTCCCAATCAAATTTAGTTTAACAACCGTTCTTTTCAAGCCTAAGTACTCAGATGTGTAAACAGTTGACTACTGGAAAAAGACAGATAACGAGACAAGCGCTACGAGACTCCTACTGGCGGCACGACATGCTGCGAGAAGCACATTAAAGGTTAACAGTTAAATAAAAACTGTATACTGCGCAGAGTATATTTTTACATGCGCGACTTTAAACTAATTTGCGGGAGTTCTCGCGCATCACTGCTTTCCAAGTGCACAAATTCGTACACATTTTGCGCACTTCGTGCGCTCGCGCACCCTGGCAGCATCTCTGCATACCCATGTTGGCTGAGCTGTGACTCGAACCCATGCGGACAGAGGTGAGATGAGAGTGATCTGTAAAGGCGAGCACCTTAGATCACTCGGCCACCCGGGGCCCCTGCAGAGTAAAGAGACTTGATAAATGCATTCAAGGACTAATGTTAACAACATAGAAAATAAGCTGTTGTAACCTCCCTATTCTTCAAAATAGCATAAATATGTTGTATGATTTTTTTTCTTCTCCGTGACACATATTTCCATTTCAGTTTAAGAATTATGAATCAACAAGTAAGATAATTTTTTATTTTCCTTTTCTTTAAAAGTCTGGAAAATATAAAAGTCAAAGTTTTAATGGCCAAACAGATATGGTAGGATACTGTAGAATTTATGCTGAATTGCCTTTTCCTGAAACTATGTAGACTGTAAATACTGGAGCAACCATGCTCACAGAACACAAATGCCTTCCACAGTGATCTAAACACAAAACTTAACTGACATAAGGACACACTGTTGCTGCTTCCACATTTATGCCAAAGCATACAAAAATAAACAGATGTAGAAATTACATCTATATTACATTATTTGCTCTCTCTAAAAATTATTTTAAAATGCATTTACACACTGGAGTAACATTTTAATTTCAGAAAATGTTTATTTCCCATTCTTGAAAATCCTTACAGCTAATCTAAGTGTTGCTTCTAGGATTTTCAAAAACAGACCAAATCCCCCAATGAAACTATAAAAGTGGGCCAAATCTGAAAATAAGTGGGCCAAATCTGAAAATAAGTGGGCCAAATAGTTTCAAGACTTGGGGTAAAAAAAAGTCGAATAAAACTGACTACTACTAAATGCCCATCTCTGTGGTATTATAGTATGTCACTCGCTTACTTACAAATGTCACAACATTACTTTCCACTCTTTCAACAGTACTTGTTCATCAATTTGCACATCCAATCATGAATGCATTATTCTTGTTATGCTCGACACATACATTACACGTTATTCCTTTATCATTTTTCGGTAGGAATGGCCATTTATCTGTCTACTTTGCTTGAAACATGTGATAATATTTCATACTTTCAATGGAAGCCAAGTCCCAGCTGCTAAAAAATCGCAACTGTCATCCCCAGTCCTCAGATCCAGATGCCTGATTTGGAAAACATCTTCAGATGGATTTGGAATTTCGAAACTTTCTAGAAATTGTTCTTCACGATGTCTTCCAAAAAAATGCAGACTACAGGTTCAACCAACAGAGTATGATGTAACTGGACTTTGTCTGCTTTATCCAATCAGATTGCTGGATTTATATAAAAGATGAAGTTTCTGAGCAACATGTATGTAAAAATGCAATAAATACTACACCACTTCCTTGATAACTCACACCCGGATAACTCGCGAACCCACTTAGAACACAGGGTCAAGCATGGATCCCATTTTTTGTACTAGAAATTTTTTTAAAAAAAAATTGACCCCTATTTGTTGAACATGATGAAAATCGTGATCATAATTGGTATATGAAACTTTGATATATCTCTCGTTTTATCATTAAAAATGGTGGTTAGTACCTGGAAATTGAATCAACATCATGCAATTCTCAACTTTTAATAAGTCATATATTTTGTTAAATTTTCTTTACAAACAACAGTCTCAGTACACTGTAAATAACAATATTTGACGAAATTTCAATCAATGAAAATGTCACTAATGCCTACTGGTGGCAACACTTGAATAAATGAATGCCAATTAAATAAGTTTTGTCAAGTGAAATTCGTGTTTTAATTCGGTTTCAGTGTAATCATCATAAATGCAATATGCCCTCTTGTATCCAAACATGAAAAATGCTATTCTACAATCACAGCTATGTCTGCAAGCATTTCTGTGAGAACCTAATTAAGTGCTAACCATGTTTTGATCTCCAACTTGAGTTAGTATTTGTTGTATTGTTACACTCAATTAAAAGCAGACCTGCTTCACATTATCACGTTAATTAGTCTTTTGTATCAAATCAAATAAAGGGGGTGAAATAAAATAAAAGTTAAAAGGCATGCAAATCCTACCTGCACAAGAGCTAGCAATCACGGTCATGTGTCCGATCAACTCATTTCAATTGATCAATTGATGAACTGAACACTGTTATAAATATTATTATGTAAGTAATATAATTAAACTACCTTAAATTAGCCTACTCATTCACAAATGTGGTCAAAGATAGCAAGGCAACCAAGCATATTGAGTACTTGGTGAATTAAAAGTTTTGTTTCACAGATATGGTTCATTATGGAGAAGATACTTACAGAGTTGTAGTTAACTTAAAATTCCTGAAATGGCACTCAGAGATTTCCTCAAGGATGAGAAGTTTCACTATTACTTGCATGAAATCATGGCATCAATATTTTACTCATAGAACAATATTTAAAAAAAGAGTGTTTCGACGGTGACAGTTGTTTCATGAAATAAATGTCCCCCGTTTTTGAAGAAAAAAAAAGAATCTTGTTTTCTTGTGAATCAACAACAAAAAGCAGTGACGTAATACACAATGTTTTTGCGTCCACACGATGGTTGTTAAAACCTTTTGGAGTAATGTTGTCAGCGATCTTTCAGAGGTTAGGTATCTTGAAAATAAAGGTAATTATACAAAAAAAGTGAACAACTTCATCAGATAAACCTCTTTATTGAGAATTATTCCCAATGCAATTACAAACGAGTATTCAGCCATTAAACAGCACAGTTACCCACCCACCCTCAGTTTTCTCAATGACCAGTGGGGATGACATCCCCTTCTTAACTATTTGAGGTCCCTCGATAACTCGCACCCTTGCTTACAGTGCTGTCTATGTTTTTGGACTCCTTTGCGCGCAAGATATCGAGGGAGAGTTGTACTCACATTACACATCTGATCAAGGGAAATGTGCCAAATTTGAACTATAAGTGATTTATTTGGTGTGACTAGTGGTTTCATTTGTGCAAAGGTTATGAAAAACGCAGAAATCCTGCATTCCTGCACAAAAGGAAACAACTCTTACAGGTTAAATCCTTTTTCTATCTGCTAGTTGGCTACCGCTATACCTGAATGTAACCAGTATTTACTTGAGCGAAACCTTACAGGATGATCACTTTGTGGGGAAGGGTGGGAGGGATTATTTGTAATGTGATCAGGTAAGTATTATCGGAGAAACATAATTTACTAAAAAATTTGCTTTCTCCATCAAATACATTACCTGGTCACATTACATTAGGAGAATAGGTAAGAGGAGGAGGAAATGCCGAGCATCCTACCTCTACTTATGTCACCCAGCAGGAGCATGATTGCACTTCTGACAGATGAAATTCTCCTAATGTTAGTTTAGCACAACAGATCTTTTGTTATACACATGCAAGGGAGATTCCTGTGGGATTTCGCACTTGATTATGGTCTCACCCTTAAAGTTTCCAGGTGAATCCAGCAAAAGTGGCCAATACTGCCTGGTTCTGAGGTTGTGCTGTCATGAACAGGGGAGTGGTCACTGTATGTACCTCTACCACTGGCCCGATGAGGTTCAGTTCTCTTCTTGCGAGGCCATGTCCCGCAGATAGAAGCTGGAGAAAGTGGTCTGGGTGTGCCATCCAACTGACTCCACTATGTCTCGATTTGAGACGTTATGTTAAAATGCCAGGCTCATGGAAATTGCTTGTATTTCGTGTGCCAAGATTTTCATGAGGCACACCTGCTCCAGAGGCCAGTATATGCAGATTTTATAACTCCCTTTAACCAAGCAGCTAGCACTTGTGGGGTTAAGTCTTGTTTTCCTGACTTGAGAGGCAGAAAAAACCCAGTCTGGCTGTTGCAGATGCTCTCCTTACGCTTCAGATAATATCTGAGAGCACATACGGGATCTTGGAGCTTGACCTCGCTTGATGTATCAATTGAGGAGAGAGGACGAATATTTATTTGTTGATTGCCTAGCAATGGCAACCTGTATTTTTAGCAATAAAACCAGGTTGTTTGATTAAGGCAAATGATCATTCTGGACAGAACTGCGTGTAGTTTAGGTCCACGGAAAGGGCAAGTAGCTCACTCACTCTGCATGCTGAGGCAAGTACTATCAGAAAGCAAGTCTTATATGATAGCTATTGATGGATATGGATGACAGGGGCTAGAACTTGGATGAGTTAAGCCATGTCAACACCCAGGAGAAATTCCATTTTGAGAATAATGTGAGTGAGCATGGTCTGGATAAATTGAAATTGGACACCAAGTCGGAAAGGTCCTTGCTGTGTCCAATATCATCTTGTCCATGATGTCAGAACATGTCTGATATCATGGACTGGTATCCCTTTATGGTGATCAGGGCTAACTTCTTGTCTTCAAACAGAAAGAGCAAGAAGTTGGCCAGTTGAGGAATGGAGGTGGAGAGTGGTGTGACATCAATGATGTGACACCAGTCATTAAAAACTGGCCATTTCCCTTTTTATTGGCTTCCGAGTGGAGGGTCTTCTAGCTGTTGCGATCCTCTCCACAACTGAAGTTCTGAACTCCATTTCATGCAAGGCATCCCTGACAAGAGCCAGGCATGAAGGATGAGTTTCTCTGGACACAGATGGAACAGAGGTGACCTGGTCTGCTTGAGCAGAGTGGGGTCGCTATGACTTTCCTGTGTATGTCTGTCCCTAGGCTGGGCAGATTGTTGATCCAGGATTTGTCCCACTGTACAGGAGCGATAAGAATTATTTGACAGTTCGAGTCCCTCACCTTCTGAACTACTTTTAGTATTAGGACTGATGCAGGGAAAGAGTAGGCCCACATTCCCTCCCAGCTGATTGATAAAGCATTGACAGCCCATGCTTCTGGGTCTGGAAAAGGGGAGATGAAGGCGGGCAATTTGTCGTTCCACCTCATCATGAAAAGATCTATCATCGGGTGGCCCCATAGGATGCTGACTTGATTGAATGTGGAAGGATGGAGAGACCACTCTGTATGAATCAGTTGTCCTCTCCTTGACAGTGAGTCGGCTAAAATATTGAGCAGTCCTGGTATGTGGCGGACCTGGATATTTATCTGGTATGGGCGCACCACCGAAGGTAATCCCATACTATGACGCAAAGGTCCGGTGATTTCATCCCTCCCTTTTTGAAGAGGCACATGACCACTAATGACTTGTCCGACAATATTAGGACCGGATGTCCGCGCATGCATTCCACCCAAGTGTTGGAAGTATTGAGCATGGCTTTCTTTTCCAGGATGATGATGTGAAGAGCCATCTCTTGAAGCGTCCACTTGCCACTGACCGTCGTAAAGCCCTATAGCAAGTGTGCTCCCCAACCTGACAGACTGGCATCTGTACAAATCATTATTTTTTACAGGGCGTTTTCGAGGGGTATTCCTGTCATTCCTGAGCCACTTCCTGTCTTGCCATTGCAGAAGGAAGTTTTTGATGTTGGTCAAGATCGTAATGTTCTGATCTAGATGGACCGTGAAAGGTCACCATTGTGCTATAAGAGCCATTTGTAATGTGTGCATGTAAAGGCGGCCAAGGGGAAACATATCTGCCACCATATTGAATAGGCAGAGAAGTCAATGAAACTCCGTCACCGAGATAAACATTTTGTTTGAAATCCTCACTGATGCATGAATGATGTTTTTGATGTATCTGGGAGGAAGACTATGTAATTGAGGTTTGAAAAAAAACTCCATACCAAGATGGATAAAATGTTGCAAAGAGATAAGGTCTGACTTCTTGACATTTATTACCCTAGACTGCAAATGAGGTCAAGAAAGTTGTTCATGTCTTGGACCAAAACCAAACTTGCACAATGTTTTTGAAGGATGTAATCCTGGAGGTCATCCTGAACCTTGAGATTACACAGTTATAAGTTTTTGTGAAGTCCCAAGAGCTTAGGTTGAGGCTGAAGGGAAGAGCATGGAATTGATATACTTTGCCCCCGATAGGGGAAGCGAAGATATTTGCGAGACATCGTATGGATTGGAATGTGAAAATATGCACTGGACGTGTCTAGGCTGCTTGCCCCTTCTCTGGAACAATCCCTCAGCAGGACATCCAGATATTGAAGCTTGCACTGACAGATGGAGGGGCAACTTTTGTGCCGCCTGTTTCTGACAACCTAAATTCAATCCCTGAACAGAAGGGAAGAGCTGAATGGGAGGGTGTGCAAGACTGCAGCATCATGTGATTTTAGAGAAGAAGAGTGCAGGACAGCATCTCTTCTGACTAAGTCCATGTTGCAGGAGGCTTTCATGGCATTAGCCATGGTGTGGAGAGAAGCCATATTCACGACCTTTGTGATATGGCTCAATGAATCCCAGGCATGATTGCTTCCTTTCTTCTCAGCAAGGCGAAAAGTCGCCAAGGACACTAAGTCAAGTAGCAAGGAAGCTGATATAATGTTCCTCACTAGCTTGGAAGTGGCACTGAAGACTTGCTGATCCACCTCATAACAAAGTGAGACAGTCATGCCAAAAGCGGAATATCCTTGTCAACATTAGGTATTTCCCAGAGACGCCCGGTGATTTCTGCAAATTTTGATGACTGAGGCAATGTTCTAAATGATGGACTGTTGTCGTCATCATCTACATCCACAGAGGCTTTGACCTTGTAGGTAGGGATGACTGTGGAGTAGGTCATTTGGATGGAGGCAAGATATGATAGATTTCTTCTATTGCTGCCTTAAAGCTGAATTCTGTCTATTTCACTGCTGGATCGGATGATTCAGGCATTTCTGTTTTATTCCCTTTGTCTAGCTGGTGAATGTCCTCCTCTTGTACACCTTGGGTCCATGGGTAAAGCATTCCATATGGTCATATCCAGTCACTAACACTTCCCTTCACCCTCCAGGACCACATTAAAATGCAAAGGCCATTGTACACAGATATATATGAACTCTAATTTTATTTAAAGGTTAAAGTCTCAAACTCAAGTCACACACACATGCACACATACACAGACACATGCACACAAATAGCAGGTAAGCATGATGGACAGGAACAGGGACAGATGGATGGACATCATAACAGGATACACTCTGCCTGATGGCAGGCATATTAAAAGTATACAGACAAAAATATACCAGCAAACAGTATCATAAAACCAACAAAGGATACGATAGAGATCAAACGCTCCAGCTACATACACGATTCTGTCTCCTGGCTTGGGTTCTTTCCCTTCAGAAAACTGGATTATTCTCTGGGTGGTAGGCAAAAACTGGGACACCCCTGTATAAGGACTGTCTTTGTGAGACCCCTATAACCAGACAAAAAAGGCAGATTAAGAGAATTTCAAATAATACTACTCTCAGGGTTGTCTGTTATATAATGGTTATCTCCCTTATGATAAAAAAATAATTGAAAATTTGCTTCACCTTACATCCAAGAATTTAAAATGTATCATAAAAATTATGGAAAAAAAGACATTATTTTTTTATGAAAAATCCGAAGCAAAGAAGTATGTTCATGCGCTAATCTCAAAGATTCAATTACTTTTCCATGCCGACATTATCACCACCGTCAATATCCTCCAGTTCTAAACCAGGTGACAATCTATCCATGGAAACAGACAAAGCATCTTCCAAATATCTGAAACAATTTAATCCAAAAGCTTTTAATGCTTCATCCTGTGACCTTGATCTCAGACCTTTCATCATGAAGAATGTTCCATGGAAGCATGAGATAAAGTTATTTCAAAAATCTTCAACCAAGTGATCCTTCTAACAATGACCTTTGATTGTGTGACCTTCAAATCTGAAATATTCCATGTTCGCTACTTAGTTTGTGTCAAAGTCTGATTACATGCAATTCAAAGAAAATATTAGGTCATCTAAAAGCTTTAACCACTTAAAAAATATTAAAACTTTCACAAATTAGCTCCTTTGATGCTTTCTGTCAAATCTTGTCAAGTTCTGTTGAGCTGTTTTTATCAAAAACTAATAAAAGTTTTTTTGTTTTTTTAAACAGCTGCTATATTGGATAGTGGATCAGCATCATTTGTAAAAAATAAATTTAACGGCTTTTAAACAAGGATACTTTCACGAAAATTTGGTCAAGTTCTGTTGTGCAACTTATGCGAAGAATTTTTTTTCTTTTTTCAGTAATGCCACCCATACTGAACTGCACTGTGGCATCAATGAAGACTTTAGAACCAGGATGTATTCTTTCCATTGTGTGAGTTAATATAAGTCATTAAAAGATTTTTCTCTTTTAGTAATGGTGATCATGTTAGATAGTGGATCGCCTTCATTTGTAAGCATGCTGGACTAATGACTAGAATGATGTTGTTTTGAATCCTGCCCACACCAGGCCAGGTTGACCACCATGGTGTGTTCTTGGGCAAGGCACTTTACTCCAATTGCCTCAGCACGATATAATTTTCTTATGTTGCCATTCTGATGTTCCTACGATCAAAATTCAAAATGCAAACCATGCAAACCCAAGCAAAATTATCGAATAGATTTTACCCATATGACATGCATAAAGTCTTTAAAAAAAGGACTTTTTAATCAGAAAGAGGAACCCAGAACCGTTTGTCCCTCAATCTTGACAATTAATGGTAAAATAAGTAGCCTCGGTTGAATTAGTAACTTCAGCTAAGCCATGTAGAAAAATAACCACTCAACTATGGAACTAAGATGCATTGATACTTGTATTTGTAAAGGAGTAAAGTCTGTTAATACTATAATTACAATACTTCTTCTGTTAAGCCAAATACCTGGTTTTTAATGTGACATATGTTCCATGTGAGTACAAGTAATGTGATTTTATAGAGCAAAAAAGTTACTATCTTGTGTAATTTACACACCTCTATCCTTGAAAAATTGATGCACCTATATATTTTAAACATATTCTGTACAATATAAAAGTATAGATAGGGTGAAAAAGCTTCCAGGGAGGATCTTAATACATAAAACAGTTAGCAACATACAAAATTTCAAGAGTGTAGGTAAAAAAAGGGTCCAAGATATGGAGGGTATAATATGAATGAAGAGCTGAAAATACAAAAGTCACTCAAGCATGAAAATTATGACATGGTGACCTAGTTTTTGTATGGATGATTTATTCTTCTGAGATGCATCCAAATATCAATTTTCATGAGTGTCGGTGAAATAGGGTCCAAGATACTGAGGGCATGACAAATTAAGCAATAAAAAACAAACATATGCACACACATGCATATGAACACACAAACAGGCAACATTCAATTGTCAAGACAGAAAAATTTATATGGAAGACATATAGCTCAATGAATACACAAAACAAACACAGACAAACAAACAAACAGGCAAAACTTCATTACGGAGATAGTACATTTTTTTTATCGAACACATAGAGCTGTATTCAGAAGTGAAACTAACAAAAATGAATCATAACATGATCATTGAACAAAATGATAAAATTTTTAAAAACATGGTTACTTAAATATTATTTAAATACCGTATATACTTGCATATAAGCTGATACCAACTGCAAACTGCAGAGACCCAGCTTATATGCGCGTATATATGGTAATGCTACAAACATGGACTTTACTGCATGTTTTGTGGAAGGAAAGTGTTAGCATTATGAAACCAGTGAACTAGGCTATGTCATGAGATAATAAATGACAGAATCATGTTTGAACTTTCTCTTAGCCTCTCTGAATCGAAAATAGAACACATCTGAACTAAAATTGATGTCATACATCTGCACAGACACTTAAACACATCTAAATAACTGTTACATGTTGGGTTTAATGTTCACAGCCAATACTTAGCTTACATCAGTGAAATTCATAAACGTGTGCAATTATGTGTTCTGTCAAAAATGCCCCATTCCAGCTCCAACATATTCCTTATTTCTTCTATCCTTTCCTTCTCACCACTCAATGATATCTCATTCTAAAGAACACAAAACAATTTCCAAGTTTTCCCTATAACATAAGCCCCTTAATTTGCAAATGACTTACAAATATATTTTTAGAGTGACTACAAACTACTCTACATGGGTACCTTTTGCATATCTGCCAAATGTAAGAGGTCTAAGTATGATGAGCTGTTGTTTACTACTGTAGGTTCACTGGATTAATATGTCATATGACATTAGTAACGAACAGATGTTAAGATCAAAATACCAAAACAGAAATTTAAAAGTGATAGATCAAGTATCAATGGGTGCATCACAAAGAACCCTGCTCTCCACGATTTGCTTGACAGGGCCTTAAACAGAACTTCTGCTGGAAAACAAAAGTTTGGAGAAGATGACCATTCAAGGTCTGTAACTCTTCTAAATGATGATGTGGAATACTGGAAATCCAACTTATTCATGGTCTCATCAATATAAGGTGCACAGTAACTTTGGCTGAAATGCAATATTCTATAGCCAAGTTATGCTGCAAAAGCAAAGTTAGGAGGACAGACAATCAGGGCCCATAAGTCTTCTAAATGATAATGCAGAACACTTAAAATTAAGTCATTCAAGGTCTCATCATTATAAAATTGCATGCCAAATTTGGTTGAAAATCCAACAAAGCTCAGTAAAGTTATGCTGCAAAAAGTTGTTGAGACAAAACCCATAACAGGCTCATTAAGGTCTATGTACACACCAAATTGTATCAGAATATGTTGATTGGTTCTTGAGTTATTTTAGTTATAAGGATTTACTGTAGAGAAAATTTAATACTGATGGAGAAGAGAAATAACTTAGTCAAAATTGGACCTGAAAAGATGACACCTTTCAAAGGCTCATCTATGTGTAATATGCAATTCACCTACCAAATGGCATCCAATTATGTTTAAGGGTTGCAAAGTTATGATGGTTGTAAGACATGAGAATGGACATACAGGTGAATAGACTGACAGACAGACATATGGACAGATGGAAAAGGTGATTACTATAGGGCTCCTACAGCACATGGCCCTAATAAGAATGAATGGATAAAATCATACACCACCTACTTCTTGTACAGAACACTGATGGGCTTCTTTTAGAGTATTTACATTCCAAGTCCAAATGAAAAGCTGGTCATTCACATTTATTGTAATTAATTATTCTAGCTGTTATATTGGTCACTTTGACTATCGCTTGCATACTATATTAGAAGGGACTTAAAAATTGACATACAATGATAACACTTCCAACATGCAAGTAGGAGAGACAAACACCAACAAAACACAGATTGAAATGCAACAAAGGTCTTTTCTTGGGCATCAGTTACTTCTGTATCAATGAAGTAAATGAATGAAATAATACCTGAAAATGGTACTACTATATTGAACTGAAGTTTTAATAACCATGCATGTCCATTAATAAAACTAGAACTTAAGTCACATTTCAAATGTTATGTAAAATGTTATCATTTATTCTATGAGTTGATATGGCAGTAAAGCCGACATACTATTTAATAACTGGTTTGGTTTTGGTGTTTTATGGCACAGCAACACAAGTAAGCTATTTAGTGCCTAGGCAATTGGAGTAAAGCGCCTTGCCCACGGCTGCATGAAAGTAACTGACCTGAGTTGGTCCAATGTTAGGATTTGAACCTGCACCCTTTTGGTTACTAGTTGGCATGCTAACCCCTGAATCACCATAGCTCCTGCCTCAATTAGTTCCCACTTTCAGTATCTCTGATTCAAGCAGCTGAAGATGCCTACAATAATACTGTGCACTGAACAAACATACTTTGTTCTGCACACAAAATTGTTTACATTTTGTTCATATATATCATCAGTTTTTTATTTGGCAAACTTTTGTCAGAATTAGATATTAAGAATATTGATAAAAAACAATATGATTATGATATTGGTGACTACCTAGAGATCTTCTCAATCATTACTGGAAGTAAAGGACAAAAATCCTTACCTGTCCAATGGCTCCCACTTGTGTCTTGTCCAATCCATCTTCATCATCTCTCTTATGGTGAGTCTTAGTTAAGAGCAACATTCTATGTGAAGAAGAAAAAGGAAAGAATAAGCGAATGAAAGCAACTAAGACTCTGGAATCCGAATTGGCAGTGCATAGACCTGAGACTGATTGTGGCTGATGCTCTTGTGTTTTTAAATGCAACTTAACCACAACTACTAAAACTGACCCAGCTGTAAAACTATTCATACAAGCATCACACCCAGAAGTCTTGTGCTCACAACTGCTGCTAGCCATGGTCACAAAGTGAAGTCTCACCCTTTCAAGCCATCAATGCTCAGGAAGGCTTAAAAAATTGCTTCTTTCTTAAGTTTCTTGAAGAGAAAGACTTTAAAACTGAAATAAAGTCTGAAACAATGATAATGATAAAATAAATGTTAAGAAGGTATATGCAAGTAATTAACTGAAGTATTAACTTGCACATGAATATCTCTTTGAATGGAGAACAGTTTATACCAATTCAAGTTACATTCTTTAAAAAAAATAAATAATAATAATAATAATTAATTATTATTAGTCAATGAATCACTCTACTTCAAAAATAAAATTAATTGATATTTCATCAAGACTATTTGTGTCCTGTACTGGTTCTGAAGTTCTGAAATATGTCTATGCTTTAAAGCAGTGAAAACGCTAATAAAATTCATGTATTTTTTTTAAGAAGAAAAAGAAGTATTTTTATAATAAAAGACAACAACACAGTGTACTTAACAAGCTGAAATCTTTTAAATGTTTGATTCAAGAAAATTCACTAATATGACAATTTCAAATGCATTTTTTTTCTTCTGTTGATAGCACAAGACAAAGTATTTTTTTCTTAACTTGAAATCAAAGATATCTCTATTTTAATTTGAGGAATGATGTGCAAACTGCTCACATACAAATATGATGCCTGCCTCTCCTGCATCCCATGCCATCTTCCATGAAGATGAGTCTATAGTCAAAAAAGTGTACAACATTTCTGACCGGTGAACATGCATATTTTCTTAAGATGGCCATATATGTACTGTTTCACGGCAATCCACTGAAAACTGCAAGATTAGTTACCTTCACAAAACTGTCATAAAAAAGGACAGTAACCCTTTCAAATTGTAGAGCACAAAGATCTACCAATATGTGCATTTTTAGATGATGACCGTAATATGTATCCAGTTTCACAGCAATCCATGAAAAACTGCATGACAAGCTACCTTCACAAAATTCTGTCTTACACCACATTCAGCTGCAGGACAAAAAGGGCAGTAACTCTAAAAACAATTCTGTGAGTGCAGTGATTGGTCAATATGTGCATCTTCAGATGATGACCAAAACATGTAAAAAGTTTCATAGCGATCCACAAAAACTCTGAGATTAGATGCATTCACAAGATTCTGTCATATACTACACAAGGTGACAAGTCAAAATGGACAATAACTCAAACAACAAGAATGTAATAAACAGTTACAAAGCTGAACTCTATGAAGCTTTTAGCAGTCTCCAGCAGCCATTGTAAATATTAATTATCATGCAGCCTCCAGCAGCCATTATAAATATGAATTATCATGCAAGTCTCCAGCAGCCATTGTAAATATGAATTATCATGCAGTCTCCAGCAGCCATTGTAAATATTAATTATCATGCAAGTCTCCAGCAGCCATTGTAAATATTAATTATCATGCAGTCTCCAGCAGCCATTGTAAATATTAATTATCATGCAAGTCTCCAGCAGCCATTGTAAATATGAATTATCATGCAGTGTCCAGCAGCCATTGTAAATATGAATTATCATGCAAGTCTCCAGCAGCCATTGTAAATATGAATTATCATGCAGCCTCCAGCAGCCATTGTAAATATGAATTATCATGCAGTCTCCAGCAGCCATTGTAAATATGAATTATCATGCAGCCTCCAGCAGCCATTGTAAATATGAATTATCATGCAAGTCTCCAGCAGCCATTGTAAATATGAATTATCATGCAGCCTCCAGCAGCCATTGTAAATATGAATTATCATGCAAGTCTCCAGCAGCCATTGTAAATATGAATTATCATGCAGCCTCCTTCAGCCATTATAAATATGAATTATCATGCAAGTCTCCAGTAGCCATTGTAAATATGAATTATCATGCAGCCTCCAGCAGCCATTGTAAATATGAATTATCATGCAAGTCTCCAGCAGCCATTGTAAATATGAATTATCATGCAGCCTCCAGCAGCCATTGTAAACATGAATTATCATGCAGCCTCCAGCAGCCATTGTAAACATTAACTATCATGCAAGTCTCCAGCAGCCATTGTAAATATTAATTATCATGCAGCCTCCAGCAGCCATTGTAAACATTAATTATCATGCAGTCTCCTGCAGCCATTGTAAACATTAATTATCATGCAGTCTCCAGCAGCCATTGTAAACACTATTTATCATGCAGTCTCCAGCAGCCATTGTAAACACTATTTATCATCCAGTCTCCAGCAGCCATTGTAAACATTAATTATCATGCAGTCTCCAGCAAGCATTGAAAACATTAATTATCATGCAGTCTCCAGCAGCCATTGTAAACATTAATTATCATGCCATCTTCAACAGCCATTGTCAACATTAATTATCATGCAAGTCTCCAGCAGCCATTGTAAACATTAACTATCATGCCGTCTTCAGCAGCCATTGTAAACATTAATTATCGTGCAGAGTAGTAAGTTTAAACTAAAGTGATCTTGACAATGAAATATTGGCCCCTTTTCTAATTAAAGTTTTAATTTGAAATTTAAACTTTTAATCAGTACACTATAGTCAGTACCTATCCATCTACCAATTTACCTTCCTAGAGGCATAACAGACAAATCAACATAAAAAACCCCATTCTTTTCTCTGATATCAAAGAAGAGATCCTACCATGAGTTCATAAAAACCAGAGATTAATGTTGTTTTTGTATTATTTTTTTTTTAATCATCCTTAAATCTGCTCTAGAAGTAAATATCATTGTCCACCCCTAGAATCCATATTTTACTGGGTGAAAGTCACAGGCTTCGAGTAACCTTGGAGTGACAGCCAGTAGTACATGCATAGTTCATGCATCAATAATTATCATTATTAACCATTACAGGTGAGGCCTCACTTGAAAAGTATGCAGCAAACAATCCACTCATCTAATTCTGATACTCATTCACATGTACAACAGAGTTAGCCTGTTGCTGGTAACCTATCACAATATATAATGTATAGTCATAAATATGGGAAGTTTACTATTGAATAAACATATATTTCTACTTCAAACTGCACTGGTCAGAATGGGTCTTCCTAATAGGCTAGAATGTATATAGCATGGAAGAATCTATGTGGTCATGGACTAAACACAAATACTACATTAGCAAAGCATAAAATGAAGGTCATAGTGACCTACTTTGGTTGAAAGGGTGCAGTACAACCGAGATACATTCAATTATCAATTTATATGACTGGAATATAAACAACACCCAATAAATGAACTTTAAACACAAAATTTCAACAAAACGACTGAAGAAATACAAAATTTAACCCAAAATCGGTGAAACATGAAATACGAGTCACAGTGACCGATTTTGAAGATGAGGGTGTAGCACTCATCAAGATGCATTCTAACACCAAGTTTCATGATTCCAGGTATAACAGTATTATAGAGGACATAAAAAAAAATATGTGGTCAGAAGCTTAACACAAAAACTTAACCTAAGCCATAAAATGGAAAATGTAGGTCACTGCGACTTTCTTTGGTTGTTAAGGGTGTGGTACTAACAGAACTGCATACAATCAACTACCTTAATGATTCTGGCATCAACAATGTTTGAGATTGAACCCATGTCAGTGAAGCATGAAATATGGGTCACAGTGACCTACTTTTGTGATGTTGGTGTAGTACTAATCAAGATGTATTCAATTATGATTCCAGGTATAACAGTATGTACATAGGGTGCCAAAAACCTATTTGGTCATGAGCTAAATGCTAAAACTTAACACCCAAGTCAGTGAAATGTGAATTGAAGGTCACAGTGCCTTTTTCTTGTTGTAATGGTGTAATACTAACACACATCCATAAAATCATGTAGTTCGATGATTTGTGCATGAACAAAGCTTGAAAATTATACTCAAGTTACAAAATTTAACCAAAGTCAATGAAATGTGAAATATGGGTCACAGTGATCTACTTTTGTGATGAGGGTGTAGTACTCGTCAACATGCATCCCCTGACAAAGTTTAATGAATCTAGGTATAACAGTATACATACAAAGTGCCAAAAACCTATTTGGCCATGAGCTAAATGCAAAAACTTGACCTGTATGAAGTAAAATGAAAAATGTATTTCACCATAATCTTCTTTTGTTGTCAAGGTATTGTACTAACAGCAATATATAAAAAAATCTAGTTGATGATTCAAACACAAACAGATCTTGAGAAATAAACTTCACATAAAAAAATGTAACCAAAGTCAGTGAAGCATAAATGCTTCCAGGTATAAAAGTATCAAGATCATCCACTGAAATCTGTGAGTCTATTTACATACAAAAGATTCAGTCATACACTACATTAAGCTGCAAGTAAAAAAAGGCAAAACTCTAACAAATATCACAGGAATAAAGCGATTTGTCGAAATTCACATCTTCTGATGATGAACATAACAATTACCAAATTTCATGGTGATACATTGAAATCTGTGTGACTAGTTGCATACACAAGACTCTGTCATACAGACCTGCCAACACTAACAATACCTCAGTAAGGCAGTAAATATTTCTCAAGAAGTTTGACCAATTTTTAGTAAGGTGTAATGAAATATCATGTGCTGCTATTGTCAACTTGGAAAACATGCATTTCAAAAGTTCAGAAGTGTGATCCGATGCAGCAGAGGCAAACATTATGTTCAACTAAAAAGTTTGTTAAGTACACTTAGACCTTAATAACCTCCGATACAGTTTCAGAAACTGCAGTTCCAAATTCTATGGAGCTCAATGGCTTCTTGCTAGATCTCTCAACTTGATGTAATCTTTGGGTTTTTTTTTTAAAATTCACATGGCAATGGCAATCATCTCTCCTGCCATAAGACATACTCAAATCGATATGACATGATGTCCAATAAATATAATTGTTGCCTTTCCTGGTTTTCTTCTTAGAATCTGAATATTCCTTTTCATACTTCTGTACTGATTGTTTGAACCTATACAAGGCTGATTGTCCCTTTCACTGTCAATATGTATTTGTTTGCTCTAGGACATTTCTAGAAAATGCTATAAGTAACAGACTGATCATGCAGGTGTTCTGCATGAAAACATGGGCAGATTAAAGTGTCTGAGGTTCCTTGACCAACTACACTGATCCTAATATGAAAATCCAGATCTGGACCAAACCTGGACAAGCCAAATCCAGATTTAACCTCAATGATAGTATTTTTGTATTGTTTACTATTATTCTGTAAGTCTTTAATTTAAGGGTCATTCAAGACTTACAGTCAAATCATAAGGACTGGCAGGTCTGTGTCATACACTGTATTCAGCTGCATGCCAAAAAGGGCAATAACTCATAAAAATTAAGGAAGCAAATGATTTGTCGATTTCCACATCTTCACACGATGAACATAATATTGACAAAGTTTCATGGCAATTCATCAAAAACTGGGGGACTAGTTGAATTCACAATATTGTGATGGACAGAAGGATGGATGGATGGACATTAGGATTCCTATATCCCCCACTTCCATTGAGACCATTAGCAAACAATCTTGCAAAAGATTGAAAGATAATATTTCATCTAGCTTGAATTATTTACTTGCACATGACTATCTCTCTTAATATTTTATACTCATACTAAATTCATGCAGTGAAAGGTCAGTATTTAAACACTACCATATTATACAGTTACCATTTTAAAACTTCTTTTTATGGTTATTCACCGATTACAAAAATATTAAACACATGCCTGTTTTCAAAGGAATAATTACAGTGAAAGTTCTAGGTCAGTTTACTTATAGTTCTGTGTAGCGAAAAATGCAAATGTAATAAGACAAACCAGTGTTCTCCCCAGAGCCTTTTACCATAGTGACCCTGATATGCTATCATTTCAGCCTTTTACCATAGTGACCCTGATATGCTATCATTTCAGCCTTTTACCATAGTGACCCTGATATGCTATCATTTCAGCCTTTTACCATAGTGACCCTGATATGCTATCATTTCAGCCTTTTACCATAGTGACCCTGATATGCTATCATTTCAGCCTTTTACCATAGTGACCCTGATATGCTATCATTTCAGCCTTTTACCATAGTGACCCTGATATGCTATCATTTCAGCCTTTTACCATAGTGACCCTGATATGCTATCATTTCAGCCCATGAAATTTTAGAACCTGCCAATATGCAATGCACCAGAGCCGATATGCTTTTCAATTTTCTGCCATTCTTTAAAAATTGATCTGTTAAATAAACATCCTATCACCTAATTCAGGGCCCAATTACTCCAACTATGCCTGTTCTTACCTCTTCTTGGGTATGTAACTAAGATAATCCAGGGCAATTACTCACTAAGTTAGCCATTATCTGTTGTACCTGTTTTGGCCCGACTGCCAGTGCACAATCTTTGATGGTGGTTTTTGTCTGAGCACTCACATAGTCACGTGATTGGCTGGTGATGATGGAGTCTACTGGTAGTGTGTTATATATATTTCAGTCATTTCCACTACCATCTATTAAAGTGTGACACATTACTTTTTAAGTTAAGCAAATTCTTAATGCTCATTCTGAAAAATCAAACACACCACCTTTGAAAAAATTTAAAATTACACAGTGCCCGGCTAGCTCCATATTGGCTTAGAGACTGATGATTCTGATTCAGATAGAATTTCCCCAAAGAAAGATCATAACAAATGAAAGACAGGTTTCAACACTGAATGGAAAACTTCATATCCTTAGTTGCAGATCACTGGATCAGATGGCAAGTCTTCCATATTGCTAAATTTTGGTTTAGATCAACTTAGTTACCAGTGTGTGAAATGGTGGGTGGAGAATGAAGTACAATGCCAATCTATTATTTTTGTTTCCTTTAGTAGTAGTAGTATTAGTTGTTCTTGTAGTTGTGATAGTTGTCATTATTATTTTCCAGAATATGTGACTAGGAAAATTGAATGAATGAAAAACTGCATCTTACCCACAAGTTGTTCTTATATTTACATATTATACTCTGAGTGAGATAAACAAAAATTAGTTTTGTCAATAAACCTGAACTTAAGTGGCTGCTGCCCTATGAATTTCTTTTTCTGTCTATCCAAGTAAAAACAGGATAATTTTTTTGAAAACATTTAAATAAGTGCTGGATTATTCCTTCATTTATATTTGGAATATTTCTCCAACAATAAACTAGCATACAATTGGAATGAACTTTTTATATTTATGTTAGGTTTTTTTTCTTCATTTTTTTAATGATAATGCGCAGTTTTGAAAAAAAAATTATGATGCTACCGCATGCTTACGCCGATGATATAAAAACATTCTGGGGAGATCACTGCGCAACCAGCAATAAAATTATATAGTTTAAGACTGGGGGCAAAACACCGTTTTCAATGCTTCAATAAGTATACATAGTATTATAATTTGCACATAATATAAAGCCCTTTTAGTGAACATTACATATTGGGTATTTTTAAGTTTCACTTTGATGTAACACTAAAATATTACACTGTGAAAAATTCACACAAAAATTTAACCCTAAAATACTTTTCAAGTTGAAACAATAACACAAGAATCAGATACCATATGTACTCACTTATAAGTCTACCCCAAGTGCATACAACATAGACCCTGACCTGCCGGTGCATTATGCGACAGCAGATCAGGGTCTATGTTCTTTGCAGTTGTACTCGACTCACGTATATACAGTACCTGCAACCATAAATATGTCCAAAAAGAACAATTGCAAAATCTTTGTCCTGTAAAAATAATTAGCCATATATAAATATTACCTTCCTACTAGAGCTGTTGTAGAGACACCCTGGGTCCTTTTGCATTCTCTGTAACAAAATATCAAGACAATGTCAGATCCCATATTCACAAAATGAGAAGAAAGGTGTTGTCAAATTAATATTCATTCCAAATATCCTAAGTTACTAACAAAGTTAAGTTTTCTCATACAGTAAAATTGCACATAGATTAGGGTTCTATCAAAGTACAATAAAATCAACCAATTTTATCAGATTCAATACATGAACTAGCAAGAATGATAGAGTAATTAAATCGTTCTCTTCAAGCAATCATGAACTTTAATCTTTCTTCCTTCTTGAAATTAAGCGAAAATGTTCCCGAGAAGAAACCAGAAATGTACCATGTCCAAATAATGTTTAAAAATCATTCTATGATTTACATTAAAATAAAACCATACTGATATTTTAATTTTCCATGTGCATTATTTTTCATAATTCTATCATAATTTCACCACAAACCATTTTTCCTGTGGTGATAAATACACTTCAAATTGTCAATAGCACCTATAGTTCATTCAGTTCTGCACTGTGAATGACATCTGTGTCTATAGCTCAGTGAATTTTCAAGTAAGCATCTTGGAATGTGGATAAAATTACCTAACTTGTTTTGAGCAAGAATGATTTCAACATCATTCATATCAAAACACAGTGCAACACCAATCATTAGATACATGCTGAAGCAGGGTGGTCTGTTTACATGCAAATTCTTCTATGCCTCCATGAACTGCTGAAGATTCAATTATTTGTAAAGAAGTTAGCAGCTTTCATATTCCACTACCTTTGGTCATACTGTAGTTTGCCTTCCTTATAATTTCTTGGGAGTTGCATCCCTATACATGTAACTAAATTATGTCAGATGATGTGCTTCTCACAGGCAAGTGCCTTTTCTTTGAATCAAAATATAGATTGTATTACTCCAATGTGGGTATGTGAGAAAACTTACCAGAGACTTCCCGTGGGTGTGTGGTTCTTCCTCCACCAAATATATTATATATATAGCCTATCATGTGATGAAAAATTGCATTAAACCCCACAAAAACCAAAATAACCATGTTGATACAACCATCCATTCAGGAGGAGTCTTATGACTTTCATTATGGCCAATAGTATTCACAAGATTTTCATGATAACTGTTGTGGCCGCCATATTGAAAGGCATATCCATATAATTTTTATTCAGACCAACTTCATATTATAAGAAGTCTTTTAGTGAGAACCACATGCTGATATGACCATCTGCTCAGTAGAAGTAGTGAAACCCCGATATAACATGCTTTATTATAACATGAATTCAGATATAACACGATCGTGGCATGGCTTCCGAAATTTTACAATAATTTCAATAAGTTTCTTAAGTACTGCAAAGTTTTGTGCCAATATAAATGAGTTTCATTTAATAATTTGGCAAGATGTTTCGAGTCCTTGAAGAAAAAAAGTGTCTTATCATTGCATTTTTCTTTATATGAATAAAGATGTTAAATGTTTCTATTTGTTAATGTTCAACGGTGTCAATAATCAATCACTGCACTTTGATCTTAGTTTATTTTTTTAAAGATGTCAGCTCATTAAGAAGCTGACAAGTGTTATTCTTATTATTATTGAACCATGAACAATAAAGCCATTAAGTCTTCTTTGTGTTTGTCTTCAATGTATTCTGTGTACAATTGTTGCTCAGGTGGTGCTCTACAGATAATACATGCTTCTGAGAGAGTGACAGGTGTTAGATGAAGTTGTTTGCATTTGCAACATGCACAATGGAGAGAATGTTGGCATACCTCTATGTTACTTTCATGTAATGTGGCTGAAATTTCTTTACATACTGTACTTGTGGAAACTGGACATGATCTAAGCACACAGCAAACAAAATGGCCGCTCCAAAGTACTCGAAAAATCAGCCTGAATTAGTCAAAAGTGCACTATTTTCAGCAGTTATTAAAATAGGGAAACGAATTTTGCCAGAGCAGACAATACCAGCCTCTGAAAGTACTATGAATGAATTACAAAATATCTAAAAAGTAAAAAAAGTTATCGGCTCTTTTTTTTCATTATTTACCTTTGAAGTTCAGGAAGTAAAAATGACCAAGCGGAGCTAGCAGTTTTTTGAGAGGTGCACATCTTAAGTAAGACCAAGCTGTATAATCTATAACCCAAATTTCACCCATCAATCATACACCAAAATAAAGGGAATTCAAAGTTCTTTTAACAATACCTAAGATATACAAGGTCTTTTTTAAATAGCCAGGACAGCCAGTGAGGAAAACCTGGGTAATTCTTTTTCTTTAAAAATCTAACCCTATGCAAAGTATGAAACTGGCGAATGCCACAATAGCAGACAGATATTTGCTCATTTAACTGGCATACACAACCAAGCACCAAACAAGGTGGTGGTTGAAAAAAGATTCTCACCCGAATTTAAAAATCAATTGATTTAAGTAATTGCTAATCAACAAAGTCAATATCACAGCTATATACTGTTCAAATTATGAGGCAATGATTTATACAAATATTAAAAAATACAAAAGTCACCAACAAGTGCACGTGACTTGGCGGCGTTGTCAGACAATCATCACGCAATCAACTGACAAGTGAATAATATTGTCCCTATAAAAATGACCCATTGTTTATTAACAATTATTCTGGCTGTACTCGTTCAAAGAAATAGGTGTCAAAGTGTTAATTAGTGGGTATTTACAATGGATAACAGTACATGGAAATGTAAAATTTTTACTGTTAAAGAGAAGCTTGAAGCCCTGTACAGGATTAAGTCTGGTCTTGAACAAACGCAATTAGCTCACGATTTAGGTGTTCACAAGTCGACCAAGTGAGGATGGAAGAGGGAAGAAGCCAAACAAAGAGATATGGTGATGGATAAAAGTGAAAGACTGAAGTGAAAGAAAGCCAGACTAGCGGCAGACACACAACTTGATGCAGCCCTGTATCAATGGTTTGTTCTGACTAGGGCTGATGAAGTGCCTATACTGAGACCTATTGTAAAGGCAGAAGTGGAAAAATATTACAATGACTTACATGGGCAAGATTCAAGTTTCAAAGCTAGCAGTGGATGGCTAGACAATTTTAAGAAGAGACATGAAATAACCAAGTGACTGTTTCGGGAGAAATCCACTCTTTAGATTCTGAAGCCGCTATGCCTATCCAAATGAATTGAGGAAATTAATAGAGAGAGATGGATATTTCCTGGAACAAATATACGATTGTGATGAATCCAGATTTGTTACAAAATGATGCCTGACACCACCCTGGCTATGAAAACAGACAAACATAAACAAAAAGGCTTTAAGAAAATGAAGGTGATAGTGACTTTGCAATTTTGTGTGAATAAAACGGGAAATCACAAACTTAAACCACTTTGTATCAGAAAATTCAAGTCGCCAAGGTCCTTTCATCATACAAGATAGTATGAACACTGCATTCAAAAAACATGTGATCACGAGCTAAATGCAAAAACTTAACATAAGCTGGTAAAATGTGAAATGTCAGTCACTGACTTTCTTTAGTTGTACTAGTGTTGTACAAACATCCACTTTAATAATTCTAGCATGAACAGTGCTTGAGAAATAAACTCTAAACCCCAAATAGTCAGTGAAGCATGAAATATGGGCCATAGTGACCTACTTTTTGTCATGAGGGGATGCAACTCTTGGTATTTCAGAAAATGTTTGTTCACCGATATGCCCCTGATAGGAAAGTGGGTCCTTCTGTCTCTGTACATGGATAGTTGTGTGTTGAGTTTTCAAATTTATAATTTGTAACAACTAATAAATGAACCAAAATTGGTATCTCGCAAATAAAAGTTGTTCATATTATACTGTTAATATTTTTTGTGTGCATGAATTTTGGTGGCTTTGTGCAGGAGAAAATTTTACTCACAAATGTTATTTTTTTCCCGCACAAAACCACTAAAATTCTGGGCTTAAGGAAGAAGTCTTATTGTTTCCATAAAAGAATCATTGTTGACTCTTTATATTTGTGGTCTGTAATAGCCATGAAATCCTCAAAAATTGGTACACCATGAAAAATAGTGAATAATGAGTATGAAGAACTAATATCTAAATTGCAGTGACTTCCAAGGTATTCTTAAATACCTGTAGCATAAAAAGGTCCCTCCCTGCAATATACCTATATCCTACCAAGGTTGGTGTAGCACATTTTAAGCAGTTCCAAATTTTTCCCCAGAAAAAACAGACATGTTGGTATCATTGCATGTATCAGAAAGAACTGCACTTTGGAATTTTCATTTCCAGATCCTGCTCACATTAAACTTTGGTCTTCACCCATTAATTATTGCATGTAACTATTATTAGTGGGGTTCTTTTTCATGATGTTCATATTTCAGTGTAATGTCTTTTCATACAAACTAATATATATTTCATTTGGTTCTTAATGGGCCTTTTCTGCAAGTTCTAATCTAAAGAAACAAAATCTCTGATATAATTTATACAACCTTGAAATATATTACACTCACAGTCAGCTGTTAACTATAAGAAAACAAAAAACAAAAAAAAAATAGTGGACAGCATCAAAATGTTCACTCACCAAATTAATTGTTTTTATTGAAATGAATTACCATCTTGAAATTTTGATCACCTTTGGCAATTTTGGCAACCAATAGTGCCACCATCACATATTATACATTTTTGAGGATTTAAAGATGACTGTTTTTAGTTTTTGTTAGTTTTAGGGGCACTTTTAACATGTTATTGGCTAAATAATGCAAAGGAAATGGGAGCTAAGTGCATTTCCCAAGTACACACCAAGGCAGCTGACCTAGGCTGGTTTGGGCAGGTATCGAACCCATGACCCATGGATCACTATTTTGATGCCCTACCAACTGAGCTACCATAGCTCCCATTTAAAGATGATGATGATGATGATGATGATGATGATGATGATGATGATGATGATGATGATTAGCACTCAGTTGGGTAAATCAAAAGGTTTGGAAGCTCAATTTTGGCACAAATAATAGTAAAGAGTATATACATTTTGATATTGAATCAATATGATGACATGTGGAAGAAACAAATATGGATTCTGAGATACTCCCAGTAAGTACATGTATTACTTGTATCGTTCAGCTGTCTTGACAAGATGGTAGGTGTCTGTTCCATCAATAGTTGTGGTAATGTCATCTGTTAAAAAATTAATAAACAGATCAGCATTTAAAAAAAGAAACATTAGAATTTCTATATTACCAGTATGTACAATGAAGCCTTGTTCATATGAAAGACTTTAACAGAATGCCTCCAAAATCAGAATAATTAGTGTATACAGCACTCTCATTATAACACAGTCCATGGGAGCTGTAACAGCATTATAGAGAACCTTACACTGAGACCACCTTATAATGAAGTACATAATACATGCAACTTTACTACCACTTCATGAAATGGGACCCATGACCATTACCCGCCTTATAACAGGAACCATGTTATAATGAATGGCCTTATAGTGAGGGAGTGCTGTAACTATAATCTGATTTTTTAAAACACTTTTGGTATCTACAAATAATTAAGTAAAAATTTAAATCATAATTTTCAGCTGAATTTTAAGTATATACACCGGAAAAATCTTACAGTATATACTCGCTTGTAAGTGAAATCCAACTGCAAACTATACAGACCCAGATCTGCCATCACATAATGCACCAACAGATCTGGGTCTATATAGTTTGTTAGGAGTAATCAGCAGAACAAACAACACAGACCCTGATCTGTCAATCATTATACGATGGCATATCAGAGTCCATGTTGTTTGACTTGTAAGCGATTATATATGGTACTAGGAATTCAAACTTGCCTGTATGAAAAATTAGCGGGATAAAACTAATTACAATTTTTATGGACTGATGGTATGCAAACAAAAATTAATAGGTACGATTACAGATAATACATTATTGGGATTCTATGAATGATTTGCTAATCAAGACTCCTTACTGATTTTAGCTAAAGAGAATGGGAACAAAAATATCCTGATTATTTAGGTTTTACTGTTTACATCTTAAATAATTAATACTTATGAATTCTCTGCTGAATCATTATGATGTCATGGATGAACAAAGTTATTGCATCTGCCTCATATGGAACAATAATACATAATAATCATGTCTAATTTCATTATTGCATGGAATAATAAACAGGCATACAAGCTGGCAGGTAGGTAGATTTAAATAGATATAATTCTAAGTATTTTTGAAATTCCATTAAAAGAATCCACAATTATATCAACATCATGCGATGTTTTTTTGTGTTTAATGCATGCTCAACTACAAAAAGAATACTCATATCTGCTTTCACTGTTCATTCTATCATGATTTTGATCTTACAGCACTGACCCTGATCTGATGGTACAATAGTAAATCTGGATCTACACTGTTAACTCTAAGACATGCATGGATACATAGTCAATCTTACCTCCATGTACACAGTAATCACAGTCATATTTGTCCAGGGTCTCGATAGTTGTCACATAGGGAGCATTTTCAACAATCTAGAGATCATAAAATAGAGATAAACTGTTAGCACAAGCATTATAAAAATGAACTCTTTCACAGAAAACTATAAACAAGTTCTTGTCACTAAGGTGGCCAGAATGTACTGCCATCGTATAACTCTAGCAACAATTATCAGTCTCATAGTGGTAAGATATGGACATCTTTATGAGATGGTACAAAAACTTATAAAATACAAAAGCAGTCTGTCAAAAATGAGACAAGTTGCAATGAAAAAGCATATAGCTCTCACCAAAGTCATCAGAACAACATGGTTTTTGTCCATCTCCATGTGATGATGAAAATGCCAACTAAATATGAAAACAATCTGTCTATAACTGAGAGACAAGATACACAAATATCTATTACTGTTTTAAGTAAAAGAAGGGACCTAACGCTCAAAAACAAAAATCATAACAGCCTCACTTTGGAACATGCATCTTCATATGATGGTAAAAAAGACTACCAAATATCAAAACCAAGAGTCAATTACTGAATGATGTATGCATTAGCGTTTAAAGGCACCTCAGCACAATATGGTGCCAATTAAAATTAACCACTAAAAATTAAATTTAAAAAAAAAAAAGGATTGCACAAAAACTTTAGGAAGATAAACCCTTCCAAATAAATGTAAACAGGAATATAAAATATAAAAGGTAAAGATGTTAAAATTCTGTAAAAGGTACATACAATAAAACATAAAGCAAGACAAGTAAAATCATTAAAACATCTGGTCAATTTTTTAAAAATAAAAACCTCAAAAAAGTTGCCGATTTTCTCTGGTAGTACATCATCATACAGTATCTTCATTGATTTCACATAAAATACTTAAATACTGAATGACTAGCTGCATACAAGAAAGATAAATGCAATAGTTCATTCCTGCTCTAAGCTGATAACAGGACAATTCTGGCAACAATCACAGCCCCACCATAGAAAATGATGAGGATATTCATGTGATGGTAATGCCTACAACATATAAAACAAGAGTTGTCACAGAAAGAAGCAACCAAGCATGTCTGTATACCTATGCTGGTCTGATAACATACATATACATACGTGTGTGTATGTATGTATAGTGTAAATGTGACTACAGGTACGTTCCCTTGGGCGTTGGGCAGTGTTGCAAGTGGCACCATATGTTCCATGTAGACACCATGCCTACAGCTGGAGATTTGCCAGGAAGACAATGCTTTTACACTGGGGTTAACCTGTACACAACAAGGTCATCAATGTAAGAAAAGCAGGTCACTGTGATCAGCTTTCAAAAGTGTGTATTAAGATTGAAGCAAGACACTCTCTGACCAAGTTTTATGTACTCAGCATATCTACAGTTACAGATTTCCTAGTAAGACAAAAATTTTAAACTGGTTAATATGTAAATAACATTCAATAATGTATCAAAATTGTGTGAAACAAATAAGTTGCTGTGATCTACTTTCCCAGAGGAGGTTTAGAATGATGCATGGAACACTATAAGTTCAATGAAGATATAATGCTTAAAGATGGCAGCAGTGGCAGTAAAACAAAACCGTTTACATTTTTTATTCCACTGGGGTCAATCTGACTGCAGATAATGCTAATGACATCAATATTGCCTGTGAAGTCATATGAAATATAAGAGCAAAGGATACTGATAAGCTTCATTTCATATTTGATACAACTCCATCCTATGAATTTTTTAGTGATACTGACAACTCCAAGTCTGCTCATATTTTGGGAATTCTGCATGATATTAAAATTGAAAACTTGCCAATGGGTCATTTTCTAATGAAAATGGATCAAATTCAGGCTCTTGAGAACATCTGAAAATATCTCTGCTAAAGTTTGTTTTTCAATCCTTCTCTAAATAGGGTGGCAAGGAAAATTGCAACAATAAAAACAAAAGTTAAAAGAAGCTTCATTAATGCCATTGCTGACCAAAAAGTGATATGAATACAAAGAAAATATTTGCTTGGATCGAGTGAATAACAGATATGCTATTGAATGGGTGAAAATACTTGAGTTTTTCACCCACGAGATGAAATATATCTGTTATTCACTCAGAACAAGCAAATTTTCTTTTTATTTTATGCTTAAATGTATTGATTAGCAATATTTATAAAAGATTGAAGTAGCAAATTTCTTAAGGTATTCCACCTGATAATGTCAGCTGTTAACCATTTATGTTCTGCTGTGTTTTGCGTATATTTGCATGGAAAATATCAGCAATAACATAATTCTCTTTCCTAATTGAAAGAAAAAAAGGACATCAACCAAAAAATTGAAGAAAAAAAAACAAACCATGTGGTGGGATTTGAACTGGGTAACCCTGCATGACAGGTGGCCATACTTACCACTAGACCAACCAAGTGACAAAAATGCAGGTCAAATCTCTTGATCACAATGTTATCAATGTCTAATGAGCACAGTGAAAAATATTTTTCGTACTTCACTCCAGTGAATTATCAAAATTATTTCTATTGGAAAATCCACCAATTCTCCTGACTAGCATAAAATAAATATATTTCTTTTCAGTTATACCATTCTCCAACTTTTTCCTTGAGTGAGATTCTTCAACACAGGCAAATGTTATATGCTTTCTGATTCATTGAACATAAATATTTACAGCAGTAAAATCAACAATATGCAATCAGATGCCGTTGTGATGTCATGATTGCCCCTGTGACATAGAATCACAGAGAAATGGGATAGAATGAGGATCAAAGTGTTGTGTTTGAGGATATGAGGATGTTCATGGTAGATTTTGTTCTTACAATGATCTATTTTTACCAATATTAAACTCAATCTGCAGCAGCAAAACCATAATCAAGTTCTCAAATCCTCAAATATATACAAGTTATTAGTACAGTAATTTGATCTGGGTGCTTGTATCATTGCGAGTTTGATAGCAAAAGGACATCAGATCTTGCGAGATCTGAAGGGTTGAACATGACCTGATGTCCTTCAGCTATCAAATGAGACATTATACAAGCACCCAAATCAAGTTACTGCACCAATAATGTGTTTATTATATACCATAAACAATTATTTCATAATGAAAAACTAGTTTTATGTTGTTGTTCTTTTACTTTGATTCCATCCATCTACACCCCTCACATGACCATTGTTAGGTGATGTCATCCATAACAATGAGGAATCTAAATCTGTATCAGATGAGCATCTGATACAAAATTTCAGATCAGACTAGGGACAAGTAGCTTTATCAGGAATTGGATCATGATGGATATATAATACAATACTGTTGTCCTCTAATTGTATGTTATCTTTCATTACATGCGCACATAATCTTTCATTATTTTTTGCAGTTGTGATATTTGAATCAGAGGTTGATTTAAAAAAATCCAATAATAACAGTAATCCTTAAACTCTTTATTTATACATTAAGGTAAGGAGTCGTATTATTCTATAAAAAGAAAAAATGAGTTAAGGATTCCTCAAATCTGAGGGATTTTAAATATTCTCAGAATAAATGACTCTTTTCATGCAACTTCAAGAGGTAAAGTTATTTATGTACTACCATACTCGGTATCCACTGAATGTTTGGTGCAAATTTGCAACTGCACAAACAAAGAAGGAAGATAATGACAAATCTTAATTTAGAAAAGAAAATCTGAAATGACTGGTGGAACCTGGGCCAGCTGGTTTTCTGATTTAACCAAGGCAAAAGACAATGCACACAACTTACTTCATCCACCCATTTGATTGCTCTGACCATCCTATAACGTTCTTGTTCATTGAACACTGGTGGCCCCTTGTGCTTGGCGATCTCCTCTACAAGAACAAATCAATCTTAATTGACAGACGTGAAAAGATTCTACATCAAAAGTAAATTTCAAACAATGTAGAGGCTTTTTCTTAAAAATTCAAATAGCACTTAAGCGCCTCAAAATGAATCTAACATCATTAAGTATTGGATATGTTCTTCGCAAATCTTAACCATTTATCATCATCTGATTATAATGTTACTTTTCAGGTCATCAGGGGTGAAGAAAAAAATAATTATGAAAAACGTTTCATTCAACAGTCACTTAGCCATTTTATTATATTTATCAAGAATCACTTCATAGAAGGACAGACTGCATATTTGCAGAAATTTTGATTTCTGAATAATCAAGTCAATATACTCTAAAAAGCTACCAATACAAGATTTTATACATCTAAGTAAATACAGTTCAATTTCCCAAAAGCAGCCGACTCTGTAATCCAGCATCCTCAATAAACTGGCCACATCTTTTGATCCCAAATGAGTTAATTTATTACTACCATATATGCTCACTTATAAGTCAAGTCCAACTGCAAACTGCACAGACCCAGATCTGCTGTTGCATAATGCATTGGCAGATCGGGATTTGAGCAGTTTGTAAGGAGTAATCAGTAGAGCATACAACACAGACCCTGATCTGCTGTTGCATAATGCATTGGCAGATTGGGGTCTGTGCAGTTTGTAAGGAGTAATCAGTAGAGCATACAACACAGACCCAGATCTGCTGTTGCATAATGCATTGGCAGATCGGAGTCTGTGCAGTTTGTAAGGAGTAATCAGTAGAGCATACAACACAGACCCTGATCTGCTGACACATTGTGCAACAGCAGATCAGGGTCTATGTTGTCTGCAGTTGGACCTGACTTATAAACATGTATATATGGTAATCAAACCTCCATAAACTGACCATTTCAGTGTCCCAGTTAGGATAGTTTTGCAGTATATGATTTTGATAACATGCAAGAGAAAAAAATAATAGAGAACAAAAATTAATTACTGGATAGCATTACTTACCATCAGAATGTACTCCAACAATTAGGTATTCTCCCATCTGTTTACCCTGTTTAAGTAAAAGAGAACAAATCAATTAAAGGAATGTTTTGTGAATATACAGTCAAACCTGTCGTAGTGGTCACCTGTGTTCAGCAGTCATTCTAATTTCCCCCCAGCAAATTTCCTATATAAATGCCCTATATTTAATGGTCACCCGCTTTCAGCAGTCAGCCAGGTGTTTTTTAACCAAACTATGGTTTCACCCTGCCTTAAGCGGTCACTGGAGCATATCAGCAGTGACCACTCCAAGTATGCAAATTAAACACTTCTTTTGTTTGATGAGCAAGGCATTGTTTAGACAAAGGTATATCATGTGAATCAATGTTTAAGCATTTCATATCTCAATTGTACTTACCGAACTCCGATCACACAGTCAGTCAAACTCAAAGGTGACAACATGTCGGCTTTGAAAGCAAAGTGGTTTTGTCCTTACATGAAAGAATCTAAGCAATTTGTTTCCTGGATAGTGGACAAAGTAGTTGTGTAGTTTGCAGCAGAAATGGAAGTCGGGCGAAGGGATTATTAGGTGTAAGCGAGATATTATGGCCGATTTTGAGAACAACGTTAATCCGGAGTGTAAGAGATTACGTACAATCACACCAAATGAGTAGAGATACATGTACACTGCACTTGTGATATCCCTTACAGTTTATATGCTACTAACAATAGCCGCAGGAAGCTTCTTTTCATTCCCTAATAATAAAAGATCTTGCACAAAAGCCGACTGTCTTTTGATCTTGGTGAGTTTGAGTAACTGCTTAATCCATCAATTGTTTGAAGTGTACACATTTGTTTTCATGTCTAATTATACCAGCTGGCCAAACAAAAAGTCTACCCTGTGTTTGACAATCACAGGTTAGCTGTCAATTAGTAATTTTATTTAGATGTTGTTTCTATTGATAAGTGATGATTTAATGTACATGATGGAATAAAGTGGAACTTTTTATTTTATAATTTTGTTATTTTTCTTTTTGCTAATTAGCTAAACTAAATATATGTATCTTGATAGCATACTACTACTAATAATAATATTACTAATGCTATTCAGTGCATAGTACATGTATTTGTCATGAACCAAGTTTGAGAGCTGAACCTGCCTTCAGAGTTCACCTGTCTTTAAAGGTCACTTTGGCCCTTTCCCATGGGTGACCACTGAACACATTTTTGACTGTACTGTTTCTTCTGCGAATCTACAAGAACATCCTTGGCCTTACCCTTCTACCCTCAAATCTAATCAAACAACTCAGTTAATCCCAAATCTTTGATGAAGTGCATGATATAGTAGTGCATTATATTCTACCGGGGTAGCTGTATCATAAATTTCTTCATCAAACATCCAAGCCAACACTGCTTTATTGAACCAAATTTTCTCTGTGTTGGGTGTCTATAACATGATAATTGTTGTGAAAGGGGGCTGAAATGAATACAGAATCCAGGGCTAGAATTTAGAATTTAACTTTATTTTACTACTTACATTTTTGGCAAGCAATAATCATCTTGCAAAATCCTATTTCTCCTGACAGTTTTATTTTTCTCAGTTGCTATAATTACCTATACTGTTTTCCAGGAGTCTGCAAAGAAGTCCTTACACTACTTTCTCATAGCTTTAACTGCGAAGAAGTACTTATACTACTTTTTCATAGCTTTAACTGCAAAGAAGTCCTTACACTAATTTTTCATAGCTTTAACTGCAAAGAAGTCCTTACACTACTTTTCCATAGCTTTAACTGCAAAGAAGTCCGTACACTACTTTTTCATAGCTTTAACTGCAAAGAAGCACTTACACTACTTTCTCAGTGTTAACTGCGAAGTCCTTACACTACTTTTTCATAGCTTTAACTGCAAAGAAGTCCTTCCACTACTTTCTCAGTGTTAACTGCGAAGAAGTACTTACACTACTTTCTCATAGCGTTAATGCAAAGAAGTCCTTACACTACTTTCTCATAGCATTAACTGCAAAGAAGTCCTTACACTACTTTCTCATAGCGTTAACTGCAAAGAAGTACTTACACTACTTTCTCATAGCTTTAACTGTAATTTTTATTATCATTTGGAATAGAAAAAAAACTTCATGTACAGCTGATATGTTTTTCTTGTTTATAACTGAAGACTGATTGATACACATGTTCAAGTTTGTGTTTTTGAACCATGTAAGTTCATAAACAATCAGCCTCAAGAACAAATTAGGAACCACCATTTCAATTTTAGGGATGGTCAGGATAATACAACCTGTGACACAAAAACCTGCAATTGGCTGATCTAAACGCAAATACTAGCAGAACAAGTCATCAGATGAGACATTGTAACAGATTTTGCTTAAATGAAGACAACACTGGAAAAATATTTCTGTAGCTGTGAATAAAATCATTGGTCATGAAAGAGATACCATGTTTCCCATACTTGCCATATTCCCAGACAGTGTTGGGGTTTTTTTGAGACTCAGAAAGTGTTTTGAGGTCTCAAGGGGGGTCAGTGCACATGACCCCCCAAAAGCGACGTCATCCAAATCTTTTCAAATCAGCCTATAGCAAATGAATGGAAATTCAAATCTGAATACCATCTGTTTTCTCTGAAGCATTTAATATACTTACAAACAAAAAAATGGTAGCTTAGCATTGTCAAATAACATCACCACATACATATGTACACATGGTAACTAACATTAAATACAAAAATACACCAAGTTACTGTCTTTATAATCCATTGGACAGTGGAATGTAGTTTTAATTACATGCAGTCTTTGCTGCTGTCAATAGTTCTGTAGTTGGTTTGGTCATACACCTGGACCAAAATAGTGATGGTCTTTTCACCTCCCTTGTCATTTGATTCATCAATCAAAACAGAAATTTTTTAATTTTGGCATAACTCGGTTACTTGTTTGTCCAACATTGGTGCAATTGCATTATTTATGATATTCATTGCTTTTGTCCTTTTGCAACTGAATTTCTTAGCAATATCGCTATCAGGTAACATTTCCTTGCATAGGTCTGAAA
Source organism: Margaritifera margaritifera (assembly GCA_029931535.1). Taxonomy (NCBI): domain Eukaryota; kingdom Metazoa; phylum Mollusca; class Bivalvia; order Unionida; family Margaritiferidae; genus Margaritifera; species Margaritifera margaritifera. The sequence goes on from JAQPZY010001651.1 coordinate 5,480,466, forward strand.
AATGATCTACTACTGAAAACGGTAGATTGTGGTCAGCAATGAAATTGCAGAAAAGTACTTCAGCTCTAGTGACATTGTCTGTCGATGACTGTTTAAACAAGCTAGTTACTTTGGGGATTGAGCTCTACATTCTTGCCATGTTACGATGCTGCATGGTGTTGCATTGTTGATGCATGTCATACACTCCAGAATGACTAATGTCAATATGGTGGTTGCAATATGTACACAGAATAAAATGTTCCCCCTTGCTGCTGCGCTTCACAAAGTCAAACTCGGTCAACCAGGAGTTTTGAAATTTTGTTTTGCTGGGCTTTGCTCACTTCGCAGATGGCTCCAAATTTCCTGAATCCCAACTACGTTTTGACATTTTTACTTCAAAAAATGAATCACACTTGCACACTTTTCCAACTACCGAAATAATCTTGTTTTGCATTTTATATATAGAGTAAAAACCAAACTTTAAAGAAATTTTGCCGCTGATCCCAAACTTGAATAAAGATGGCTTCAACATTCTCAAAGAAACGTTGCCGCTGATCAAACTTTAATAAAAATAGCTTCATTATTCTCATTCAATGCAGTCAGTGATGTGTAATAACATTTGTTATTCAACATGCATCTCTCTGACGTACTTAACTTCAGACAAATTGGGTTGTTCCACTTAGTGAACTTTATCTTTACAAATTAGCCTAATGGGCTCTCCCTCAGCAGTGCTCAAAGAATTTGACACGACACATCACCCTAGCGATTGTGAGCCAATTAAGTAAATCTCTGAAAGGTGGCTGTTTATCTCTGACTGCCTTACCTTTTAATTGCCTCTTAAACAGCTGTATAAACTGCCACGAGGATAGTTTTACATGAGCTCTGAGCAGGACTGTTTACTGTTTATACATACCACAGATTATGGGCATATATCATGGTGATCAAAAAATGGTTTTTTTCCTTTTTTTGTGGGAAATTTTTTTTTCCGCTAAGATTGCTGCTGAAAATTGTATTTTTCAAAACATGAATGTGTCGAAGGGGGGGGGGGGGGAGTCCAAAATTGTGTTTTCCACGTGACACGTTGTGTTATGGCATGTATGTGTTTCCCCTTGAAAATGTAATGGTTGTGCCCAAGTACACTGTGTATTTCCAGTAGGTACATGCTAAACAGCTTGTCTCACTGTAAAGGAATCAATGCCAAAGCAAGCTTCATTTATTGTTTCGGAATTATGGATATGCACACAATAACTCCAACACAGGTTCTGATAGGGACTGAAACCTCCAGATATAATTGGAGATGGTCATTGGATATGCACAATGTTTTAGAACTTTGATCCATCCTGTGGAGGGTAGGGACAATTTGCATCAATATACAGTCATTGTACATAAGATGTAAGAAGTTTTGATTGTCACACAACTTCTCCAACAATGCTCAAGCCTTGAAACCTTGTGATATGATTACAGGTGCAGATGTCTTATCAAATTAATTTATCTCCAGGGGGTGAGGATGTGGCCCCTGGATCATCACTCAGAAACTATTGAGATCCACAATCAGATTAAAACCAAAGTTTAATTCTCATCTCACACTGTAGTCATCATGAAACACATGTATTAAGCTGGATGCAATATTACAGTACATCCACTTATTGCAAGATTATAATTTTGAGATTGTTTGCAACTGTATATGCATCAGTATATATTATCTGCAAATAGTGTACCATATTTGGTCATATATAAAACACAGCTAACTCTGAATTATGTATGTATAGAGTTTAATGGCACATCAGCACAATCCTGGCTATACAGTACTGAGTAAAAGTTGAGCAGTAACAGGAGTACCATGAACAGCACATTATACTTGCCCCTTGTTTATAATAGTCCTCGAAGTAGATACCCAAATTTTTTTTTGATCAGAAACCACTTTTCTTATTTCAGTTACAGTGACTTTGACCTTTGATCTTTTGACCACAATACTGATAGGCTTCTTCCTTATTGGAAGTGCAAGCCATCCACGAAGTCTGGTCCAGATATGTGATGTAGAACTAATGTTCTTGTGTGGAAACTATTTTTATTCATTCAGTCACAATGACCTTGACCTTTTAACTGCAAAATCAACTTCCTTACCTCAAGTGCAAACCATCCAAACTAATGTTATTATGTGGAATTCATTTTTATTCTTTCAGTCAGTGTTCTTGCCCTTTGACCTTTTGACCCCAAATCAATATGGTTCTTCCTAACCCTCAAGCAAGACATCCACAAATTTTGGTAACTGTAGATGGTGAAGAACTCGAGTTATTGTGTGGAACTATTTTTCTTCTTTCAGTCAGTGACCTTGACCATTGACCTTTTGCAGCCAAAACCAATAGGATTCTTCCTTACCCCAAGTGCAGGCTATCCACAAAGTTTGGTAACTGTATATGGTGGAGAACAGAGTTGCTAATACACACCACATTCATTAACAAAATTAAAGATTTTCTCCAGTGACACATCATCCCAAAAAGTTCTTAATTAAGCCGATATAAAAACTTGTGTCTCCCGGGGTGGAAGTCAGTACATTCAACAAGAACATGTTCCAATGTCAGTGGGCATTGGTAAGGCACATAGTCTGGTCAAGGTTCAACCTCCAGGAGGTCAGCATTGGTCAGGTAGTCCTATTACCATGTGACAGCTTCATCTCTCCAGTCTGTTCTAAATGAAGAATGCTGCTCTACAATAATGGGTTTTAATTCCGAAGTTTTTGTGTGTAATTTTCATTCAACATATTTTGTTGAGTAGATAAATATGCTAATTATTACTTAAAACTTACTAAATGGGATTTTACATTTAGAAATTGGTGACTGCAGGGCAGCTTTGGGTGCTTTATCTGTTCTTTCATTACCCTTAATACCAATATCACTAGGTTACCCTTAATACCAATATCACTAGGCAGCCAACAGTACAGAATACTATTTCCAATTTGTATGAGCTCAACAAAGGATTGATTCGCTGTGTTTCTGTAAGACTTGAATATCAAGAGATTTTTGAATTTAAGCTTTTGCAAGGCTTTCAGTGTGGAAAGGAAGTCCGAAAAATAATAAAATTAGCTTAAATAAAGTTTAACAGCTGCTGCAACCCTGTAGCAAACTGTGAACATCATACATACAGATCTGCCATCACATAATGCATGTCAACATCATACACACAGATCTGCCATCACATAATGAGTGGACAGATCAAGATCTATTCTGATTGTTCTATCAATGATTTCAAGCAAACATTGTAGACCATGACTTGCTGACATATTATACAATGGGTGATCTTGGTCTATGATGTTCCAAGCTGGGTGCCAATATATATGGTATATCCTATGCATCAAAATTAAATACCAGCATTTTATCAAGACTGAACTCACCTGTCTCAAAGCATTGGCATGACCAAAGTGCACCATGTCAAAGCTGAAAATAGAGCCAAAAAAAATTATTGATATATAATAAATTTCAAACTTAAATAATAAAAAAACAACAATAATAACAAAATTTCCTCCTCTATCCCAAACGGATATTTTTATTTTTGATACGATCAAAAAGATCTATATAGCTCAGACAGTTAATTCAATTCCCACAGAAGACAAAGTAAACATTTGTTTGCCCAGTGATTGGAGTTAGTACACAATTACTGGACAGTCAAAATGAAGTGCTTTGCAAAAATTCTTTGAAATGCAGTACAGTTGCCATGGAACTTTGATGGGACACAGTACTCATTGTCTCAAGGATCGTGGTAGAAAAGATTAAATTTCACGGAAAATCCTCCTACTGTATATACTCGTTACAAGTCAAGTCCAACTGCAAACAACACAGACCCTGATCTGTCAGCACATTATGCGATGGCAGATCAGGCTCTATGTTGTTTGTTCTACTGATTACTCCTAACAAACTGCACTGACCCAGATCTGGGTCTGTGCAGCTTACAGCTGGGCTCAACTTCTAAGTATATATGGTACCTTCCTTGGTGCGCATACTATGGTGTCAACTTGGTGTTCAAGAAAGTCACATACTTCAGGAAGAAATCAATAATTATTGAGGAGGAGATTACTGTTTTCATAATGTGGTTTCTTGACAAGGAAATGCTGTAATAATGAGAAAAAACAACAACATACAAATGATGTGGGAATTATAAAACAATCAACATAGATTTTTCACATTTCACAACATTTTCATCAAGTAATAATAATAATATATTTGAAGCAGAAGTGTTTTAAAAAATAGTGACTGAATAGCTGGGACTTTGCCTTATTCTGTACAGTTTTTGGACACTGGACAGTGAGAGAAAGAGTGCCAGTCAATGTGGACTGGTTTCCTAAGTTAAATATCTCTATCATTTGAAACATATTTCTGCCTGAATTTGTCACAGTATTGTACAGAGATTAGAGAGATCATAGATGTCACCAATGATCATTTGCAAGTATTTCTGCAGTGGGCTTGGAGATTAAGCTTTTTATTTATTTTCCCCTACATGAAACAGTTTAAGAAACTGAAATAAAAGAAAAAAATTAGTAATGCTTCCAAAAACTAAAAAGTAATTTTAAAATATTTAAGTTGTCACAACTAAAAATGTTTCAAATGTACTTGAACTGTTTGCTGAATGTTGATAATTGCTTCACTATCCACTCTGAATACGGCATTGCATAATGATTAATTAATGATATGAAATGCCAGGTGCTTACTCATGTAAGTTGCTCAACCAGTGACATGTTCTTAAATCTTGCTGACAGAAGTGTCAGAGCAATACAAACTAACAAATAGGATGAGCAAAGATCAAACAAAATGCCGCTTAACTACATGCACTTTATGATAACGGGTAATCATATTTGTTGGGAATGGAGAGGTTGTTGTAAATAGTTAAAATTCTTCACAGTCTTGGCTCCTATATTTTTTCATACATGATCTCTTCCCCAAAATGATAATTAATTTTTTTACACGTTATTTTTCGTACTTTCAACAACAACAAAAATTGTTTACATATTGACTTCCTGGTCAAAAGGTATGACTTATAGACCAGCAGATACAGTTGCTCCTGATGTCGGCAGATATAATTGTCGATCATAGCTTAGAGGTGTTTTTTTACATGAATTAAATGGGTACCATATGGCTCATTTTATTACCCGGGTAATCATCAACGGGTAGGTACAGAGTACCTCTTGGAATCTTTACTTGCCAGTAGCTTCCCGTGGGTCAGTGGTTCTTCCTCCACCAAATATCTGACAGTGAGTGATGTCTCCTCTTTTGTCAAGCACTCGGTTCCCAAATTGGTACTCAAGTCCAAGATGTACACGACATGTACACAGGTACTCAAGTATTCATTGCAGCACTTGACAGAAGGACTGCTGACATTAAATATATAGAAATTCTAGAGGTCAAAATAAAGAAGCTTTTCAAACACCAGTCCAGATTACAGACTATACAGTTTTGCTGTTGTGTGCATTTTTTCCAAACTGCAAAATTTGCAAATCACACTGTGCATTGCAAATTGTATTGCACGATCTTCCAATGCCAACCTTGCATGATTTATCAATATCACAAGATTGCACTGCGTGACCATCAAATTTTAACATCTACTATATCATTGGTTGATTGAGCTGTGCAATCTTCCTATGTTCACTCTGCACTAAATACTATTATTGGACTATCACACTGCACAGTCTCCCAATAACAATACTGATTTTCATGTAAACAATTACTTTTATCTCACTGGAAAATAATTTTGACAAACAAAAATTTACCACATTTTACCAAGAAAAAAGCATATTGGGAGATTGAGCAATGTGATTTGCAAAATGCAAACCATGCTGCATCAGGGCTTGAAATTAATGCTAATCTGCTATCCCACAGTTAGCGAGTCTTCTGACAGATCACAAAAACCCAGCTGTCACTAACTGGTTGGAGCAGTGAAAATTACCCTTTAATGGGTAACTGATTTGTTCATTGTGTTAATTGAGAGCCTACCAACATCCTGCACATCGTTATGTACAATAAATTCTCATGGCACAGATAGACAGGTGTTAAACCACCCATCCAGTAAACTAGCATGATTATTGTCAAAACAGTCTTTGTACATGTGGACTAGCCTGATGTACTGCCCCCAAGCACTGATCTCATTACTGATGATAACAAAAGGTATAGGGTCTTGGGCTAGTGTTGACTAATTGGAAAAAGTCGTGTTCAAGATCCAGAATTATACCAAACTATGCGTTTTAATATTTATATCACTGTTGATAAACATTCAATGCATTGAATGGTGACAATTGTAAACATGTGGAAGCATCTGCGAGGTGTGCAACCACAACTTACACAGCCGAAATTAGATGATTAGAAGAGAAAGTACAATTGCAAATATGATCAAGAGAAGAGACTAAGAAAGTACCAGAAATGCTGGAAAAATTAACACAAATGGCTGAAGTATGACCAAAGAGAGGCTGTGATGTTGTGTATTTTCTGTGCTGAATTTTCGAAAAAATACGAAACTGTGCATGGTACTTCATACCTGAGTCTTGTTGGTGAAATACAGTTGTTACTGTTAATGAATAATAAATGTTGAATTTGAAACTGATTGGGCTTCTGTTTTATTTTAGCAGTAACAATGAAATTTTAGGCAGGAGCAGTAAACAAATTTATTTTGGTGATCCTGTGAGTCAGTGAAAAAAAATACTAATTTTGAGCCGTGATGCATGGTCTTAAAATCCCTCACATTGTGCAAGGACTTAATAAACTAGCTTGTATGTTCATATAACTGGTGATTTTTAAAAATAATAAATAGGTAATGCTTGTGTGAATTCATCTTAGCAACAGTTCACATCTGTCATTTGAAGATTCTACAGTAGCTTTAAATATCAGTGTCCTCAAATTTTAATAATTTCTCTGTAGACAGCCCCCATTCTGCTCCACCCGTATTCCTAAATATAACTTTTAAAGCAATTAATACTGCTAATTTTAAATTAGTTTTGGGATGTGTGCTGCTTGGTATATATTTTCAGTCTTTCTTCATTTCATTAAATGGTGCTAGCCTATATTAATGTATATGGTATGGTGTATGCAAGTTTCATAACCAGTGACACATTTGTGCTCACAGACTGATGTGTCAAATCTTTAAATACAAAATAATGACTACACTTGGCATGACTAGTGATGAGGAGACCCAATGCCAACTAACTACAGGAAGTGTACATGCACCTACTGTTAGAGGGTGTTCTTCTTTGATTGGAATGTATATGGCGTTTCACTTTCTGAGTAAGCAACACATCATTACTTTTTAACTAAAAAGGAGCATTGTATATGATCCTTTTTGGGATTTAAACAAAATGGAGTACAAATGGATATAAATATTTTAAATATTTACATCCAAAATATATATCTCTAAACATTAATGAGTAAAGTATGTATTTTTATATAATTGTCATTTACTATTATATTGGTTTTCTCTTTGACAAAAGCTTCAGCTAAACAGAGGACATGCAAAGAAAGGTACAATGAACAAAATAGCATGAAAAAGAGCTGAAATCTCTCTCTCCCCATCATACAAAAGCCAACAAACTTCATTCACTCATTTGGCATGAAAAAGAGCTGAAACCTCTCTTTCTAAATGATACAAAAGAAAACAAACTAAATTCACTCATTTGGATTTAAATCCTATTGGAGCATAATTTATTTGGATCACAAAGTGTAACAATAAAGGTGTGATTATGGGATACCTATGTCCGTGTCAGAGTTATCTAATTTTGAACTTGTCTACTGCAATGCACTCATACATAAACAACCTTTTTTTCTAGTGCATGATGCTTTTAGTGCAATTACATTGGATGCACGCGAATTTAATACTGACAACCATGTAGATTTTTTGGAGTCCTCCTCAATGTCAGGTCCTTTATTCTTTCATACATGATCACTTCCCAAAATTGACAATTTTATACACTTTAATTTTCATACTTTGAAAAAAATAATTCCTCATTGTATGAAAAAATACATGAAATATGGTAGGTCAGTATGCAGATGATGCTTGCTATTACTAAATGGTTCACCACATTCTCTTTGGTTCATAATAAAGACTATAATGGACCTTGCCTTCGTCTCAGGTCTACACCGTAATGTCTCTAAATCAAACACCATATGGATAGCAAACAAAAAATTATCAAATAAAAATATATGTTAAGAAATTGATATATCCTGGTCAACATCTACATTTAAATTATTAGGAACAGACTTTTCTTTCAATCTGGAGGATACTGTAGAGTCTAATTATGCAACAAAGTAAAAAGAAGTGAAAAATCTGTTGAGTTTCTGGGGATGGAGAAATGTATCACTTATTGGAGAAAACAGAAAAAAGAAGAAAAATTTTTTACTTTGATAAAAGCATTCATTTTCCCCAAATTTATTATTATGTTCTTAGCATTACCAAATCTTCCAAAACACATAGAAAATGAAGTGAATTAATCTTCAAATTACTTGGGGTGATGGTTAAAAGAGACACACTTGCAGCTTCTTTTAGAGAATGAGGCTTAAATATGATTAATTTACTCGCATTCTAAATTTTTTGGGAGAAAGCGACTTAAATGAACATAACCTGTTGCAAAATATGGTTTCTAAACAAATCGGTGGAAAATTTGAAGGCACTCAGACATTGAACTTAGGGAGAATTAGATGGATGTAAATTGATAAAATTTTACAATAATAACATTTTGCAAGTTGTTGTTTATGCATTAGCTCTATGGATAATGAGCCTTTATCTGTTGAAGAATACGTGTCACTGGATATTTTGAATAGCTGTCAATTTTGTACCAGATGGTGATCAAATGGATTTGTATTTCTTCAACACTGATTTGATTCACAAAGATCAATATTAAGTTTTGATGAAGTAAAGCAAAGGACACATACATGTACTAATAATTTCATAGAGTACTTCGACATTACTTCAAAAATATCAGCCCTTTGGAATAGAAGAATTAAAAGTTTTTCTGAAAATGAAAACAATATGCTTGTGGTTTCAGCTAAAACTTCACTTCTTGCAATAAAATATTACGATTTATTTATAAAGATTTAACGAAAACTCAGATACAAAAACTTCATAAAAAATGCAAAATTTGGTAAAGACTGACAGTCTGGGCTCAGGGAAAACAAATTCTAAGCACTTGTCCCAGGAACAAGTGAGTTGCAACAGTTACTCGTCCCTGTCCTCACTGTATTCAACACAGTATACTTCTCCATTTCACTGCTTATTGTCTTACCAAAGAATCCAAGGCACCTGACGCAAGCTCGATACAAACATGGGTCAAAGTCATAAAAATATTATGTTCCAGTATATGGCCCCTTAGATAAATATATAAGGAGGCAAGGTTTGTAACTTGAGAAATTGCAGTTGCACACACAGCCTTCTATTTCTAAATGGCATTTGCATTCAGAGTGACACCTTTCATTATTCTATGTGTCATTTTAATGTGGAGAAATTTTCATTTTCAATCAGCTATCCTCACATCTTAATGAGTCTAACATGGGAAAAGTTACGAGACAGAGAATGTAACCATTTTCTGATTTTCACGAGGTCAGACAGCATTTACACTTACTCCAGATCACCAATATTTTCAAGACTGTGCAGCTTTATAAATGCATTTTCACGCTAAAGCAAAGATGCCAGCAGATATTTCTATAAATATTTTCAGGCATCTTTGCTTTGGTCTGACAATGTATCAATAAGGCTTCAGTCTTGAAAATACCTGACACAAATGTAACACAGTCTGACCAGGTGAAAATACTTGTAACCTGACACAAATGTAACACAGTCTGACCAGGTGAAAATACTGGTAACCTGACACAAATGTAACACAGTCTGACCAGGTGAAAATACTGGTAACCTGACACAAATGTAACACAGTCTGACCAGGTGAAAATACTGGTAACCTGACACAAATGTTACACAGTCTGACCAGGTGAAAATACTGGTAACCTGACACAAATGTAACACAGTCTGACCAGGTGAAAAATAAAAAATGTTGACATTCTGACTCGGAAAGATGTTAGATAGCTCATTGAATAGGGCAATTTCTCCACATCAAAATGACACGGAATTATTGAAAAGTGTCAATGTAAATGTGAATACAATTAAGAATAGCAAACTGGCAAGAATAAGCTACTTAGATGTAATTCAGACAAGCTGTTGTTTACCAATCTCTCCTAGTTTAAAAAAAAAAAAAAAAAAACAGGAGTAAAAGCTAAGGGTGAAATGAGTGCCTAGATTTGAAAACATGTACATTTGTTGTCTTTAATTTACAATCGATGTCCTGAAAGTAAGCCGACATTAACTGACATTATTACCGGTTGAGATAAGCAGAGATAATTGCTGAATGAAGAGTGGCACCAATTATGTCATGCTAAAAATGGTAACTCTGCTAGTCTTTACTAAAACTCAGTTATGTTTTCCTCATGGGGTAGGCAGTTGCTTTTTAAAATCCTAATGAAACTACTATTTTACATTTAATAAATCAAACTGGCCAACTGAACGTGTTTAACAAAATGCTGTTAATGGTATTTTATCGGAAACTTTACTTTCTAAAATGGGGGGGGGGGGCAAACTAATTTTATTGATGTAATACTTACTGTCACTACTGCATTGCTTATCTTTTCAGGGATGGAATTGCCCTCATCTAAATTAGAAAATTCCATCCTCCCATTAAATGGAAAGTTCCAAAATGTCTAGAACAGAAAGAACACAGACCCAGTCTGACCCTCACATCACAGACCCATGCACAGTAATCATCCTCTTCTACATGGACCCAGACTACTTCTGGGATATCAGAACAAGGTGGGAGGAGGGAATCTTGGAATAATGACAGGTAAGTATTACATCATAAAAATCAGCCCCCCCCCCAACTACATTTTAATATCAGTAATACAAATACCTGTCACAACTGCCTTGCTGACTTTGCCAGTTTGGAGGGAGGCAGATAGTCTCAAAAAATGGTATAAAAATTATATATTCACCCTTACGGTAGGAGTGTCCACTACTGTAAGTTGGCAGCAGATTGAGCCACTTTTTGTGCTGTAACTATTGGGCAAAAGGAAAATATGCCTTTGCTCTGTTGTGCCAAAGACTGAAGGAGAAAGAATTATGTGACTGCCAAAATGTGGCTCCTATAACATCCTCTGATGACGAAAGAGTTAGATAGGCCTATGAAGTAGCAATAGCCCTAACTTCATGGGCTTTAATTCTCATGAAAGAAAGGTTCCTCTCAGTGAGGGACTGATAAGCTCTCTTGATAGAGGGCTCTCAGGGACATGAGCTTCCTCATCAAATATGCGTGAAATTCTCAGAGGATGCACCTTTTCTCTGTGGAATGTGTCCCCAGACGTGCCTCATTTTCTCCCACAACTCTACCCTTTTGTATTTTTGGTCAGCCATGGCCGACCTGCAGAATATCTAATGGCTCGACTCAGGTAAACAGGCATAAAGCCAGTGTGACTAATTAACAGTTAATCCTTCTCTGATGTGATGACTTCAAAGAAACTGATGTTTTATCGAAAGTGTATGCAAGTACCTGTGATTGTTCAGCAAATAAATTATGCCCTTTGTTGTTGCAACAATGTATAAATTGGTGAGGATGCGTTTATGAAGCATGAAAATAATCAAAGCTTTCTCAGAGTTTGAGCTTGACAATACTGTCAAATCATTAATATGCCATAATAATAACTACTACTTCAGTACGTGTGTTTTAGACTAGGGCACTACAGTATCAGTAGACACTTTTTAAAAGAATGCAGAAAAGTACTTTGACTCATAAAAATGAGTCTGTAAAATCTGTTTTCATTTTTTGGGAAACAGACTTCCAATGAAAATGACACTAATGCTAATAAATGGCAAAAAATAGATGGGAGTGAGAGCACAAGTGAAAACAACAAAGAGAACTTGAATTATGAATGTATATTTAATGTGGACTCCATCTCACCTACGGTAAAAGACGCTGGTAAAAATGGCAGCAGAACTACGAATGTGAGAACTTAGAGACCAGAGTGGGAGAAGCAGTCCTCATGGTTGAAAAAGTGGAATCAGAGGGTACATTAAAAGTAATTTTTGAGTGGTGTAAGACTGCTGGAAAGCAAAATTCTTTCACTTTAAATGGAAAAACTAACTTGCAGCTATCTGCCATTAGCCGTCACAAATTTAGCCCGGATTATTGTTGTTGAGGGTTGCCCTGTTATGCAAAACAGACAGACAATCCTATATGCTGTTGAGAAAACTCTTGAAATTAGTGTGAAAAATGATGACTGCAAAGCAGAACAGTTACATACAATGAAACAGTGAATAAATGAATCGGAATGATGGAGGAGCATCTTGTACTTGAAGACTTTGATAATATAAGCAGAATGATATACATACATTTGTTAAGTCAAAGAACAGGAAAAGGTAAAGAGAGTAACTCGTTTGAAAAACTAGTTTGCAGATGGTAGAGTGCAGTATGATATAGTTTTTTTTTTTACATATCCTGAAATATAGTTATGAGGCTGAGAAATCCATATATGTAATAAAATAATGTACTTTTTCATTTTCCTTTATATCCATTTGAAAGTGAGTTTATGCCAGGGACTCTCAGATATAGGCTCGGGACTCCTGAGTTCCATGAGTGACGAGTCCAGGACTCCTCCTCTTGAAACAATGTTGAAAGCCCTGTTAATAGTGAGGACAGTCAACCTGGAAATGGTGGATGCCAAAATATTAGCAGAGCCCTTAATAGATAAAAAAAGGCGCTTCCTACCCTTTCTTCTCCCAAATGAAGCAGTCAAACAGAATCGTAAAGCCTTATCTGGGCAAAGAAATATATCTTGATCATCCCTAGTGCAGATATGACTGAGATTGGGGATCTTGATAGGGAGTGGAGCTACAAAGGGGAGCTGGTTTTATACCAGAAAATCCAGTTGACAAAGGAGAGAAACATACTCATTATTACTGTTGAACCGCAAACAATCTTTTTCTATAGACAAGGCATGAAGCTAGCTCCATCTCCTCGCAAATATCAAGGAAAGCAGGAATACTGTTTTAAGGGTAAGGTTCTCAAAATCTTCACCCAATGGTTCATAAGGTGGATCTGACAAAGCCCACAAAACATACATTCCATCTAGGTATTAGTGAGTGTGATACAGGTCTCTGCAGCCAAGAGTGAAGGTGGAGTATCTGAGAGCTGCTGTGAACAAGAGACCCCTTGTATTGTGACCTAGGTTGGTCTATCAACAGGTTGAGTAGATTGTTGAACCATTATCATTGGGGCCACAGAGGGGCTGAGCAGTGGAAGTCCTGACTTTTTAGACCACTTGTGGAATCATTCTGATGGGTGGGAAGGTGTAAGCAAACACACGATCCTACCCTAGACTGAAGGTGTCCACTGTCCAAGCCCTCGGATATGGTACTGGGGATACATAAAAGGGGAGCTTGTTGTTCAGTCTCATCAAAAATAAATCCACAATGGATTTCTGCTATGAACTGGTACAGACATCACTTCATGAGGATTACCTTGCCTCTCCTGAGCAGACTGTAATCCCCATCCGATTCTGTCCAGCAAAGGAGATTCCAAGCCTCCATGCAAAGAGGAGCATGTGTACGTCCTTGTTGCCCGAGGTATGCTACTACTGTTGTCGGTGGAAACCATCACACAATGAGTCCTTATTTGGTTTGCACACCCCTGTAGGGCTAAGAATACCTCCCTCACTTCCAAGTTGTTTATGTGAAGGGTAGCTCCTTCCAGGGACCACAAGCCCTGAAGAACTACCCCTTCTGGCTCTAAATGAGCACCACAACCCAAATCTGATGTGTCACTGTACAGATAGGAGTGGGGTTCAGGGGCGTGCATTGGGACTCTGGACAGAAACGGGTCCTGATTCGCTCTCCAACTCAAGTGGTGATGAAAATCTGGTCCCAGAGAAATGCGAACTAACGGGATCCTAATGCAGTCTCCACTTTGCCAACAGAAGAAACTGGAGAGGGCGTAAGTCAAGCCTCCCTAAGGGAACCAGGTCTGCTATGGAGTTCAAAGTCCCCATGAGGGATAGGTAAAGACAAGCCAACAATGAGCTCTTGGCTTGAAAAGCTGCCAAAAGAGCCAGGTTTCTGTTTATCCTGGCCAGAGGAACACAAACTCTACCTAGATTGGTGAGGAAGTTCTTCCCCACATACGCAAAATCCTGAAAATGGATTAGCTCTCTACATTCGGAGCAAGTCCTAGCCGGGTCACTGTGGACCAGCAGCAGGACAGATCCTGCAAGAAGGACTCTTTGAGGCTCTTGTGCAATAACCATTTATCTGGAGGATAGGAATCCCCAGAGCCCTCAGGTGGGTGGCAACTGCTCCCATCACCCTGGTAAAAGCCCAGGAAGTGGAGACTAGACTGAATGGCAGGACTCAAAATTGGAAAACCTCCCAATCCAGGCAAAACCGGAGGTATTTCATGTGAGGAGGAAAAATTTGGATGTGAAGACAGGCATCCTGAAGGTCGATGGAGCCGGTCACCATGCCTTACAACGTTTATGACTGAAGCAGTAGTCTCCATCTTGAATGATTCCTCCTGAAGAAACTTGTTTACAACAGAAAGATCAATGATAAGCCGAGACATTCTGCCTTTTTTGGACACAAGGAAAATATGGGAGTAGAAGGCTAGATACTGGTCATTTTTCACCCACTCTACTGTGCCCTTTTGCAGAAAGGTGTGCACCTCTTCTCTTATCTGAACCAGTTTTGACTGGTGAAAACAGGTGGGGATCCTTGAAAGAGGAGGGTGCTCCAGAAAATAAAGCTGGTAGCTGTGTCTAAGAATAGAAAGGACCCACATATCTTCCATGATGCCCAACCAAAGCCTGAAAAATGGGTTAGCCGAGCACCCACTGGGATCCAGGGAAGAAGGATGCATGACAGGAAATAGAGTAAGTCTCTAGGGCTGACCCACCATTAGGGAAGGGGGAGGGACATGCAACTTTCCTCCCTGGGTCCCTCCAGCCACCTTGTCTAGTTTAAGGTGGGTGAGAGGGAGGCTTGAATGGTGGTTGCTTCTTGGACTGTTGAAGCTGCATATTCTTGAAGAATTAGCCCCACGGTACTGTCAGGGCAAAAGCATTTCCTGGCTAGTTTCGACGAGCTAGGAGTGGCCCTCAGGTCCCGAGAAGCCAGAGGAAATGAGACCTCTGAAGAGTGTCTCTACATCCAAAGGAGCAGTCCTAAGAAGGTTCTTACTGGGTCCACAGATGTTCGACGTCAACAGAGCAATGTGTCTGTGGAGGTAGAGCAATACCACTGATAGCACCATGGCCGTAGACAAGGCACGCCTTGACATCTTAGTAATTGTCTCCAGTAAGTACTTTAGTGCAGCTGGAGACGACTCTTTCTTCAGAAGACTGAAGGAAGCTCCCGAAAAAAGATCGGCATGTGAGGCTATGGTGATGAGCACCCTAGCTTTAAGTTCCAGCACCTCCAGCTTCTTAAATGAAAGGCGAGCCCAGATCCTTGTCAAAATCCCTCCTTCCCATTCCCCAGCATTCAAAGGAGATGGGTGGGGGTGGTTTAAGGGGACAAACAGGAGAGTGCACTCTGTAGCTGGCTGCCAAGACCAGCAGTCTCAGCACAGAGGGGAGGGGGACAGACCACCCCTTATGTTGCCTAGAGAACTCCTGGCCCCTCTAAAACCTTTGAGAGCTCCCTAACCATAGTCGAATGGGGGAGTAAAGTAAAAGGATATCTGGGTGTGATGCAGCCACTGAGTCTCTCCAAACTGGACAGAATTTTCTTGTCCCCTGAGCAAGGGCATGGGACACAGATCCGGAAGGGGGGGGGGGGAGGCGGTAAATTTTGTTTACTGCCTTATCAAAGGGCCGGATCTTTTCCTCCTCTGCCACCTGAGCTGATGGGTGGGAGAAGTCAGTAGACCAGAATGGAGGAGAAGGAAGCATCTCAACCTGTTTCTCAGCGACCTCACTTGAGTCCACCAAGATCAACAGGACATCCTCATTCTGTGTTGGACCCTTACTGGAGGCAGGACATTCCATCTCCACGTCTGCCTGTTGAGAGGAGACCTGGAGGTAGGGGTATCCTTTTCCTGAAACTCCTCACAGGGACTTCCCTGGAGAACAATAATGCTTTTGTCCTTTCTCAAGGGAAGTAGATCAGTCCCCTTCCTTTTGCTTTGACTCCACACAAACAGATGATGTGGGTCCACGACCTGCAACATCAGTACTGCTATGAGGCCAATGCATGGGAGTCCATGGTACCATAAATGGAAAGGAAGAAATGGATGCCCCCACATCCATAGGGATTAAGAGATAACATAGGGTGGGGTGTGGAGGGGGGGGGGGTTTGCAGATCCGAGGGTGGAGTCCTCCTATGAACTTATAGAGCGTGATCGCTGCTTTCCCCTAACAGCGTGAAACAATCTTGTTGAGAGGATGCTGCTCATGCCCTGGCTTTGGGTGGGGGGATGGGGAATGCACTCTCTGTGAGAGGGTGCTGCTCACACCCTAATCAGGGGCGCACTCACTCTCTTCTGGTTCTTTTCGTCCCTTGGGAGGGGCCCTGGATTGAACCCTAGCCGCCACACTGTCAGATTGACCATCAGAGATCCTAGGGCCTTATAGTTTTTCTCTGAAGAGAAAGATCCCACACCCTTCTGGGATTAAGGAGTTCTCCTGAGTCCTAAGAACCCAGAAAAAGATCCCATACCTTACTGGGATCTAGGACTTCTTTTTCACGAGTCCCTTGGATGCCATTGTACACATCAGATGTATTAAAATTGCTCTCAGAAAATTGCCTTTTTCTCATGTCCTAAGACACATTCTGGCATTCTAATGTTTTTCTGTATTATTCAAGTGATAATACCCTTGGAAAAGGGAAGCAAGGCTATAGTGACAGGTGTTGTATTACTGATATTCAAAGTTTAGCAAAAAGAGGTCTTTTCACAGACAGCATCACTCTTACTATCTATCATACAATTATAAAACATATATCAGTAAAAAGGGGAAAAATTTATGTTTTTGTTGGTACTGATATTAGCAAAATATTAAAACTTAATTTAAAGTACAAAAGGTAGAAAATATAAATTGGTTTCCAACAGAACACTGTTACAGTGAACTTCAACCTAGGTAAGCACAGTTAGGTTTATTGCCCGAGGGCAAATTCACCCCTGCTGTGCCTTTGATCTTGCTGCTCAACTCTGTTTGCATATCAAAAGGGAATGGATGATATCTGGCAGCTCCCTGGAGATTCCAATCCCAGTGTTATATATAGGTCTGATACTTGTAAATGTAACAGAAGTCAAGTCAGGATACTTCAAAGAAAATAAGATGACTCCCCATACACCAGGTCAGGTGGTATTGTTTGAGAATTGTAAAATACTGACAATTTATAGATTTAAAAAAAACATTAAAATGAATTTAGCTACAGTATGGTTTTACAGCCGACATTTTTATTCACTCTGGAAATCTCAAACATAAAATCAAGACGCCTGAAAATCAGGTTACAGACACTACAGCCTGGATCCAGTAGAAACCTGCGTACATCTGTGTAGAGCAATTAAATCTTCCACATGTTTAACACAATGGTAGGCATTATTATTATTATTACTGGGAGAGGGTTCCATATCTTTGCACAAATCAATCTGTAGAAGATCCAGTACCTTGCTTGCATTACCTTTTATGTGCATGCTAAATCATTCATTTTGGTGATTTTAATTGGTGGTAAAATTACTGCAGGCAATAGCTTATAATCTGGTTTGTTACAGTGCTGTTTTCAATCATTCTTGTTAGTCAAGCAATGGTTACATTCCATTACTGCATTCCTGCTTAAGAGCTATTGGTAATGTAAAACGTGCTTCATAGGGTGGGCGGGTGTAGCATAGCCAAATATCATGTACAGAATCTAAGAAGTAGAAAATGCTACATTATTTACTTAAAAAACTGTCAATGGAATGTGCATTTACAACCTTTTTATGTGGAAAAGGTATTTGTAAGAGCTAAATTTGATACTGCATATTATGCATAATAGATAATGACATAGAGTGATTGTATTGTAATTATTGTGTTGCATCAAGACTAAACAAGATGCAATATGCATTACATTTCGCATATACATGGGGCTTTATGTACATATGTGGCAAACATCCTGATGCAATGTAATGGAGGCTGCCATCTTGACCTTCTTCCTAGTCATAACAGACCCAGGACTTAGAGTCATGTTACATGCATATCTGTAACCCAATGGCTATCAAAGTTTCCATTTAGAAAGTACAGTTGTGGTCAGTATTGTTAACAACAAAACAAAATCCAAAACGTGTGAAATACATACTATCAACTGAGTTATTCCTTTGTTTACATTTCACTTGCTTGTCTGCTGTCATTTCACCGCATGTAGTTCTGTAAATATTAATCTGGCAAACTTGATATCTTTTGTTATATGTCATTCTTCTTAATACCGGTGTAAAGATAATGAAAACCACTTTAAATCAGCTGTATATTGCATCATACATATACAAATTATATTTCTTAGTAAATGGTACATATATCGATTTTGCTTGCAACTATGAGAACTATTGTAGCTGTAGGATGTGTTTCTGCTAGTGGGCAAGAAGACACTTCCTGCAAGGCAAAAAGTGTGGTTCAAGAGAAGAAAATCGTTTATTATTTGAAAATTAAGAACTGATCCAGCAAGATATATGAGAAGTTGCATACTTTAAAAGGTCATTCCTTCAGATCTGTTGGATATTATGATTGTCACTAATTATGAACTTAAACTAAGTGTATCATAACATGCTAGTGTTCTTCCACTGTAGAATCCATGATGTTTAAATTAAGCCATATGTAGGGAAAGAGTTTACACTTATTTTTCTATTTAGTTATAAATTTATATTGGTGGTGTTTGTGTGACATTTTTTGTATTTGTGTTAAATATTGATTGGTTTTGCTTTGTATGTGACATTTAAAGACTTTGGTTAAGTCCGTTTGTATCATGCCACTGTCTAATCATTGTCAAAAAAAAAAGGGGGGGTGATTTGGAAAGAAGATTCTTAAGGATGCGATTTAATGTCACTGGTCATCGACATAATTGCAAATAGAAAAAAGAGAAAGTTACCAACATTATTGTCTGCTGCATTTCAATTCAGAGTAATAGGAAGTTTCAGGTCTTTCATCATGATAGTAAAATTGCTATGTTTCAAATAAAACAGTCTGTAGACATTTTAGATGGTTACAGAATGAAAAAACCTAGAGTGTCTAAAAGAGCACATCAATGATATCTCAACTCGCTCTGCTTTATGCGAGGTAGCCCTGCAGATAGTAGAGAATGGTGGCAGTCCTGTAACCTTCCATAACGAAAGTCATAAAGGGTACTAGTGTGCAATTTATGGTGTATTTGCCATGGTTGCAGTAAAAAAATTCAACTGAATACAGCCAGGCAGGGATATAGACAGATAGACATACAGCATGATTGTACAGAAAGACATATGAACAGAGATTATTAAACTATTCCAAACTGTTCAGCTTGGAGATCATCATAATGTTTGTCACTGACATCATTATTATTTTTATGTACAATTGTGTCATTGTGTTGCTTATGGCCAACACAGGCCTCCATACCTAGAATCAACTTTCTTGATTTTCATGTGACAAAATGTCTTTTATTTGCAAACAGTATGTACAGAAAAACAGCTTAGTTTTATACAAAATCCACTTTTCCTTGCCATCCAATGGATTACTGATAAGTGTCAGTGACATTTTTTGCATACAAACTCCATATTGATGTACATTGCTTCATAGTCTGTTGAAAAAAAGGTATGGATTTTTGTTATAGTAAGTTATTCTTTCACAAACTCACTGATAAATGTTACAGGACACTTTAATGAGTAACCCCAGTGCAGGGCATATATCCCCTAGATTTGTCAGTTTACCATGATCTCTACACTTTTTCCATATATTACTTTCTTTATTAAAAAATGCTATAAAATATATATTAAATAAAAGCTGATAACACTATCTTTCTAAATATGAATTATTTGTTAGTGTTATTTATTTACATTTGCACTTTATCACAGGTTGAAAAGTAAATTACAGGTACAAAATCAATAGTTCAGCGACTCATGTGCAACGTCTGGTTCATTTGGAAAATAATGTGACCGGGTTAATGACTATGAATATTCATGAAAATTTCCAGCCAATTAGAAAACTGCATGATGGTTAGTGCTTAATTCAAAGAATTAAAATATCACAAGCCATGCTGAAGATATTTTGATGTAAATTTCACTATCGATTGTATGCGATCTTCAAAGTAATTATATAATATTCTTCACATGCCATTAGATTCTGCACATTCTGATCTTTAATTTGATATATAAATCATCTATCAGAAAGGAGATTAAGTGTGCAGGACTTTGCTTCAAAGGTAAGAAACTTTTCAAATTTGTCAACTCCACCAAGCAAGTGGTATATATGCCATCTTGAATATTTAACGATATTTGTAAACAAACGTTTCCAACTAGTAGTTTAAAACCATATCGATCAATACATGTTTACAATATAGTTATGACTTATGGTAAGTAAAAAAAACGATCTAGCATTTATTCATATATTTTAGATGCATTTTTGATGCGTGACATTTTTGCGAATTCGTAAAGACAGAATCATTCTTCATAACCATTTGAAATCGCTATTAACATATCAAATTTAGTTTTCTCATTCAAATCAAATCATTTGCTAGTTCATTATTATTACTTTACAGTTCAGTTAAAAATATTATAAAGATTATAAATTGTGAATTACAATTATAATTGTTTTGAATATTCATGTATGTATGCTATGAAAATTACACCTCCCTTCAATTATATTTTTTTATATATAGTACAATAGTTGCTCCTTTTTTCTTAGATTGATGTCTATGGAGCTATTCTGACAATACAGATATTCTATGCGATTCTAGTCTTTAGGTCCTTTTGCCATGCAGAATGGATTATCCTGGCCCCTTCTGCCAGAAATATAACTTGACAAAAGAAAAAATATTGATCACGTCCATATTTAAAAACCTATATTCAATCTTCAAAATGGAGTTGTATTAAAAATTAAAACTTTCCTTAAGAAATCAAACAGAGCTGCTAGTCAACTTACTAATGTGGTTTTAAAGTTGGACCCAAGATTCAATACAGTGAATCAAAAATCTTTGGCAACAAAAATCACCAGACTTTGCAAACAGAGAATCAAGTCAGGCCATAAGAAAAAAGTTGCAGGCTTAAAACATGTATCCAACCTCTTGGAAAACTTGTTTGAACCACCAGCAACCCTGACAAATCAGGTTCAAGTAGCAATCAATGGATCATCAAATAACATTCAATCTGTATTTGAGGAAAGCATAAAGTTAAATTTAAATATGAGCACTCAGACTGATGAAGGGTGCCTGAAAGAAACTGTTAAAGTAAAAAAAAACTCCTTCAGTTTGAATTGAGCAAACTCCAACAAAAAAACCAGCAACAAACTTGGAAATGAAAAAAGTGAACAAGCTGATAAACTGAAATCATTAGAAAGCAGAATTAGACATTACTCTGTAAAAAATGTAACTAAAAGAGACATTAGACAGCAAAGAAAAACCTTCACTTGTTACAAGAAAGTTTGTAAATAAAGTGTAACATTTTTACACATTTGTTCTCAGTTAACTCATTACCACCTACACATACAAAATATCTGACAGCAAAAAAAATGCATTCAGCAGGAAAATTTACATAGAAATACCAAATTTCATAGCAATATCTTTAAAAATAAAATGTTACAACATTTTAAAGAAGAATATTGTTGTTTCTAGCCCCGTCGTTGAGCAAAACAAACCAAGCATTATACAAGACAAAAATTCTGAAAATGACTCAATTATCTCTTGATAATTTAAACTGTTTTGAAGAGGTTTCAATAAGCCTTTCAATTTGGACCAAGTTTCATTCATTATTAACATCTTTAAAAAGAAAATAGACTGGGGTTGCTATATTAATGAAGGAAATAGAACATTCTTTTACCAAAATTTATAGCAATTTCTTCACAATCAGAGTACCATCACCCACCCACCTTTATTGTGCATTACCAATTGCCCAAGTCCGAGTCTCCTCTGACCCTTCCCACCCCATTTTAGATATAGACATTTATATTGAGGTGTGGGGTCAGAGCCCATTGCCTATCAAAAAAAACGTGGTAGCATAGGGTAACTGCTTACAAGCGGGCTTAGCAAATTTAAACGACCTTACATTGAGCCGTACCTGCATGAGATAGATAGAAAGACGACTTATTTTCTCAGAAATTTCGAGTATAACATTCGTTATGTCTTTAATCCGCGGACAGACGAGACGAAACCACAGCATTCATGAAATTTGACCTTGTACTCGCCATTTCCAACATTTCGATAGGTAATGGGCTTCGACCCCATATCCCAACATAAATGTCAAAATATTTAATATGGGGTGGGAAGGGTCCGAGGAAACTAGACTACAATAAGCCTTAAACCTTACAACGGATCCGACATTTGCACCCTTGCCACACTCCTATTTTTGATCATTGATCTTGACAAGAATTCATTTATTTTACACGTTCTCGACTTCAATAAACCTTATCCTATATTTCCACCGCATGCCCAAACTGCATGATCACTGCATGATAGCTTTGTGCAGGATTCAAGGGTGGGGGCAAAGTTAATGGCCTTCTGTTTTAACGTGACGCTCTAGTATTACCATCCATCCATCCATACTCGAGCTTTTCTGTCCTTTTTCTGGTTGCTTGAGTCATCTGTGGACCCTTCGCTAGCTCTTTTCGACATCTCCAGCTCGCAATTCACAGCAACAAAACGACTATCCAACTGTTCGACTTCGATCGGTCTGCTACTTACCGGAAGTGCCTCTTCCAAGTTGGTTTATCATAAAAATCTTGTCGTTCGTAAACATCGTGCTAGCTGAATACGAACTATTAAGCCTAGATCCGGATATCAAACATTAAGTGCCGTTTTAATATATTATTATTATTATTATTATTATTATTATTATTATTATTATTATTATAATAACTTCACTGCATTGGACAAAACAGAATTTATTAGGTAATAATTAAATTTTCATTTTATGTTGGAAAAAAAACCTTGCAGTGTAATTTGCTATGCTATTTGCACCTAAAATCCCAAGGACAGTGGACACTGTGTTCCGCACCCTTCTGATCTGGGGGACATACAACATTTTAAAGGGACAAAGGAAAATAGTAGTACATGATGCACTAGTAGTGCTAAAATTAGACCAACAAGTTGTTCTCCACCTTTGCAGAACAACTTGATGGTCTATTCGAAAATGAAATCATGTTATTTGCTTTTACAGTTTTGCCACCTTTGTCGTCTGCATTGTACTATCATATTTTCCTTTGACACTAACATTTTTGCAAAATAAATGCCTAATCATGTGCTCAAGTAACTCATGAAAACATTAATATGTTTGAATATCTGGTTAACCTGAAATGAGCATCACCATGGAATTTTCCGTTCCGGATCTTGCTATAATTTAATTTTGTGTTCACTCATTTCTACCAGCATTTAGTATAATAAATACCCCCGTTTATGAATTTTTTTTTTCTTTCTTAAATTAATAAATCAATCATTAAATGACAAATTGTGTATTTGCATACATTTTGTTTCTTTTTGTCATTAATTTAACCTAAAAAAAAAAAATTCTTCGGTGTAGCTGTGACTTTAACCTCGAAAATACGTTACAGATGCGGCTGTCAATGACTTTACATTGCAACTACCACAAACCTAGAAGATTTGAATTGTCAAATACATTGTTTTAAAATTGATATACATTGTCCTCTTACCGTTTTTATCGCTTTTAGCCATTGCTAGCGCCAAGACAGACGTGGATGAACATCCACTAAAGCAAAATTTTAGGCGAATTTTTTCGGTTAATTTAATGTGGAAAAAGCGAGCCCAGGCTCAAGATTTGGGGAAACTAGGACAAAATGTGCGGGAAACCCGCGATCCCGCTCTCAAGATGCAACACTGAATCAATAACACTGTGATTTAATAACTACTTAAATCAAGTCTACATATAGTGATCGACCATTATTATTTCATTATATACCTGTATTTTAATTATCTTTATTTTAGCTTGTCCTTTCCATTAACATAACTGGTGGTAAAATACATCAGGTTAGTGCTGTTCCAATTAATCTATTTATTTTGAACATTCATCACTATCAGTGAAATTAACAATTAAATGATTAGGATTTCTGGGATTGATTTTCATCAAAATTCAGTTCTGCGCCATACCTGCTGTTTCAGACTCAAGACTATTTGAAAAAAAGTCCATTTTCGCAAGACATCACATGGACAAAAACATCAATTATATATAAATTAGTATATACAGACAATCAATCATTAAATTTTATTCCCAACACAAACTGATTTATCATCTAACACATTAACTACTACAGAAGAAGAAAGTTGAAGGTGATCTATTAAACTTTTGATCTTTGGTATGAAACTATTTTCATCTGAGTTAACAAGTTCACAAGATACCTGTCTGAATTCCATCATTTTCATTAAGAAGTCTTTCAGTGAAAACCCCATGTCACTACATGTAATTGCAGAAGGCCGCATGGAAGATTGGTCAATTGACCAAATGAGCTTCTTCTTTATATAAAGTTATTATTATTATTATTATTACTACAACTATCCATTCAGAGGAAGTAGCTATAACAAGATTTTCAAGACGGCAGTCATGTTAAATGTTAGATCAGCAGGACCAACTAGACATCATTAGAAACCTTTCAGTGAAAAACCCCAAACTGCTACAGCCATCAGTTTAGGAGAAGTAGAAATAACAAAGATTTTAAAGATGGACACCATGCTGGCCATATTCTATGTTAGATCAGCACCATTTACATGTAGTACCAAGTAGACAGCAGAACTCTTTCAGCAAAAACCCCATGTAGATATGACCATCTATTCAGCAGGAGTAGTGATAAGATTTTAAAGATGGCTACCATGGTGGCCATATTGGATATCCAAGGGTCACCATTTTCATTTAGGACCAACTAGACATCATAAGAAGTTTTTTTAGTGAAAACCTCATGTCAATGTGACCATCTGTTCTGGAGAAATAGCAAGTGACTATCCATTCAAAAGAAATAACAATAACAAGATTTGTTATTTCAGATCTCTACCATTTTCAGTTAGAACCAACTAGACATTATACAAAGTCTTTCAGTGTCAACCCCATGAAGATATGACCATCAATTTATCCAGAGAAGCGATAATGAATGACAGATCAGCACCATTTTCATTTAGGACTAACTGAACATCATTTCAAATCTTTTAGTAAAAACACCATGTTGAGTAGTGATAACAACATTTCCAAGAGGGTGGTAGAGGACATGTCCAATGGGCATCATTTTCATTTAGGACCAATTAGACATCATAAGAAGCCATTCAGTGAAAAAATCCATGTTGCTACAGTAGTCTATTTAGGAGAAGTAACCATAGCAAGAATTTTAAGATGGCCACCATGCCAATCATATTCTATGTCATATCAGCACCATTTTCATTTTGTACCAAGCAGATATAATAAATCTTTTAGTGACAACCCCATGTAGATACAACCATCCATTCAGGAGGAGTAATGATAAAAAAGATTTTTAAAGCTGGCTATTGATGGCTATATTGGATATCTGAGGAGCATCATTTTCATTTAGAACCAACTAGACAGCATAAAAAGTATTTTAGTGAAAACCCCCATGTCAATATGACCATATGTATTGAAGGATTAGCAATAGCAAGATTTTTTCATGTCAGATCGGTACCATTTTCATTTTGGACCATATAGACATCAAATTAAGTCTGTTAGAGAAAACCCCATGTAGATACGACCATCAATTCTTCTGGAGTAGCAATAAAACTTTCAAGATTGCAGCCATGGCAGCCATAATGGATGACAAATTGGCACCAGTTTCATTTAGGACCGACTAGAAATCACATAAAATCTTTTCATAAAAACACCATGTCAATACAATGATCCATGCAGGATAAGTAAAGATAACAAGATTTTCAAGATGACAGAGGCAATGTGCGATGGGCACCATTTTCATTTATGACCAACAAGACATCATAAGAAGTAGCTTAGTAAAAAACCCACATAGATATGACCAACGGTTCCGAAGAAGTAGCAATAATATATTTTCAAGATGGCAGCCTTATTGGATGTCAGATCAACACCATTTTCATTTAGGACCAACTAGAAATCATGCAAAGTCTTTTAGTGACAGTCCCATGTAAATATGACCATCCATTCTGGAGTAGAGATAAGATGGATGCCATCTTTGACCTTAAAATCAATGTCAGAGTGCTAACAATTAACTTATTCACTGGAATGAAACTAAATACAAAGTCTGGTCAAAATTCACTTGTATATGTACAAGTCATTGTGTTGATACCTCAGTGAAGTACAAAATTGCAAACAATGACCTTTGACTTGACCTCAAGGTCATTCTTTTCAAAACTCATTCACAAAAAAGTGGATATGCTAGCATGTCAGATCTGCACAATTTTCATTAAAAACCAGTCAGATATTGCAAGAAATGTCTTGGTCAAAACCCCGTGTCAGTACCACCATTCATGCAAGAGGTACATGGCCAACAAGGTGGCTATACAGGATGTTTGTCGGGTACCATTTACATTTAGGACCAACTAGACATCATATGAAGTATTTTGTTTTCAGTGAAAATCCTGTCAAAATGATCGTTCATTAAGGAGGAGCATTCAAAATTTTTTTAATAATGGCTGCTATGTTGGCCATATTGGATGTCAGATTGGCACCATTTTTATTTAGGACCAACTAGACATCATAAGAAGTCTTCTACTGAAAACCCTGTGTCAATATGACCATCCATTGACACGAGGAGTATTGATAACAAGAGTTTCCAGATGGCCACCATGTTGCACATATTGGATGTCAGATCAGCACAATTAGCATTTAAAACTACTAGTATAAATTATAAGCAGTCTTTTATTGAAAACCCATTGTCAATATGACCATCCATTAAGGCTCATTGATAAGATTTTTAAGATGGCCACTGTGGTGGCCATATTGGAGGTCATATTAGCACCATTTTCATTTAGGACCAACTAGACATCATAAGAACTCTTTCAATGAGAAGTAGCCATTACAAGATTTTCAAGATGGCCATCATAGCAGTCATACTGGATGTCTGAACAGCACCATTTTCATTTAGGACCAATTAGACCTTGGGATGAGGATGTGTGTAAAATTTCATGGCAGTCCTCCAAGTAGTTTAGGTGGAGCTGTGACAACAAATTTGTGCTAATAAATGGATAGATGACAGATGGACAACAGACTGACAATGGACAACATGCCATAGCATAAGCTCTTCTAGTCTATGACCAACAGATATAAACACCTCGAAATATACAGTAATATAAATTGTTTGAAAATGTTGTATTTAATGAACTATATTCATTATCCTGTTCAGGATTCCTCAAAGTTGATCCTTCAATGGGCTTCTAATAAGTGTACATTACTAGTAAATTGCACAAGGCTTTTTATATTTATTTTTGTAAATGAGTCCCATGGTAATTTGACCTTTTACAATTTTAACTTTCTTTTTTCAATACCTAATTTAAATTGCATATTTGAAATGCTTAATAGCTACTTTTTCCTAAAACTCTTTCTATCCTCTAGTATGTAATAAATGCCCTTGAATTTTACCCTAAATACTGATGTCTGTATTTTTTAGGTGTGGGAACTTATTTCAGCCAAGTACTGTAAAGAGACAAACAAGAGTCACCTAAAGGGACTGATGCTCTACTGGCTAAAAAGAATTTCCAGGAATTCAAGATAAGACCATTTCTTCTTTTTAACTGCTGAGAGTTGAAACTTCTCTGATATTTTTTAGTAATAACAAGATTTTCAAATTATCTGCTGTGGCAGCCATAATGGATGTAAGATCTGAACCGTATTCATTTAGGATCAACTAGACATCATCAGAAGTTTTTGGTGAAAACACCATATGAATATAACCATCCATTCAGAAGGAGTAGTGATAGCAAGATGTTCAAGCTGGCTGCCATGGTGGCCATATTGGATGTCAGATCAGCACTATTTTCATTAAGGACCAACTAAATGTCATAAGAAGTCTTTTGGTGAAAACCCCATGTTGACATTGCCATCCATTCAGGAGTAGCAAAAACATGATTTTTAAAATGGCCACCATGGTGGCCACATTGGAGATCAGATCAGCGCCATGTTAATTCAGGTCCAACTAGATATCAGAAGAAATCTTTTGGTTAAAACCCCTGTCAATATGACCATCCATCTAGGAGCAGTGGTAAGATTTTCAAGATGGCCACTGTGACAGTTATATTGGAGGTCTGATCACCATTTTCATTTGGGACCAGCTAGACATTATAAGAAGTCTTCTGGTGAAAACACCTTGTCAATATGACTTCCTCTTTTGACGTAGCAGCAATAAAAAGTTTCAAGATGGCTGTTATGGTGGCCATAGTGGATGTCAGCACAGCATCAGTTTTGTTTAGGACCAACTAAGACATCATAAGAAGTCTTCAGATTTAACTCCATGTTGATATTACTTTCCATTCAGGAGGCGTAGCAACAGCAATATTTTCAAGATGGCTGCATTGGTGGCCATATTGGATGTCCAATCAGCACCGTTTTCATTTAGGACCAACTAGACATCACAGTAAGTTTATCAGTATAAAAAAACATGTTGATACGATCATCCATTCAGGAGTAGCAATAACAAGATTTTCAAACTGGCCACTGTGTTGGCTATAATGGATATCCGAGCATCACCATTTTCATTTAGGACCAACTAGACATCAAATGATTTCAGGTGAAAACCCCAAGCTGATATGACTTTCTGTTCAGGAGGAGTAGTGATAAGATTTTCAAGATGGCTGCCATCATGACCATATTGGATGTCAGATCAGCACCATTTTAAGTTAGGACAAACTAGACATTATAAGAAGTGTTTTAGTGAAACCCCATGTTGATATGATGATCCATTTAAAAATAATAGCAAAACCCAAATTTTCAAGAAGGTCACTGTGGCGGCCATACTGGAAGCCTGAGTAGCACTGTTTTTATTTATGACCAACTAGACCATGGGCTGAATATATGTGTTAAGTTTCATGGCAATTCTCCAAGTAGTTTAGGAGTAGTGATAACAAAATTGTGCTAACGGTGGGAAGGACAACGGACAACAGGCCATCCCAGAAGCTCTACTGGATGAAAAGACTAGTATATGTGTGATGCAGTCGAAAAAGTTCTGGCATGGCATTGAAGCAAGAGTACAAAATAGCTTTAAAGCATCGATTTGTCGAAAGAAAGCAAGGTAATCAGACTAAGCCAGCAGAAAGCACACCTATAACCAAGATGACATCCACATATGTCCAATTATTACTGAACTCAACATTTTGAAATTAGGAGCATTATAATGAGCAGTATTTGCACCCAGTGGGCATTTGCCAAACTGCCTGTGTCTCTCAAAATTTGCCAGATCCCCAGATTTCAATCAATATAAGGAGACAAAGGTATTTAAAATGTCCCCTTTACAGCTTAGTCCAGGTACAAACCTGACGGGTCCATATTTGTGAAAATATCAGCAAACATTAAACAAAAGTTCATCACAGGGACTAATGTCCCACTGGCTAAAAATAATTTCCAAGAATCCAAGATAAGACCATTTTTTTTCTTTTTAAGCACTGAGCATTGAATTCATCTCTGATATTCTTAAGTGATAACAAGATTTTAAAGACGGCCACCACTGCAGCTATACTGGACATAAGATCAGCACCATATTTTCATGGTCGATAAGACCATACATTCAAGATGCGTATCACTAACAAGAATTTCAAGATGGCCATTGTGGAGGCCATATTGGAGCAAGATTGGCACCATTTTCATTTAGATCAACTAGACTCCGTAAGATGTCCTCTGGTGAAAACCCCATATCAATATGACTTTCCGTTTAGGAGTAACAATAACAATATTTTAAAAATGGCAGCCATGACTGTCATTTTAGATGTTAGATCTGCACCGTTTTCATTTGGGACCAACTAGACATCTTAAGAAATCTTTGGTGAAAATTCTGTCAATAGCGATAATAAGAATTTCAAGTTCACT
The DNA here is from genome assembly GCA_029931535.1 of Margaritifera margaritifera. Taxonomy (NCBI): domain Eukaryota; kingdom Metazoa; phylum Mollusca; class Bivalvia; order Unionida; family Margaritiferidae; genus Margaritifera; species Margaritifera margaritifera. The sequence goes on from JAQPZY010001651.1 coordinate 5,510,647, forward strand.
GCCATGGGAGCCATATCAGATGTCAGATTCACACCAACTTTATTAAGGACTAACCAGACATCATAAGAAATCTTTTGGTGCAAACCCCATCTCAATATGACCACCATCCAGGAGGAGTAGTGATAACAAGATTTTAAAGATGGCTGCTGTTGTGGCCATATTGGACGTTAGATTAGCACCATTTTCATTTAGGACAAACCAGAGATTATAAAAAATCTTTCAGTAAAAACCCCATGTTGATATGACAATTTGTTCAGGAGGAATAGCAATAACAAGATTTTCAAGACGACTGATGTGGTGACAATATTGGATGTCCAAGCATCACTCTTTTCATTTTGGACAAACTTTACCTTGAATGCTGAATGTGTGTAAAGTTTCATGGCAATCATCCAAGTACTTTAGAAGAAGTAGCACTAACAAACTTGTGTTGACAGACGGATGATGGACAACAAGGCCATCCCATAAGCTCTTCTGGTATACGGCCAGTGGAACTAAAACTAAGCTTAAATACAAATGGCCTCAAAATTAGTCTGGTATGTGCTTTGGAAAACTGGCAAGAAAAAGGCAAAGTTTCTGTGTCTTTCATGATAACTTGAAAATATCTCTGAACTCTAAAAAGTAGTCAATTATAAATTTGACAAATAACAGTTTGCAAACAAATTTTATGACTCAAAACATGTTCAGGAGTGAACAAATAATCTATTAGTGAGACTGACAATTCCTAGACACATATGAAACAAGAGACCCTTGAAAGGACCGATGCTCTACCAGCCAAACAAAATGTCCAGGAATCCAAGATAAGACTGTTTTTTCTTTTTAACCGATGAGTGTTAAAACCATCTCTGATCTTCTTGAGCAATAACAAGATTTTTAAAGTGACCAGTGTGGTGACCATATTGAATGTAAGATTGCCGCCATTTTCATTTAGGGCCAGCAAAATTTCATTTGATGTCTTTTGGTGAAAACCCCATGCCAAATATGACCATCCATTCAAGAGCAGTAGTAATAGGAAGATTTTCAAGACGGCCATTGTGGCAGCCATACTGGATGTAAGATTGGCACCATTTTCATGCATGACCAATGACACATAGTAAGAAGTCTTTTAGAGAAAGCCCCATGTTGATATGACCATCCATTCATGAGGCTGCCTTGGTGGCCATACTGGATGTCTGAGTGGCACCATTTTCATTTAGGACCAACTAGATCATGGGATGAATGTGTGTGAAATGTAACTCTGCCCCCCCCCCCCCTCTTTCCACATGGAACATGTTACAAGACCTCATGTCCATACATTAAATATCCTTGAAGAGTGTGTAACAAAACTAGATGCATGCATGGAATACACTTGGTCAGGTAATGTAAAAACTTTCCAAATAAGAAAGTACTGTAATACTGCAAGACTTTAATAACAAAAACATTAGTTACTCAAATATTCTGCATCACTCAAATTACTCACTCAGTCCCCGTGTTTAACATTCTTTTGTCTATAACCTTCATAAACTCAAAATGACTGAAAACTGAAGCCAAAAATTTGGAGCCACAGCACTTTAAGTTTTCCAAGTTCTTCTGTGTATGTTTATTACAATAGCGTTGTTCAATGGAGCTACTTTTGGAACACTTTAGTATGACGTAATGGTCAGTGACTTGGATGTCAGACAAGCAATTGGCTTCTTATAACAAACATTATAATGTAGTTTAGTAGGCAGATCATGTCGTTAGTAAAGATAAATGATTAAGGTATAAATCAAACAGCTCAATGTCTTTGTGCTCTATAATAAAAGGTAATGAGTGAAATGTTTGTCTGAAGGAAGGTCACATGACTAGGTAATGCAGAAATAAAATGACATCACAATCGAAACATGCTATGGGGACAAAAACTATAAACAGCATGTATGTGTCCTTGTTTTACACACTGGTACAAAAAACCTTTATAAAGGTCAAGCAAAAGAAAAGAAAATTTCTAAGATTGTCATGAAAAACAATTTTCTTACAGTAAAACAATGATTGTAAAATTTAATGTTGAGATCCATATCAAGATGTGAACATGTACAAAGTTACTGCATCAAAGGTGAAGGTCATGACAAAATGGGAAAACATCAATAAGCTGAAACAAAAGGTGAATGTCACTACAAACTATGTGCTATGTTAATAAAACTGAATAAAATCGAATCAAAGCTTCAACTCACAATGAACCTTTTAAAAAATGTGAAAGAAAAGGTGAGAAATAAGTGACAATTATTTGTAAAATTTATGATGAATTAGCTTGGAGTAGCCCAGGGTCACAAGTTTTAAGTTGTCTCATGCTAAGAGAGTATCCATGCACAGGAGTTTGCACTGGACCAAAAGATGGACTGAGGGACAGATTGTTAGACATGATTAATGCTATATGACCCTGATACAATAGGGGGTATAATATAAACAATCAATTTTTAACAATATTTAATACAAAACAAAACTAGATTTGATAGTAGGAGCCATGGTGGCTTAGCGATAAGCGTGCTGGACTCTTGACCTAAAGGGTGCTAATTTGAATCCTACCATAGGATCAACCCAGGTCAGCTACTGTGGTGTGTCCTTGGGCATGGCACTTTTGACCAAACTGCCTTGGCACTAAATAATCTAATTGTGTTGCTGTGTCATAAAACACCAAACCAAACCAACATCAGTCCATAAGCAAGTGCTTACAGAATACATTCCCCACTGCTCTAAAAATAATAATCTGACAAAGCCAATTGTTATATGTGACATAAACTGTTGTCTAGACACAAATCCATACCAATTTTCATGAAGATATCTTGAGAGTGTGATGGAGAGACAGACAGACACAATTTTTTAAAAAAAATGGCCACGATTCTTGAAATGCTGATCAGATTGAACCCATTATACATTTTTTAATCATGATACAAGAGCATATAAAAGTTTCAAGAAGATACCTCATATGGTTAAAGAGATATAAAGTGAAAACACAATTTTCAAACATGGGGAGATAACCACAAAAATACTGGTTTGACAAAGCCGAATCTCATATGGGACCTAAACTCGTCACAATTAAAATACATACTGAGTTTAATTAAGATAATTCACATGGTTCTGGAGATATTACTCAGAGAAGAATGTGACAAATGGATGGACACAATTCATAATAAAGGGGGGATAACTCTTATAATGCTGATCAGACTGACTCCACTTTTTACAGAACAGAATGTCAAGTCATGATACAAAAGCATACAAAGTAAAGGTATGTCAAAAGATTCAGGAGACCTTAGGTAAACAAAGGTGTGATGGTTGGATAGACAGATGGACAAGCTGAAGAAAGTTTGCAGGGGTATAAACATGGTTATTCACATTACATATGAGAATGGTGTGAAAAAATCATTATATAATTATACACCAACATGCCTGACTGCAGTTTATGGTATTATTCTGCACCAAAATATTAATTACAGTCATATTTTCAAAAAACACATCACAGACCCCATACTTAATAAGGGTATATTAGATCTTTTACAGAATTTTTTTTTTCCTTTTTTGTAATCAAAGGGCATTAAGTTTTCTAACAAAAAATGTGCACAGCAATTAAAAATTAAACATATTTAGGACATACCATTTACAATTATACAGCTATCAAAGGCATGCCAAATAATGTTAAAAAATATATAAAGTTAAGTGATTCAAGAACCTCCTGTTGAAACTTAACAAACCTGGCATCGCCAGCATAGAACACCTGCTATGAGTATGTACTCTGCTCATATTTTGGTATGATCAATTTTGGGGGAATGCATCATAGATATGCTGCATTAAACAAAACAGGTTAATCATGTTTTGTATCTTGAAGGTGTAGTCTACAAATATGTTTTCACCAGATTGTTAGGATGGGAACAATTATTTACTTTAATATATACTTAAGTTGACAAGTTGTATGCAAGTATGGTGAAGTTTGTAAATAACCAAATCCCATGTGAAGATAAAAAAATATCTCTGTATCAGAGAAATCTATTTGCAAATTATCAGGACACTAAGAGCTATTCCAATTAAATGCACAAAGGGAAAGGGGATATACCTTTATTTTTTTTCAGCAGGGGAGAGACTGGAACCCATTTGTTTGGCTTATTTTCCTGTATAAGTTTAATTCTTTTCTAGTAGTGGCATCAAACACAAAATACACACACACAAAGGTGGCAGTATCCTTGTGACAGAGCTGTGGAGTTAATAGGCAGACATGTAAAGTAACCAAGTTTCATGATCCTTGTGACAGAGCTGTGGAGTTACTAGGCAGACATGTAAAGTAACCAAGTTTCATGTCTCTATCTCAAAAGGTATTAGCGTAAAAAAAAAGAATAAGGAAGAAATTTATCAGTGACCTTCAAAGTAAAACTTCAACTATACTACACGAGATGCCAATCAACACAGAAACACAAGTCAACCCTGGCTAATCCCTGAACCTCAAACAGCTTTTAGGACATAAAGCATAATCAGAAGTTATAAAGCAGAAATGATAGTGTGATGGAAAACTTAAAAAACTGATGTGACCTTGACCTTGAAGATAGAACCCCCAATATGGTATACAACACACTTTTGAATAATACTATATAAGTATACCAAATTTCTTTCCTTAATCTCAAATGGCTTGAAAATTATAGAGCGGAAGGAAAGTGTGATGGAAAACTTCTAATATTGAGCCATAACCATTGCTTTGAAGATAGGGACCTCAATGTGCTATGTGATACACTTTCTAATGGTGAGTTCTGAATATACCAAGTTTAATCTCAAAAGAGCTTTAAAGTTATAGAGTGGAAACAAAAGTGTGATGGACAGATGACTGGATAAAAAAAAGGTAGACAATAAAAGGAATTCAAAATATATAATAATAATAATAATAATAATGAGAAAGAAACAATTATGAAAATATTTACTGCATTCAATTTAAAATGGGCTAAAATCCTAAAAGCAAAGAAACAAACACAATGCAAAAAGATATTTCAGCTAAAAGAGATAGATGAACAAATATATCAAGCAATATAATTTATGAACACTTTCGTAGAAAATCATGACGTACTTGGTAAATTATGACTTCTGAATTTTTATCCTGCTAAATAGGCAAATTCTGAAGAAAACAAATGTGCAATATTGGTGAATATGCAGAATCAACAAAAAGTTAATTTCATTCGTGCAATTTAATAATTCTAATTTTCCACTTCTTACTGTGTACAGAAAATCTAGCCAATTAATTTAAAATATTTTATATATATACCTGTTTGAATGTTGCATATTTTCATAATCCCCAAAGACACTAATATTCTGCTAGGTATTACAGATGAACATATGAGTTTTTGGAAACCTTATATAAATTGCAAAATATAACTACACCAAAATTTTACTTTCCAAAACCAGTCTTGAAGAATAAGTTTCTAAAAGTATTTCAATTAGGAAAAATTACAAAAAATACAAGTAGAAAACCAAACAACAATTTACAAAATGAAATAAAAAAAGAAAAGAAAGACTAGAATCTTCTACAAGATTGAGGACCAAAATAAAACATAGATAGATGGAAAATACATAGCATCTCCCATGGAACTTTTCTTTGGATTTAGGAGTGACTAAGACTATAGCATATGTACATGAATCATAGATATACACTGAAGTACTAAGGAAAACATAAAACAAAACAATGTACATTCATGAATACATTGATACATTAACATATATTCTACATAACTAGCACCCAAAAATAAATAATATTCATAATTACTCACAAAAAGCAAAAACAACAATACCATATGTATTCTAATTTAGATGCCACTCCAAAGTTGGCACCTTTCCAATTGAACTTGTTAAAATTTCCTTTAATATAAGCATTTCCATATTTGAAAATTTTCTAGCTAAATCAAAACAAAGTGCAAAAAATCTACCAAGTGACCTATTTCCAAATCTCTACTCAAGAGGACCATTTAGTAGGCTTTTTTCCTGTTAATTCTTTCCTTAAAGTATGGATGATTTTCATATAAAAATTTTGCATCACTTGGAAGAAACCAAGTTGATGAGAATTAGGTGTACCATATATTACACAATGCATCAGGTTGATGAGAATTGGGTGTACCATATATTACACAATGCATCAGGTTGATGAGAATTGGGTGTACCATATATTACACAATGCATCAGGTTGATGAGAATTAGGTGTACCATATATTACACAATGCATCAGGTTGATGAGAATTAGGTGTACCATATATTACACAATGCATCAGGTTGATGAGAATTGGGTATACAATATATTACACAATGCATCAGGTTGATGAGAATTGGGTATACAATATATTACACAATGCATCAGGTTGATGAGAATTGGGTATACAATAGATTACACAATGCATCAGGTTGATGAGAATTAGGTGTACCATATATTACACAATGCATCAGGTTGATGCGAATTGGTATACAATATATTACACAATGCATCTGGTTGATGAGAATTGGGTATACAATATATTACACAATGCATCAGGTTGATGAGAATTAGGTGTACCATATATTACACAATGCATCAGGTTGATGAGAATTGCGTGTACCATATATTACACAATGCATCAGGTTGATGAGAATTGCGTGTACATATATTACACAATGCATCAGGTTGATGAGAATTGGGTATACAATATATTACAGAATGCATCAAGTTGATGAGAATTGGGTGTACCATATATTACACAATGCATCAGGTTGATGAGAATTGGGTGTACCATATATTACACAATGCATCAGGTTGATTTACCAATAATGCTGAAAAAAACAACTTCTTTGAACTATATTATATACCTATTCAACAACAGAACATTCTATGAGTAACATCATATTTTGAAGAACATTGTTTCAAGTTTGCAAACCACAGCAGAGTTTGGACCACAATGAAGTCATCTAGACATGATACAGCAATCCATATCAAGTTACTGTGCTGATAATCTATATTTACATCTTTAACAAATCATAATTTTCGTAATGACAGATTTAACTTTGGCTATATGTATATACCATAAAATGAAGTGCATACTACACAGATATAGATATTGCACATGCATAGTTTGGGAGTAAAAAATGTTATAAAAATTGATCTTACCGTGTATAATGCACACTATAATATTCAACAACTAAAAACCCAACTCACTTGCCTGCAGCTCTTCAAAGGCTGAGTAGGTATCACTCACTGTGGTGTGAGACCAACTAGATGTGATGGTTTCTTGATTTCCTAAGTATGACAAATCTCATTACTTATTATTATTAATGATATTATTACTGTTATTATTATTGCAATATTCTAGCGTTTGTTAATGAACAAGCTTGAAAATCTAATCCATTTATCGCTTTTATCATAATCAATAATCTTACCAACTTTGATTTCATTCCATCCCCAAGTTCCTATGTAATTCTGTATTAGAAACACATCCAAATGAACACTGTGAGCCGACACAGTCAGTAATTTTTGGCAGTTATGGTACCATAAACCTATTGAAGAATGACTTGTCTTTAATTGGTTAAATACTACAACTAGTGATTGGTGATTTCATAGTGACTGTTGCTCAAGATCAGCAATGTCAAGAATTTCATTCCCCCTGTTGTGTATAAATATACCTTCCCCAGTATATCTGCTCACTACCACTGTAAATAACAATAAATTGTCAACACGGTGATTATAATATACTGCTAAGCAGAAATTTATGGCACTGGAATAAGCTGAGGAACATGACTACAAAGCTGCTAGCTGGCACTTACACATTCCTAAATCACATATTGCCAGAACGACTGTCTTTAGAATGTCATAATCAAAGTTGTCCTATTGTGGCCAAGCAGCATTTGAATACTGCTAGTGGTAATGTACATAATGTACTATATTTTATAACACACATGCACACACAGCTTACATAAACATCAACTGTTAACTGAGATTCCCAGGTTTGTCTATTCTGTTGAACCTCGAATGTTGATACTCAGATCAACAGTCATTGTCAAGTGATTGTTTTAAATATTATTTTTATATTTTGATCTAAGCAATGAAGAATCTCAACGTCCAACTGATGTTTTGTCTCATCACTCACAACAGTAAATTATTTGTTCATAATGATTTGCATAGCTGTGGATGTTTTCCATTACGTTTCCTATGAGTGCTACACTCTATGGTCGGTATGAAATCATAAATTCTATTATTGTATTTATTCATTTATTTATTACAGCTTTTTTTATAGTTATGAAACTTTACCTAAGAAAATCCAAATTTATAGATATGTTCTCAGTATACAGAACTACAAATATCAATAGTCAACAGTGACTGGATTCACACAGTAACTCCAGGTACTTTGGAAGGTCACATCTCAAACTCCTGTCAAAAATCAGGTCAGAAAAAAAAAAGGAGATCTTACATAATGTGCAGGACTGATTTTTACCTTTACAAATTTGAAAACGAAAGTGTGCATTATACATGGCATTTTAAGTTTATCTGAATAATCAACTGATAATTACCAAATTTGCTCCAATATAGAAAACCTTCAAATGTGGAAAATGTAAATCTGGATCTGATATTGCACAATGATCTGAATCCTGACCAATAGCTCCCCTTATGATTTCAAACAGCATGGACACTGAACTGCTGGTACATGATGCTACGACAGATCAGGGTCTTTTCTGTTTATAGCTGGGTGTATGTTTTACAGTGGTACAGCAGCTTCATAATTGTTCACTCTCTAATGTGTAAGTGTCATGGCATTATACAATTAAAAACACCTGAACTAAAAAATATCAAAAGACGTAAAGCATAAAAATACCAATAAAAGGCCATATGACCAAATGTAAATTAATTAAAAATGGTTGAAGATTAAGTTAAGCAAAACTTGTGTAAGAACAAAAAAAAAAATGCCTTTGTCATAAAAAGCTCCTTGGGAGTTAAGCAAAACTTGTGTAAGAACAAAAAAAAATCCCTTTCTCATAAAAAGCTCCTTGGTTTGAAAAAATAATATCCATCAATTAGCTTCTAACAAAAACTCTACATTGTGCTATGTTTGTAACTGTTTTTCATTTCTCTTTGAAGGAGATTATGTTATACACTAGGGAAAATGCAATATATGTGTACACTGCTAACAAAAACTTTAAATAACATTCCCAAAAACTCTATCATGTAACAATTAGAATGGCATGGATTTTTCATTACAAAAATTAACATGCTAATAATTATTTCTGACAAAAAAAAAGAGACAGATCAAACTAAATACATATATATATATATATTACTTAACACACCAACAATCCAACAATGCCCAACAGTCAGTGCATATAAACACCAAGATCAATTTTTCTGACCACTTGTATTTTATTTATAAACAATTATAAAAATACATACTATTCATCATCAGTAAAAACAAAATTAAAGATCAGTACATGTATTGGTATATTGAGTAATACTTTACATATATCTGATGTATATCTTTCAATCCATTAGTATAACAAATTCTTATAATTAAATATTTATTAGTCAGGACCTTTGACATAAACTGGTCTCTCGGGTGGAGAAATCAGAATGCCTTGTCAAAAGCGATCAACCTACACAAGGAAGTCACAAACGACTTGCACAGGGCAGCAATCAGGCTCCACTGTCACCAAACTGTCTGAACACAAAAACTGAAATCATGACTCAAAATTCAACAAGAGTACCATGAACAGCACATTATATGCCTGCCCCATATGTAATAGTCCTCTATGTAGATAACTGAAATTATTGCCCCTTCTTCCTTACCCCAAGTACAACCCATCCACACAGTTGGTCAAGGTAGGTCATGTAGAACTAATGATATTGAGCAGAAACCAATTTCGTATTTTGTCTGCAATATTGACTTCGACCTCGGACCTTTTGACTAAAAAATCAATAGATTTTTTCCTTAAACCAAGTGCAAGTTTGTTAATCATAGATGATGGAGAACTCAAGTTATCATCTTGAAACCATTTTTCTTCTTGCAGAGTAACTTAGACCTTAGACCTTTGGATCGCGAAACTGATAGGGTTCTTCCTTACCCAACAGTGAAATCTATCCAAAAAGTCTGCTAACTGTAGATGGTGAAAAACTCGAGTGATTGTACAGAAACTGTTTTCCTTCTTTCAGTCAGTGACCTTGACCTCTGACCTTACCCCAAGTACAAGCCATCCACAAAGAATGTTAACTGTAGATTGTTGACAACTAAAGTTATTGGGTGGAAACCAAATTGGTAACAGACAGATGGATGGATGGAAAATAACATAACATAATCTGATCTGCCTTATGGCGGGCATATATGTATAGTATGAACCAAATTATAAGTTTCTCAATACCAGTGACATTTTGTAAGTATGTAGCAATACAAACAAAAAGATAAATTGTGACTCTAGCCTTACTCCTAACAAAGTTATAGAAGAAAATCATTTTAAAAATGTAAGCACAAGTTCAATATTTGATGCAACGACAGTTACATGATTATGGAGCCAGGAATTAAGATAAGGAATTCTGCAAATCATTTGAAAGTAAAGAATTTTGAACTATATATTTTCACTATTCCTTCATGAAAATACCACTGATGATGGTCAAGGAGTCGTATCTTGCTAGAATATGAAATGCTTTAAACTGTTCCAGTAAAGAAAAGTTTTTGGCAAAATGGCCTATTTCTATGAAGAACTCTGTCTATATTATCAACTCCTTTTCGGCTCTGGAGCACTTGTACCATTGGTACAGTGGGTGGATGAAGGAGAATAGAACCAAACACAGGAGGAAGATGTCAGCCTGTAAGATATATAAGATATGTTAGACATAATATGATTCTGACAATGAAAATGTACATGTTAAGTGCAGTTATAAATGTCAGTATGAAAATGCGGGACTCTATTTGCACTTCAGTGATTCCATGTTCAGCTCCAAATGCCAGCCTATCTATTGGTGAGGTAGATTGGTTATCTCCCTTGACAGATGCACCCATGTGTTCCAGAAATGAAATAAATTCTACTGGTCCAAATGTTACCTTGGAGACATATGAGATACAACGAAATCTCAAAACTATGTTTCTAGGTTGAATATGAAATTATCTTGTGATAACATAGTATCTTCACAAATAAAATCATTCATATTTACAGGGCTATAGTATTATGGTCACATCAAATGCAGTATTATATGAATACAGAACACTGTAATGGTAAGTTCTGTAATGCTCTAATTGACTTTTTCTTATTATCTAAATGGCAGTTTTAAAGTGTGATTGTGGTTCTTGTTTGTTTTTTTAAAAATCGGAGTTATCCACAGTCTATGCCACATTTTTCTGTGTATAAGGAACATTTTTCTGGCAAGTTTTCCCACAATACACCATGGGGGTGAATTGTACATAGGAATTTAGATAAACTAAAAGTCATACATAAGAACCGTCTGAATGGGAGGATGATACTCCTAGTATCATTAATGGCTCTTGTCCCTCCCATCAATGTCTGAAAACTTATGTTTTTGTGGAAAAAGAATTACAATATGAATTTTCAAGGTCAGACGGTATACACTACTCGTGTTTGTACCAGAAATTCAAATAACTATGCTCATACCAGTTATATCTCACACAATAAGGAACAATCTAATGAAATTTTACATAATTTGTAGCAATCTGACAGTATAACACCATGAGAATGATTTATCAGAAACCAGAATCCTTCAAAGGATGCAAACCTGCCATTACATAACGTCACGCTAAAAACACAATTTTTTATTCCACAGCCTCCTGACATGATCGTGTTTCAATAAACACCACCTCACCATATGCCCATAACATGTAGCATGTATAAACGGTAAACAGTCCTGCTTAGAGCTTGTGTAAAACTATCCTTGGGACAGTTTCTACAGCTAATTGTCATAGAGGTTATTAAAAGGCAAGGTGGTCAGGTATAAACAACCACCATTTCATGTATTACTTTATTTACTGACAATAGCTAGAGTGATGTGTTAAGTCCTTTGAAGACTGCTGTGGGGGAACCCCCTGTGCTAATTTGCATAAAGATCACAAAGTGGAAGAATCCAATTCCTTTTAAGTTATAGGTAAATCAAAGAGATGCATGTTGAAGAACAAGTTATTACACATCATTGACTTGAATGAGAATGTTTAAGCCATCTGTATTAAAGATTATTGACAAGTTTGTGAACAGCAGCAAAGTTTCTTTGAAGTCGGATTCACTTCATATAAAATGCAAAGCCTGATTGTTTCAGTCATCTGATTAGCACTCAAGTGTGATTCATTTTTAAGAGAAAAATGTCTAAACTTATTTCCTGTGATTCAGGAAGCAATAAGCTATCAGCAAAGCCTAGCAAAACTAAATTTTAGAACTCCTGGCTGACAGAGTTTTACTTTGTGAAGCACAGCAGCAAGGGGAAGCATTTAATTCTTTGCACATACTGCAAACAACGTATCGACATAAGTCATTCTGGAGTGTATGACGTCAGTTGAAACAGCAGCACCACCTGTATGTAACATTGGTAAAACCAGAACATATTTGACACGCTGAATTGAACATTTAGATTAGTTCTCTTTACTATTATTCATTATCTTGATCTTGTTAAAATACCAACTATTAATTGACTCATTCTTTTCAGGATAATTTTAGCCACAAAACAGATTGATTGAAAAACAATGATAAGCAAACGCTCATGTTTGCACACTTGATTTGTGTTGATAAAGCATTAACTGGATAGAGGCATTTATTACTGCTGAATTACCTGTAAGGCCCATTAAACTTTAAATATGATGCCCCCCCCCCCCCCCCGCGCTTGCCAACAGAAATTCCAGGCCCCTGGGCAGAGCAGTCATGGGCCCCAAAACTAGTTTAATTTTTTTATATTTAAAACCTTTGTACAGTTTGCATATAAAATCTGTAGTAATCTACCATAACTTAGACTCTTGCAAGGAACAAATTTTAATATTTACTGCAAAGATTAATTTTTTTTTGTAACGGAGTTGACAGCAGGCCCCTAGAAATTGCCAGGCCTCAGGGCAATTACCCCAACCCCCTTCTAGGTGGGTCTGCACTCACCTTCCCCCATTGAAATGGTCAGTCCCAAATGTGATGTATATTCATTTTACTATAGAGATAAAGGTATCGCATGGTCAAACTGCATTGATACAGTTCTGACAATGCTAATGTTATGGTTGTCGAGAACAACACAGTTCTGATCAGGATTCGCTCAGAAAATCCAGCAGGGACATTTGAACAACAGTACCGTCCAGTCTCTAATGAGTACAAAGATGAACACAAATGACACTTGCATTACCTTCAAACCCCCTATTGAACTATTGAGAGCAGCAAAAACTGCATCTAATTAAGGCTATATTTTGCCATCCAATGGATTTTAAAGACAGAAACTTTGTGTATGTTTTTATTTAATCTCAGTGTGGCTGTGATTATGTGAGTTTCTGCACACATGTGTATGTGTGTGGTGATGACATTTGATATTGCCAAGTGTACGAACTATTTTTTTTTTTCTTTGTAAGTGTATAAAATGCTTTAAAGAAAACAGACAAGTTCTGTTCTTTTATTCAGATTTGAATTTCCAATCATTTTCTATAGGTTTATATGAAAAAATGGCTAATTCTCAATTGGACGACATTGCTTTTTGGGGGGAATATGGCAAGTATGAGGATGTCTGAACAGCAACATTTTCGTTTAGGACCAACTAGTGCAGTGCTCTCCACAATAGTTCCTTACATGTAAATTCCCAACTTAAAGGGCACATTTTGTTCATTTTCTATCACTCTCATGCTGATAGTCAATAAAGTCATTTAATTATCATGGAGAATATTTAATCTAAAGCTATGACTAACTTGTGTCTCAAAAGCCACTAGCTGCACTCATACCTCACTGAATACTTTCTAATTTAAGAAATCTAGAAGAAAAATTATAGCTATTACTGAGGATAGTGGAAATGGGAAAACAGAGACCAAGGTCACGCTACTTTTCTAAGTCCCAGATAGAAAGTAATAATTTACATGCTTTACCGTGCATAAACAGTTGAGGTGAACTTTCAATGCTATTGATGCCCTTATTTGGTTATTAGCTATCTAAACATATTTAAATGTACATATGGAAATTCTTTAATTATTGCCTTTTTGTTCTTTTACATTTTAACAAGAAGCTCATGTGGGCCTGATATTGATAACCTGACACACACTGATCTAAAAGGCAATGCAGTAGCAATAATGCAGATGCCTCGGATTGAAAAGATACCCGTGTCAGGATAATTTTGAACCATTTGGTTGAAATTGGTTGCATTGGACACATTGTTTAACAGTATTTCTACTTTGAGTAACTTCAGCTGGAGTAGATGGTGTATTAGCATATTTTCTATGAATGTGAAAGATGTTCATGCTATGACTCTACCTTTTATCCAATTTGGTCGGATATGGTAAGGCAGTTTTGAAGAGAAAGTTGTTATATGATAGTCTTTTTATATATTAGTTACAATATCCATACTTGATGGGAGATGATTATCATTTGTAGGTTTTCCACCTGGCTGCTAAGGAAGCTACACCACTGTTAGGGGAGCCACCTCAAACAATTCTGGCACAGCATATTCTAAGGAACATTCCTATCAAGTTTTATCAAAATTGGCAGAGTAAAAAACAGCATTTCTTTCTGGTTTCTATGGAAGTCACAACATTCTTAGAGAAGCCACCCTTTACATAAATCTGGTAGAACATGTCCAAAGAATTGCTCCTACCATGGTTGATCAAAACTGGCTAAGCAGTTCTGAAGAGACAGTCAAAAACATTTCTTCTACCTGGCTGCTATGGAATCCACACCACTGCTAAGGGAGCCATCTCAAAAATAATTCTGGCAGAACACGTCCTATGAAAAACTACCAAGTTTGATCAAAACTCGCAGAGATGTTCTAAAGAAGCTGAAAGTAGGTTTTCCACCTAGCTGCTGTGAAAACCACACCATTACTAAGGAAGCCACCTTGGACACAAATCTGGGAGAACATGTCCTAAGAATTATTCCTACTCTGTTGAGTCAAACTTGGTTCAGCCAGTTTTCCACATACTTGCTAAGGATGCCATCCAACTGCTAGGAGAGTCACAACACACACAAATCTGACAGAGCATACCCAAAGAGACATTCCTGCCAAGTATGATCAAAATTAATGAAGCCATCATGAAGAAGCTAATGATGGGTTTTCCTTATGGTTGCTATGGAAACCACAATATTACAAGGAGAGCCATACCAAACACAATTCTGGTAGAGCATGTCCAATAAACCATTTCTAACATGTTTCATCAAAATTAGCTCTGCAGTTCTAAAGAAGTTGAAAATAAATGTTCCATTTTGGTTGCTATGGAACTTAAACCATTGCTAGGGGAGCCACCTTATATACCACATTGATAGAGCAAGTCCTTCAGAAATATTTGTACCAAATTTGATCAAAATTGGCTCTGCCATTCTGGAGAACAAGTTGAAAATAGGTTTTCCATATGGATGCTATGGAAGCCACACTGTTGCTATGGGAGTCACCCCTGTTACAATTTTAACTGAGTGTGTCCCAAGAAATATCTTTATTCCTTAATAAATTTTCAACATAAATGGCATAGCTGTTCTGGAAAAGAAGCTGAAAATAAGTTATGGTTACTATGGAAGCCACCATTAGCCACCATAAACACAATTTTGGTAGAGCATGTCCTAAGGAACATTCCTGCCAAGTATGATCCAAACAAATCCGTGGTTTTTGATAATATGTAAACAACAGTCAATGTGGGTGGATGGACAGACAGAAGAACAATGTATGAAGAGCCATGCCATAAGCTGACATGACCATCAGCTAGGACAGCTAAAAATTGGTCAATGAAAATCCTCCTGATTTGAAGTAGAATCTCCTGATAAATCTTTTTACCTTTCCTAATTTTAACTTTTGAAATTGTCACTGATATGAAAAGAAGTCATCATATTTCTGATCCATCTGACAAATGACAACACTGCCTAGATGAAAGTCTTGTATTGTGGTACCTCACTATAAAATCCCTGAGTATACACCAGTCCCTCTTAAAACACAGATATAGTTTTGGATCCAATTAAATTGGTTCAGATTTGTTTTATAATTGCTATTTATTTCACTTATAGCTTAAGTTCTTGACTTTTGAAAACCAATTATAATGTAGCTTCTCATCAATAAATACTCTTTTTTTCATAATTTGTGCTTTATTATGACACAGCCTTGTCAGAACACACCTCAGTATGACATGGCTTTACTTATAACACAGGTCATTTCATGAGGTGTCTGATGAACAGCGTTATAGATTGGGAGAACTGTATATGCTTCAACTTTATCTTTTTTTACTTCATAAAAAAACAGAGAAATTGTCTGAGCAGTTAATAAGTACAGTCAAGCCTGTATTAAGATATTGCCTGTCTTAAACAGACAGTTTTTAAAAGTCCTGTAAACTAATTTCTTGTAAAAGTAAACATTAAACAATCACCCGTCTTCAAAGGACATTTTTCTTGTTAAATAAAAAAATTAATTCAATAATAAATAAGTAAATAAGACATATTTAACTGTAATTTTATAGCATAACCAGACATACGAAACAAACATGATGCCGTTAAGTCAATAACAAAGTGGGATAACTTACATTTTGAAAATTTGGACAAATCATGCACATTATACCATGAAAACTATTTTAGGTTTACCCAGTTTGCTTGGGGTGTATCTTATACTCAGTTACATGTAGTATATTTTAACACTTGTTTGTGTGGCATGGAAAGCACAACTAAGAACAGTTTGGAGTTATAAAGTTGTGGATCTGTTTTTCTAAGGGTTTTGCTGTGTATTCCTTTTTGGCTGACCTCCAAAATCTCGCTTTACAGTATGCAACATTTCATTTACATACCATATATATTTGTTTATAAGTAGAGTTCAACTGCAAACAACATAGACCCTGATCTGCCATTGCATAATGCACCAGCAGATCAGAGTCTATGTTGTTTGTTCCACTGATTACTCCAAACACACTGCATAGATTCAGATCTTCCAGTGCATTATGTGACTGCATGTCTGGGTCTGTGCAGTTTGCAGTTGGATTCGACTTATAAGCAAGTATATCATTAAGTAAACAGCAATACTATTACAATGCCCAAAAGAATACTCACATGAAGAGGGGCTCCCACATAGGTTTCAGCCCATGTGAAGAATGCAAACTGTAAAAATCCAAACACACCTCCGCAAATAATCATGATCCCATAAAGCAGGCCAAAATATTCACTCGGAAACCTGGAATAAATTATAATTACTGTACATACACAAGATTCATTAATTCATGTGTAAGAGTAGCAACAGGATTCATTAATTCATGTGTAAGAGTAGCAACAGGATTCATTAATTCATGTGTAAGAGTAGCAACACAATTCATTAATTCATGTGTATGAGTAGCAACAGGATTCATTAATTCATGTATAAGAGTAGCAACAGGATTCATTAATTTGTGTGTAAGAGTAGCAACAGGATTCATAATTCGTGTGTAAGAGTAGCAACAGGATTCATTAATTTGTGTGTAAGAACAGCAACAGGATTCATTCATTCATGTGTAAGAGTAGCAACAAGATTCATTAATTCATGTGTAAGAATAGCAACAAGATTCATTAATTCATGTGTAAGAGTAGCAATAGGATTCATTAATTCATGTGTAAGAGTAGCAACAGGATTAATTAATTAATGTGTAAGAGTAGCAACTGGATTCATTAATTCATGCGTAAGAATAGACACAAGATTCATTAATTCATGTGTAAGAATAGCAACAGGATTCATTAATTCATGTGTAAGAGTAGCAACAAGATTCATTAATTCATGTGTAAGAATAGCAACAAGATTCATTTATTCATGTGTAAGAGTAGCAATAGGATTAATTAATTCATGTGTAAGAGTAGCAACAGGATTCATTCATTCATGTGTAAGAGTAGCAATAGGATTCATTTATTCATGTGTAAGAGTAGCAATAGGATTCATTCATTCATGTGTAAGAGTAGCAACAGGATTCCTTTATTCATGTGTAAGAGTAGTAATAGGATTCGTTCATTCATGTGTAAGAGTAGCAACAGGATTCATTAATTCATGTGTAAGAATAGCAACAAGATTCATTAATTCATGTGTAAGAGTAGCAACTGGATTCATTAATTCATGCGTAAGAATAGACACAAGATTCATTAATTCATGTGTAAGAGTAGCAATAGGATTCATTAATTGGTGTGTATGAGTAGCAACTGGATACATTAATTCGTGTGTAAACGTAGCAACAGGATTCATTAATTCGTGTGCAAGAGTAGCAACAGGATTCATTAATTCGTGTGTAAGAGTAGCAATAGGATTAATTAATTCATGTGTAAGAGTATCAACAGGATTCATTCATTCATGTGTAAGAGTAGCAATAGGATTCATTTATTCATGTGTAAGAGTAGCAATAGGATTCATTAATTCATGTGTAAGAGTAGCAACAGGATTCATTAATTCATGTGTAAGAATAGCAATAGGATTCATTCATTCATGTGTAAGAGTAGCAACAGGATTCATTAATTCACGTGTAAGAATAGCAACAAGATTCATTAATTCATTTGTAAGAGTAGCAACAGGATTAATTAATTCATGTGTAAGAGTAGCAACTGGATTCATTAATTCATGCGTAAGAATAGACACAAGATTCATTAATTCATGTGTAAGAATAGCAACAGGATTCATTAATTCATGTGTAAGAGTAGCAATAGGATTCATCAATTGGTGTGTATGAGTAGCAACTGGATACATTAATTCGTGTGTAAACGTAGCAACAGGATTCATTAATTCGTGTGCAAAGAATAGCAACAGGATTCATTAATTCATGTGTAAGAGTAGCAACAGGATTAATTCATTCATTTGTAAGAGTAGCAACAGGATTCATATATTCACGTGTAAGAGTAGCAACAGGATTCAATAATTCATGTGTAAGAGTAGCAACAGGATTCAATAATTCATGTGTAAGAGTAGCAACAGGATTCATTTATTCACATGTAAGAGTAGCAACAGGATTCAATAATTCATGTGTAAGAGTAGCAACAGGATTCATTAATTCGTGTGTAAAAGTAGCAACTGGATTAATTAATTCATGTGTAAGAGTAGCAACAGGATTCATTAATTTGTGTGTAAGAGTAGCAACAGGATTCATTAATTTGTGTGTAAGAGTAGCAACTGTATACATTAATTTGTGTAAGAGTAGCAACAGGATTCATTAATTTGTGTGTAAGAGTAGCAACAGGATTCATTAATTGGTGTGTAAGAGTAGCAACAGGATTCATTAATTGGTTTGTAAGAATAGCAACAAGATTCATTAATTCATGTGTAAGAATAGCAACAGAATTCATTAATTCGTGTAACTTCTTGATATTTTAAGAAGCAAACTTTTATATATGTTCAAAACCCATACAGAAATGGTAATAAGTAGTAACAACAATCAGTAAATAGATCGATATATACATATATATACAGATAAACAGACAGATGGACAGATAGATAATAACTGTCATTCATATTTTGCTCCATGTTTTCTTTGAAAGACATTTAGTTCCCATTTGCACATATCCAAATAAAATGCTGAAGGTGCCATTAAAAACCATCCAACCAACCATTGATATTTTGAAACATTTAGATAAGCAGTCCAGATTTACAAGGCATTACTGTATATTTCTACAGATAACTTATATAATTGTGTCACTGTCAAACATCATACAAAAATCTGATACCCAGACAGATTCATCTTTTTCTCATTGTTATTTTCCTGTTCTGATGGATGATTAATGGATGAATGTATGGATGATGGATAGATAGATAGATAGATAGAAAGATCAACAGACAGGTAGGTAGGTAGACAGATAGATAGAGAGATCAATAGATAGATACAGACATATATAGAGAGACAGATGGATGGACAGATAGATAAATAGATCGATAGAGAGATACAGATATATACAGATAAACAGAGAGATGGACAGATAGATAAACACACATATGGTTGGATGGATAGATATATTGACAGAAGGATGTGGATATTGATGATGACAGATACAGATATAGACAAAAATAAATATATATGACCTACATTGCACTGAGGAAAGCAGCTGCCATGCTGAAGAGGAAGGACCTAAAGAGTGTCATGATGACAAAAATTAAGTACAGTAGACCCTGCACCGGAATTAAAACCAGTATTGATAGCAGGACAGCTAGAAAACTGGCTATTGCTAGAGGCATCACAGCAGGCATCAGACTTTGTCGCAGGCTTGATTGACTATCTGTAAGGAAAAAAAACTATCAACATTTTGTTATATATCAGAAAGGGTTATTCAATTTAAAACTTTTTCATGAAATTCCTTATCTTCCTAAACTTGATGATTTCAAGACTTATGTAATATATATATATATATATATATAAATGCAGAATTTCTGAAATTGGAAATAAAGTTAGTATGTTTGATGGGAAAATAAGAAATTATACAATAATTTTAAGAAAAAAAACCCAATTGTTTGTTTTATGTTTAGAAATGAGTTCTAAGTCCTCAGTTTCAGACTGACAGGGCTAGCAATGTCATTTACTCCTAGAACCAGAGTCCTATCTGATTACCTTTCAAATTTATTGTAATAAACATGCCTAGTTTCACTAATATATACCATATTTTCCATATGTTTTATGGACACCATAATTCTTTTGCAAAAAAAATATTTTTAATGCCTTCCCATTTTGGACGATGCTTTGTGATAATTTTTTTCTCCAAAACGTGTGTTTTTTAGACATAATTTAAGAAGACATGATGTCTCATTTTCAAGTAAAATTCTCTGTATTTGCGAGTAATAAACGGAGGTGAAGTTCACTTCAATCAGTCAGACGGAAGTATATAATATAGATCATGAACTGGCCAATAACTACTGGTATAATAATTTTAAAATACTCTTATCAATTGTTATAAAAAATGTGAACTTCTCTTTTTGTTATGATTCCCATTTTGTGCAGGTTGCCACCTGATTGCCTGTGTCTAAAAGTGAGGCCCAGCATGGGGATGAAATATGTGTATGATATTGAATGCACAACAATGTCAGGAAGATTTCAGTAGATGTGATATATCATGTTGATTTCTTTATCATATCCAAAACTAATAAATTACACATTTTACAGAGCAAAACTACTATCGAAGTTTACAAATTTTTACAGTGATATTTTTCACAGCAAAACTACTATCAAAGTTTACAAATTTTACAGTGATATTTTTCACAGCAAAACTACTATCGAAGTTTACAAATTTTACAGAGCAAAACTATCGAATTTTACACATTTTACAGTGATAATTTACACAGCAAAACTAGTCACAGCTTACACATTTTACAGTGATATTTTACACTGCAAAACTACTATCGAAGTTTACAAATTTTACAGAGCAAAACTACTATCGAAGTTTACAAATTTTACAGAGCAAAAGTACTATCGAAGTTTATACATTTTACAGAGCAAAACTACTATCGAAGTTTACACATTTTACAGAGCAAAACTACTATCAAAGTTTACAAATTTTACAGTGATATTTTTCACAGCAAAACTACTATCGAAGTTTACAAATTTTACAGAGCAAAACTATCGAATTTTACAAATTTTACAGTGATAATTTACACAGCAAAACTAGTCAAAGCTTACACATTTTACAGTGATATTTTACACTGCAAAACTACTGTCAAAGCTTACAAATTTTACAGTGATATTTTGCACAGCAAAACTACTGTCGAAGCTTACACATTTTACAGAAGTTACCTACAATAGTTTTGTTATTATTGTATGTCAAAATTACTAGCAAATTCCCAGTCTTAATCTTGAAGGTTCTATAAATTCAAGGACCTGTGTTGGAATGCCAAGTCAAATGTCATTACCAAATACAAATTTGTATGTATGTATGTATGTATGTATGTATGTATGTATGTATGTATGTATGCAGACAGATAACGAGAGAGAGAGAGCTAGAGAGAAATAATAGATTCCTGATTTTGTATATTAAGCCATATACAATTAAAAAAAAAACAACATCAATGTATGAAAAGAAATAAGATTTTATGCTGGAATATATTTACATATTCAGTTTCAAGCATTTTGTCCATAACCTCTTTTTGGTCCTCAGGCATAAAGCCTTTAAATTTATTATCAATGTCATCATGATAATCCACATTGTGTCACTGTTCCTCATTTCATGTAACTTAATGTAAAATATATCTATCCATCATAATTATAACTGACAATATTATGTTCCACAGTGAGACCTATAAAATATACCAACTTAAATAACTTCTAACAGTAGTAGGTATCCTATTTATACTTAAAGATGATGATTTTTCTAAAATTTTAATCCAGGTCATGGTATTGATTACAGACAACAAAAACAGTATTATCTCTATTGTTATTAGAAACCACAATCCCTATTTTATCTCATTCCAAAAAAACAGTCAAGAGTCAGAATGGATTAGTAAATTCAAAGGAATTGTACAATACAACAAAAAAATGAAAGAGTTTGTATGGATTAGAAAATTTAAAGGAATCATGCAACAAAACAAAAAAATTATCCTTGTTGGCAACATTAAGTACCGTGTCCTGCAGCTAATTCAACCTGTTCTTTGGTTTATAAACAAGTAATAAAACCAAAAGAATGAGAAAAAAAGAAGGAAAAGATAATGACAACTGATAGGTCATGTTTATTTCATAATCTTAACATATTAATCATAATACTGATTATATACTGTTGCCCATTTGTGGTACCTAGCCTTCCCAGGTTTACATACAACTCAAGTCCCTATGAAGCCTCTCGCTGTTGTTGCTTAATGACTGACAATTATACATGAATTTCTACTATTTATACACAAAAAACATGCATTTTTCTGTCATAAATACCTTCAAAATTATAATTCATTCCAAAATCATTTATTTAGTTTATTTTCATTTCTTATTTACACAGAAATAAAACCTGAGTGCATTTATAGGGGAGATTTTAACAACCACTAATAATATATCAGAGGGTTAAAAAATAGAGTGAGAAATCACTAATATGGCAGTTGTCTTGGAAAATACACATGAAGACTTGGATCTAATACAGGCCTGCATTTTCTGGTGGATTGACATGTATCAAATACCACAAAAAGTGCCAGTAAGTATCTATTTCTCATTCATTTCCCTACACATAAAGATAAAATGGCATGTTTTACTTCCTTGCTTGATGTGGGTTGGGGGAGCATATGTTTTCTTTCCCTGTTTGTTTTCAGACACCAAATGAAATAATTTAATGTCTTCAAACTACCACAAAAATAATTATTTTTTGCCATCTGAAAACATGCAGAAAATATGGTGTATGAGCATAGGTGTGCAGTGTTTCAACCAGGTTTGACAAAAAAAGGGTCAATTGGCACCCTTCATTTGATAAAGTGGGTCAATGTCAACCAGGTTTGACAAAAAAGGAGCCAATTTCCACCCTTCATTCGATAAAGTGGGTCAGTGGTGTGATCTAACAGGCCAACCTTGTAAAAAAATGAGATATCAATTATATAGTCTATTTCACATTTGCATGAAAAACCAAATAAATAACCATCTCTACTGTAGGATTCTCCTCTTTGATTCCTCCAACCACACTCTAACAGCATGGGAGAAGTTGAAGTCTACAATTGTATGCCCTCCAACATTATGGTCATCAGTCTTTGTGAAGTTCCTTCCTTAAAGTGATTTCTTGAGGGTGTGATAATGAAGATCTTCTTTGTTTCCCCAATGGTGGAATCCAATTCTTCACTAGAAGTTTCACTTTCCGTTTGACTTTTGTCTCGGTGGTTGTGGGTTTTGCCAGCTTGTTCACTAGAATTATCATATCTGTGTAATTTTTATCATTTTCACAATCTGAGAATGATACTGGGGTAAAGACATCAGTTTTGTATCATTCGATATCTAACTCTTAGCAAAACTTCACTGAATTTACAAATATCATGTAACTGGAAGTACGTGCTTACAAGAATCGCCAAGTCAACAAATTTTTAATAAATGTTAATAAAACAGGAGTAGAAGTTACCTTAAGATGTTACTTGAATTTGTTTTATATTTTTCATAGAGATTACTGCACTTCAGTCACATGCATATCTTATTCTTAACCTATCAACCAAGAAATATAATAGGATATAATGAGTATATGACCCTTTCTGGACGATCTCAAGCTTTGCCATATATGGGATTAGGAGAATGATGGAAAATAATTAGTCACAACATAGCGACCAGTGCAATAAAAAAAACACAGCTTGATGGATTTTGTTCATTTTCATAAAAACAATAATTGAGCAAATCAGATATTTAATGATTGATTGGTGCATCTATATCAGAGTAAAGGTAAAAAAAAACATGCATTGTTCATTTTTCTTGCACTACTTTTAGCACATTAATTTTTTTTTTTTTTTTTTTTTTTTTTTGGTGGGACTTGTCCATTTTGCACAAATCCTGCAAGCAAGGATCCTGGCTTAAACACTGGGTGTGTGATGCATGACCCTTAGTTCAGTGTTAAATCACTAGTGATACTTATTTCAATAATAGAAGTACTGTATATACTCCCGTATAGACTGATACCAACTGTAAACTGCATAGATCCAGATCTGCTGTCGCATAATGCACCAGCAGATCTGGGTCTATGCAGTTTGTAAGGACTAATCAGTGGAATAGTAGTGATACTTATTTCAATAATGAAAGTAACTATAGTAAAGACGAATCAGTAGAATAGTAGTGATACTTATTTCAATAATGAAAGTAACTATAGTAAGGACTAATCAGTAGAATAGTAGTGATACTTATTTAATAATTCAAGCAACTATAGTAAAGACGAATCAGTAGAATAGTTGTGATACTTATTTCAATAATGAAAGTAGCTATAGTAAGGACTAATCAGTAGAATAGTAGTTATACTTATTTCAATAATGAAAGTAACTATAGTAACAACGAATCAGTAGAATAGTAGTGATACTTATTTCAATAATGAAAGTAGCTCGAGGAGAGACACCAAAATGTTTTTATGTAGATTCTTCAATAGCAGCAACAGTGTTTTAATTCTGATACTTGCCTCAAGTTCATACATAAGAATTCCATGTGTATTGATGCCCTGGCCTAAATTTCACTAAAATTCTCAAAATGTCTCCTCAAATTGAGATTTTACATTATCTTGCTTATGATACTGTGAATTCACTATTTTTGTGGGTACCAATTTATTTTAATTTTGTGCCTGCCTCAAATCTCAAATTTAATTACCCAATGAACAATGAACTTTCTGTGGAAAACAATGGACTCCTTCCCCATTCAGCAAATTTTAGTACCCTATATACGCATGTATAAGCCTTGTTGATGTACAACAACACAGATCCTAATTTTCTGTCGCATAATGCACAGACAGATCAGTCTATGTTGTTTGTTCAACTGATTAGTCCTAGCAAACTATATAGACCGAGATCTGCTGGTGCAATATACGACAGCAGATCTGGGTCTGTGCAGTTTGCAGTTGGATCGAACTTATATGGTACCCACACAAATATATTTCACAAAACCAAAAAAATTAATACACATGAAAATAAATGAATTCACAGTAATTCAGTCAATATTAGTACTTTTGTCAGAAATAGCTTTTTAACTTTTAAAATTTAACACATGGAAACATTTTTATTCTTGAAAAAAAGATTTGAGGAATTCCTCCAAAGAGAGGAAATGCTTACAATTTCCTCTGAGAAAAGCAAGACTCCTTTAAGGAAAATTTTAGATTTTATGCATGTATTTTAATCCCTGGTGCCTGCTGAATATTCTGAGAAAAATCATGATAACCAACCAAGCAATAAGAAAGATATTCAAAAATCTCAATTTGAGGAAGAAATTTTGAGATATCTAATGATATGAACATCTATATCAATATTCTATTTTTCGTACACTTTCAAACTCACAATTTAGTTTGCAACTATTTCAAAACCTTTCTAGAATTTTTCCACAATGTCATTACTGATGTTCTCTTCTCTCCAATGTTTTGGAAAAACTTTTCTTTGGGAATTTTTTTTGATATCATTTAGTTCACTTTTTCATGTACATATAATATGCTTTGAGTTTTACACTGGCATAATCAATGGCACGTTAAATAATCCAAATGTATACCACAATGTATAATCATCCAAAGATATTAAACTTGTAGTTTGGTTTAATTTGGTTACAAATGCCTTGATTAGCAAGTAAAATAAAAAAAATTATAGCAAAAACTTTACCATTCCATCAACAATGTGGTAAAATGACAAGATATTCGTTGACTGCTATGTCATGCCAGCTTCACCATTGCATGATCCTTACTTTTAATCCAACCCTAACCCTCACTATAGACCTATAAGACAGATATGTTATTGTGACCTACTTTTGCAAGTGGTGGCTAGTACTTCTCAGGATAAATGCATCCATCAAGTTTCCTTACAGTTTCAGAGAAAATGAGCTTAATGAAAATATTTTTTTTCTGAAACTGTAACTGCCTATGCTATTGATGAGAACAAAGATATTAATGCCAACCCTAATGATGAGAAAAAAGTTGTCAATGCCTACTCTAATGATGAGAATAAAGATGTTAATGCCTACTCTAATGACAAATTCAAAGATGTCAATGCCTACTCTAATGATGAGAACAAAGATGTTAATGCCTACTCTAATGACAAGAGCAATGATGTTAACGCCTACTTTAATGATGAGAACAAAGATGTTAATGCCTACTCTAATGACAAGAACAAAGACATTAATGCCTACTTTAATGATGAAAACAAAGATGTTAATGCCTACTCTAACTACAAGAACAGAGATTTTGATGCCAACTCTAATGATGAGAATAAAGATGCTGTCAAAAAAGTAATGTCTCTCTGTTGTGTAAGCTGCATGAACATGACCAAGATAGGGAAATATAAAGATGCATTCATACTTGCAAAGCATCTCTTCTGCCAGTCATAGACAACTCCAGTGAGGAAAGAGGAGAGAAGACCACCCATCATGATGTAGAAGCAAATGTTGGTGAAGTGGCTCACTGAAAGGCAAGGACATGCAAACCATATCAAGTAAGATTCAAAGATTTCAGGTCTCATATCACAATAATTTTTCTTTATTTCTTTTCTAACAGCATTAAGTTTTCAAAACCTATATGCAGCCATTCAAAATATTTTTAAAATATACAAAGTTGTATATCAATCAGAGGCACAGCATATCCATTGAAACATGTCTATAAATTCCACTTAAGGGACATTTTTTTTGTGGACAGGTGTCCTATACAAAGATGAAATGTGTGAGAAAATTTAAGAGGCAGATTCATACATGGTGTTGTGATCAGGTGTCTTGTATATATAAGTGTCTTTTGTGATCTGGTGTCCTGTATATTTGCTTTGTACTCATATTTTGTGTATATGGAGGTTTATTTTGTTGTCTAGTGTCCTGTATATGGAAGTGTCCATTGTGAACAGGTGTCTTGTATATGGCAGCATCCTTTGCAATCCGGTATCCTGTATATGGAAGTGTATTTTGTGATCAGGTGTACTGTACATGGAAGTATGTTTTGTGGTCAGGTGTCCCATATATTGGCATGTGCTTTGTGATCAGGTGTACTGTATTTTGATGTATCTGTTTTGTAGTCACGTGTCCTGTATATGGAAGTGTCCTTTGTGATCAGTGTTCTGTTTATGGAAGCATCTGTTTTATGATCAGGTGTCTTGTATATGGAAGTGTCAATTGTGATCAAATCTCTTGTATATGGAAGCATCTGTTTTATGATCACGTGTCATGTATATGGAAGTGTCTGCTTTGTGATCAGGTGTCTTGTATATGGAAGAGTCTGCTTTGTGATCAGGTGTCATGTATATGGAAGTGTCTGCTTTGTGATCAGGTGTCATGTATATGGAAGTGTCTGCTTTGTGATCAGGTGTCTTGTATATGGAAGAGTCTGCTTTGTGGTAGGTGCCCTATATGTGGAAGTATCTGCTATGGCAGATTTTGATGTAACTGGGTCACAAATATATCAAGCTAATCAGTCAAGAATCACATGATCAGAATCCAATGTGAATATTGATCTAGAAAGTCAAATCACACCTGGCTTGACTTTCATAAAATTTCTCAACCTGAGAATGTACTCAACTCAAAACTGTATCCCTCTCTAAAAGCTTAATAATATCACATCTGAGCTATGTATCTTGATATAAAGTCTCAATTTCACCAGCTCTTTTTAAATCAAAGATCCAATGCTATTATCCTACTGTGGTTTACAATCAGCATGTAAACTTTGAGCTGAGGTTTACTCAAGGTTTAAACATTTTATGACAACTGGACCTTTATGCATCAGAGAAATCTAAAGACACTCAATGTACAATGCAAATCAGGTCATTTATTGCTCTTTTCAAAATGTTTTATGACTTTTAAAAACTCAATACAAAATTGTAAATTTTCCATGCTGCTACTCGGCTGGTACCACCACTGCTGGAAAAATAATGCATATGCTTTGTTGATAACACAGCTGAGTTAATGCAACAAGATGATGATGACAACATAAATAACACTGAGGTGTGTAGTGCAAAACTTAATGTAGATTGCATGTTCCTAATTCATGCATTTATAAATTATTACCCATTTTATCATCTTTATTCAGGACCCTGTTTAGGTATGGATTGAGTGTCCCTATCATATAGTAGAACCTCAGCTGTAGAATACACAGCCAGAATACATGGATGATGAATAGGGGCTGTCTAACACAGCTCATCAGAGTGGGTAATTCTTTCTTCTCAGAGTTGTCTTCCTTGAGGGCTCCTGTCTTCTCATCTACCACTTCATCTATGAAATGCAATACAATCATTATTGTCACACAAATTAAATGCAGAATATGAATTTTGAGTGAATGTTGTGTTTTGCAGGGTTCTGTGAGTAATATTTAACACATTTTCTCTTGATTTTCAGTCCATGTATGATAGTAAACCACTCATTGTTTTGCATTTGACTGCTAGTTGTTATTTGAACTTCCCCAGAAAAATAATAAAACAAAATTCACAAACAATTCTCATCTGCATTGAGTTGTAAAATATATATATGAAAGGCAAGAAAAGAAAACAACTTTTTTGAAGTATAATGTTTTTTTAAACAAATAATACTTACTCACTCACAATGCATTAGAAGTACATCCACTATATCAAAAATTCAGCCATCCCAAGCTAAGAAAGACGTTCACCACATCTTTTATCTTGTTTTTTCAGCAGCAACACAAAATGGAAGTCAGATGAGAGTGGTCTCCCTATGGAAAGGATTGGCAACAAATCCCATCCAGCACCAGTTACTGCTGGAGCAGATATGCATACTCTTCCAATGATGTAACTGCTGAGAGGGCTTGGAAGGAATGTGCCCATATTATAATCTGGTAAGTATTATATATATAAAAAAATAGTTTCTTCTTCAAATAACTTTACGGAGGATAGGTAAGAGATGAAGGGAGTTACATCTCCTTACCCCAGAGTTGGTCCTGGTCTCCTAACATGTGAAGCAGTTTCTAGTCTCTAATGAAATAGCCCAATTAGCATATTGGTCAAAGAATGGATGTGATTTAGTGAAAAAAATGTTGCACCCACAGATCCAGTGGAAGTAGAGTAACCCATTTCATTACAAAGCTGCTGAGCAACCTGAGAAGGCTGCGTGTTGTACTGCTGATGTAGGTCACACCAGGTTAACTTGAGCCCTTTGGGATGAAAGGTCTCTAAGGTGAAAGATAGATAAAGTCTTGTTTGACCTCCACCCCACAGCTTGAATGATGTTAGCTAAGAAACTGCTGTGCCAGAATACTATGCTGATGGCAACTGCTCTAACCTTGTGAGCTAATATACATAAGAAACTCATCTGGTCTTGGGTAATTTCCATGTAAGCTGAGCAGATAGTCCAACATGTCCAGGATGACAGAGCTTCAATAGAAATATTGTTCTGTCCATCCTTGAATTGTTAGAACAAACAAGATCTCCCTCTTCTGATCAGCTCTGTCTGCTGCAGGTAACAAATGCCCTGACAAGGTTCCATAGATGCTCTTGGAAAGGTTCCAAGGAACAAAGCATCTTCAAAACAAAGGACTGATTTCCCATGAGCGGTAGCCTGTTCATGGCAATGAAAGCAGCAGCCATTATGAGAGAAACCAAACTGTTGTGGCAGAACTGCAAACAGTATGGATTGATCAATAAGGAGTCTATCTCACTGATTCTGTCTGCTATAACAAGAGTGATTAGTGTGCAGGTCTTGGATAAAAGGTTGGTCACTGACACTCTGGACAGTGGTTCTATGGGTGCCTTGTACAGCAACATCAGGACCCATGGAATATTCTGTTTGAGGCAAGGGATCAAGGGCTTCGGTCAAGACAGATCAAAATTTGCAAAGTCAGAGGTCTTTGTTCTGGCCTATGTAATCCATTCAATGATGGCAAAATGTGTCTAAAATTGTGTAATTGTAGCCCCTGATTGGCAAAAAAAAATTTAGCCCCATAAAGTCAAAGAAAGAAATAAACTATCTGTGGTACCAAAGCTCTTTGTGGAGAGATGCATCTTTGCTCGCACCACTGAGAGAAAACTCTCCATTTCCCTTTGTAAGGTTTTAAGGTTTTGGACCTTCTTGCCCAATCAATTCTGTCCACCACTTGTTTGGAAAACTGTTTCTTTCTGAGGGCTTTGTTAATATAAGCCTGGCATGCAAGCTGAAAATCTGAGTTCTGATGAAAAACCAGTATGCTCAGTTGTTTCAACAGGCAAGAAGAAAAGATTTTCTTGAGAATCTCCACCATCAGGTGCAGGAGGTGGCTGATCCATTATTCTTCCCACATGAGATGAACTATCAAGATTAATCGGCTCTTGGATTCCCTCACTTTGTGCATGACTTTGGGAATCAGAGGGGGTCAGGGGGAAGGTGTATGTGTCAAGACCTTTCCAGTTCTGGGAAAGCGCATTGTCTGCCGAGGTTGCCAGATATGGGATCGGTGAGAAAAAGGTCAGGAGCTTGGTATTCCACTTCACTGCATTGAGATCTACAAGAGACTGATCCCAGCAGGTGCAGATAAGACTGACAAGTGAGGGGTAAAAAGACCATTCCATTAGGATTAGCTGATTCAGGTGGGACAGTGAGCTTACTGGGTCACTGAACCTGCCTGCGATGTGGTGGACTTGAATATGGATTTGATGACAATGACACCACCTGAGAAAATCCCAAATGTGAGAGCAAAGGTCCGGAGCCTTGTTTCCCTTTGCCTTCTGATGTAACTGACAACAGTTGAGTTGTCAGACAGAATGAAAGCGCACTTTCCAGATAACATCTGCCACAATGGAAAAGCATTCACTATGGCCTTCATCTCCAGGAGATTGGTGTGCAAAAGCACACCTGAAAAGGCCCAGCCCCACTCACTTCTTGAAAGGAGGACAGGAGGTGGGCACACAAGACAGTTATGCTTGCATCTGTGCAGATTCTGATTTCTGACAGTTGATCCAGCAGGTGTATTCCTAAGAGACACAAACATGGTTCAGGAAGGTTCTGAAATCCTTGTCCATATGAATGAATGCTGGGATGGAATGAGATCAGATTTATTCTTGTTAACAAGGACTCCATGGTGAAGCAAGAGCAAAACATGGTATTTCATATCTTGATACAAAAGATTGCTCACCTGATGTTTTTGAAGGATATCATCCAAGTAGTTTCATATTATGGATGCGGAGGTGTTTCTGAAGACTGACAAAACTCCATCCATGAATGGGTGTCCAGGAATGGAAAGCTGCCATAGCTGATACTGGGTCATGATGGAGCCAGGACCAGTGATGGACCTGTCAAGTGTCGGTTCACAATGCTTACATGGATGCTGTACTGGATACTGTGGGAGACAGGTCCAGTGAATTCAGTAGCAGTTACACTGGGTACCTGCAACAGAACAGAGGTTGGGATGACTGAGTGCTGGATATTGTCTTGAGTCTGGGACTAGGTATACTGGAAAGCCAGATAACCGTAATTCAGTCAAAGTGCTAGAGGGCATAGGTCAAGACATGCCAAAGGTGGAATGGACATAGTCCATGGCCAGCTGACATCTGGTGCCAAAATCCAATACAAACTATTGAGAGAATGATCACCATAGCCAGTACTGGAGGTCTGCAAGTAATGATGGGTAGTTCAGGACTGGGCCAAGTGGGCCACCATACCATGTTGTAACTGGCTCAGTAGTCTGTTCAGTGCTGATATGTTCTGGTTGCAGCACTGATGGTGATGCCAGAGCTTTAACTGTGGGGGAAATCTGTGATGGTTGAGATTGCCAGATCTTTTCTGAATAGGGGATCTTTCTACCTCAAGTGATTCGATCATGAGGAAACTGACAACTGCGGCAGTATCAACAGCAATACTGATGGCATCTGCATCCTTATGCATTAATTTCTTGGCTGTCTCTTTCTACCAGGTTCACTGCTTAGCCATGACAGTCGCCCATCTCTCTTCACAACATATACAATTTATACAGGTTTGGTGATTATCTTTGACCAACTTGAATTTCTTACACATCCCACATTTAATCCTTACCATTGCTGATGATACCTGTTAATTGGAAAGCTAAACAAACAGCACATAAAAGTGAAATCAGTCAAGCATCACGCTGAGCTTACAGTAGTGTGAACTTTATGAAATAAGATAAATTAAGATAAATGCAACAGAAAATTATAGAAATTATCTTTTACTAGATATATCTTGCAAAAAAGGTCCAGTACAGGGATGAATTATAAGTACTATAGATCTCAGAGCAGACAATAAAGATGGCACCAGTTAGCTTATCATATGATGAAGTTAGAAAACTGAAGTGCAAAGTATCCATCTAGGAAAAAAAAAGAAGAGAAAAACAGCTGGAGTATACTTCCCTGAGGTTGGAAAACTCTGAAGGATCACTCCAACTGGTAAAAGAGGGCACAAAGTTGAATCTATTTGCGAGTCCACTTGTGAGAGCATGCTGACCAGGCATGAGCATTAACAGTATCTGACAAATTACAGGATTTTGTGCCACTGCCCGCCAAGGGGAAACGACTCTTGTCAGACTTCCATCTTGACAAGCAGATGACCTTTTAGCACTTTTGCTGCTAAAACAAGCTACAAGATATGATCATCTTTCTCAGCTTCAGATGGGTTGATTTTCTACACAGTGGATGTACTCCTAACATATTATGATCAGGTAAAGTATGTAAAGAAAAAAACAGTAATTAATGTGAAACAATGTCCAATAATGGGAATTATTAAAAAAGATTTAATTTAAGCTATAATACTCATTTGCTTTGAAAAAGTAGTCACTGAGCTGAAAGTTGTGTGTTATAATTTTTTAAAAACTAGAGTAATGGTGAGTAATTTGCTCAGGTAACTATACCCACAACCCTTCCCGCATTCCTTCCCCACCCCATAATGGTAATAAATCTCTAGTAAAACAAAAGTACTGTGAATGGCACACCTGTATTAATAATTTATGTAGATAACTTACATATTTCTGCATAAACCAATTTTCTTCTTTCAGTCAGTGACCTTGACCCTTTGATCCCAAAATAAACAGGCTTCTTCCATACCCCAAGTGTAAGTCATCCACAGAGTTTTGTCCAGGTCTGTGATGCACAACTAATATTATGGTGTGGAAACCATTTTCCCTCTTTTAGTCACCGTGACCTTGGTCTTTGACTCTTTCTTTTATTCCAAATATGAGAGGCTTCTTCCCTACCACAAGCGCAAACCATCCACAAAGTTTGGTTTAGGTATGTGATATAGAATTGTTAATGTGCAGAAACCATTTTCTTCTTTCAGTCGTAGTGATTTTGACCTTTGACCTTTTGATCCCTGATATCAATAGGGATCTTACCACAATATATACCAATTTTCACAGCAATCCACTAAAAACTGCAAGAGTAATTGCATTCACAAAATTCTGTCATACATTGCATCCAGCTGTAAATCAAAAAGGGCAATAACTCTTACAAAGCTCATGGGAGCACAAAGATTTGATTTGATAATATGTGCATGACGACCATAATATGTACCGAGTTTAAAAGCAAGCCCCCAAAAAACTGCAAGACAAACTGCATGCATTAAGACAAAAAGGGCAATAATTCTAACCAAATTGCAGGAGCAAAGTGATTTATCGATATGCACATCTTCAGGTCATGATCATATAACATTTACCAAATTTCATGACAATCCATCAAAAACTGTAAGACTAATTAAGTTACCAAGGTTGTGTTATACATTGAATTATACTGCAATACAAAATCTAAAATTGCGGTTTGTCATTTTGTGCATCTTCAGGTCATGACCATAATATTTACCAAGTTTCATGGCAATCCATCAGATAATGTGAGACTATCTGCACTAAGGAGTCTGTGTAAGTCAAAAAGGGCAATGATTCTAACAAAAATTGAGAATTCATCAGAGACAGGCAGATGCACTTGTATCTGTCAGTAAAAAAGAAGAACTATTTACAAAACCCACTCCATGTCTACAAATTAACCCAAGGTGACCAACTTGCGTGGTTCAAAATCTGCCCCACCCACTTCACCAATTCTGTGCTAATTTTATTTCCCTGTTGGCACATTCAGCCACTAATAATATATATCAACATAAAGGAGACATTCCAAACTTGTTCCCCATGCACAATTTAAGCACTTTACTGATCGCTTTTATGCAAAGTTTCTATGTTGCTTCGTATCTTGTCTACTTGGATCAAATTTAAAGGCCTACACTTCTGGTGTGTCACGAAAAGAAATATGTTATATTCAAATTCTAATTGGTGGTTATTGTTTGTTCCAGTCTTGGGTAAACAGTAACCACCAATTAGAACTGAATGTAGCTTATTCACTGCATGACACACTGAAAGTGTAGGCATCCAAACCCAATACAAGTAGATACAAAGCAACAGAGAAACTTTGTGTAAAAGTGGCTATTAAATGACCAGTAAAGTACTTAAATTGTACATGGGAAACAAGTATGGAATGTCTTCTTTAGGTTTATATATGTTCTCAGTGACTGAACGTGCTCATAGGATAAAAAATTAGCACAGAATCAATGAGGGAACAGATTTTAAACTGCATGAGTTAGTCCCCTTGTGTTAATTTGTGGAATGGGAGTGGGTGTTGCCAAGAGTTTTCCTTTTTCACTGATAGAAATGAGTGCCTGTAAAAGGGATTTGGCTGTTAGTCATCTCTGCTTCTGCACCTGGACCTGTTCTATAAAAGATTTTCCTTGCATGATAACACCGTAATGCCTTCCAAATTTACATGAAGACATGACATTGGTAATAAGACGTTTTTAAAGCATTTACGCAATGCAAATAAAGGATGTGGTGACCAAGACAAGTCCTACATCCGATTAAATGGAGCAGCCTGAAATGGCTGAAAAACAATCAGCGACAACTTGCAGGTAGTCTGTTTGGAAGTATTGTTGTTAACTTGTCAAGGATGAGAATGGCATATGAACAGATGATAGGTCTAGGTCTGTCTGCATACCAGAAATACAACCAGTATGTCGACACACATGAAACGGCACCACTCTACCACTGACAATCCTTCTAGAGATGACAAGAACATGAAGTTGATAATTGTATCGATAATGTATCATATAGTAGATTCTGTATTGCTATACATATCAATATGTGGCACAGGTGTATCGTTTCACCCTATTCTGATGATGACCATAATATTTACCAAATTTCATGGCAATCCATCAAAAAATGTGGGACTAGTTGCGCTAACGAGTGCCAGACAGAAGGACAGACACAAGACTTCTCAATGCCCCGAGGCGGAAGTATAAAAGTCACAACAAATGTTTACATTACTAATTATTAGCATTTATACATAT
The DNA here is from genome assembly GCA_029931535.1 of Margaritifera margaritifera. NCBI lineage: Eukaryota > Metazoa > Mollusca > Bivalvia > Unionida > Margaritiferidae > Margaritifera > Margaritifera margaritifera. The sequence continues at coordinate 5,546,601 of JAQPZY010001651.1, forward strand.
AAGAAAATGAAATTAAATGCTCTCTCTGCCAACAGGCTTTATAATACATGTACATTTCAGGGGAGAAGCTCAGCAAGAGTCATGCAGGTTGGTTGGTTCCATCTAACCTTTCAATGAAAGTGAATGAACACTAGTTATAAAATAATGCATAGCCCAGAAGTTCCCAAGTTATATGCTGTTTATTTGAAACATGTAGTTTAGTGATGTTCAGACACACACACACACACACAGAGAGGTAACAAAGTGTAAACTTCCAAAACTTTTAGAAAACATTTTAAACATTAGCTCTGACCTCTTACAAAGGAAAGCCATAGCAAAACAAATTTATGAAGAAATCTGTCTCACATGTGAACCATGCTATGATATTTGTTATATTACTTTTAAATGCAAAATCTGTATACATTGTTAACAATGATAATCTTGCAATAAAGCCAGGAAAATTACATCTACCATGTCTTATCTCTGAATGCAGATGCAACTTACAATTTTCATACATCTGAGATACTGCTTACTGTTTTTTTTCTATACAAAATTTAGGCAGAGAGTAGTACATGTAAGCTTTGAATGTACAAAGATTAATTTAAGCAGGGATTCACAAGTCCACTTGCCCGACTCCCAGGACAAGCTCAATTGTTAATGTGATGAGGTGTTCATTGTTAATAATATAACTTGCAAGATTTCTTTGACAGGTGTGTTTGGAAATAAAAGGCACTCGTCTCTAGTGATTATCCACCAGGAGAATTTTACTCAAAACATGATTGATATTATGAAAATGTAGCACCCACAGGCAGTGTTTATGATATGTTGTTTACGTGATAATTATAGGAGATCAATACATACTGCTTGGCAAACAATTAAATGGAATAAAAATAAGTGTTCTCAAATCATTCTCAAAAGTCCGTTTGTCAAATATTTTGATGCATGTCACCAATTTCAAGATGACTAGATGATAATTGTTAATGTGGAAGCGGAAGCAGATGTGAGTGGACACAACACACCCCAGAAATAAGAGCAGGGAGTAAAATCATTAATATTAATGGAATATTTTAGTGATGGATTAATTTTTACCTTGTTTTGTTTACTGGATGGATACTTAGATCTGCATGATCAGTTGAACTTAAGTGGAAAAGTAGATAAAGAAAAATGTTATATATTAAAACATGATAAAAATTAAATTAATGCATTTTTCTGTTATTGGTTGCTTAATTTTTCATTCAAGGTATTTTACCTAAATCTCTCTCTCTTTTAAAAATTTAGCTATTTCCAAAACCTTTTCTACTTATCTATTCATCTGTCCATATACATGTACATGTCTGTTTTTGCTCTTCTGACTATATCTGCATTTTAACTCTTTCTCATCTACATATTTATCTACATGTATTATTTAGATACATATTTTTTATAACTTTAATTATCGGCATATAGTTGCAAAGAAAGATAAAAAGAAAACAAAAGTTCAAATAAATATAACATGATTTCCTTAAAATATCACCTTTTATTTTATCTTAGTTTTTTACTCATGTTGGGATATTATGTTTGCAGCAAGCTCATATTTCCCAAGGGCAAGTTCAATTTTCCAGTCAGGATGCCCTGGGCACGCTGACTTATAAAATTTGTAAATCCCTGATTTAAGGTATATTTCCCTTCATTTTCATCTGCAAAGTATTTCAGTGGCATATCTAAGTGACTCTGGATGCATACACAGGGCATATTAAGAAGATGTAAACATGGAATCTTGGAGCATGCTTTTCACATAAATTTTGGCAACATAGTACTTGAGTATGCCTAGATACACTCCTGTATTCACTTTTGTAAAATGTATGTACCTCCTTCCTTGGACCTTTTCAGTAGTTCTATAGTGGTATCTTTCTCATCTGCTACTTCTGGGTTTGTCTTGGTATCCTCCACTTTGGTGATGAAATCTTTCGGAAGGAACACAAAGGTGCTAACAAGTACCAGAGAATGCAAGGCTGTCAGGAAGAAGTATGAGTACTGACGAGAGATTCCAGACTCATATGCTATCTGCAATAATAAAGTAATCAATGTACATAAACTTTGAGCTAAAATAGTTTTTGAAATCTTATATTCTTCACAGAAATATGGTCAAATCTGCTTCAAAGATCAAATCAGATTTCCAAACTTTAGTCAGGTGACTTCATTACAAATGAGAAGGATTTCAATTTTACTAATCTGATTTTCAGCACTGAAAAGGTCAAAGAAAAACAAAAAAGGTCAAAGAAAAGAAAAATAAAATAAATTTCCACTTTTATATTAATATATGCTTAAGTAAACAATCAAATTTTATTTAGGAAAGATTTCTTCAATGATTAGCAACCCACCACCACCGACACGCACTTGTACCAAATGTACAAGGCTGGCATCCACCCCCACCAATAATACACACACTTCTACACAATTTACATAGCTGGCACTGCCATACACTTTTACACAATTATAAAGGCTGGCACACCCCTACACACTTCTAAAAACATTTAAAGGCTGGCACCCATTGTCCCCCGAAAGGGATTTTAAAATAATAAATTTGATTAAAGTCAGTGAAGCATGAGATATTGGTCACAGTTACCTACTTTTGTGTAGAGGTTGTAATCTAGGCCCTAATTAGAACCAAAAGAAAATAAAGAGCAATAAAATTCCTTTTTGGAGCTAGTTCACTGTCAGACTCAACCAAGTATGTCTGCTAAAAAAAAGGTTATGTATTTCTGGGGCCTTATATCTGCTAACCGATAAAAAACACAAGTGTAATCAATGATTGCATTGGTCATCTCTCCAAAGCTTTTAGTAGTCTCCAGTAGCTATAGTAAACAATAATTAGCATGCAGAAAATAAATTCTGACTAAAGTGAGCTTGACAATGAAATATTGGTCCCTTTTTAAAAAAAAAAATTTCCTCAACTTTTTTATCTTTACAATTAAACTTTTAATCTTTTTTAAATTTTATATTTTTAATATTAATTGGCACTATATAACCAATGTTGTGCTGACATACCATTAAACCACATACATACATACATATCATGACAGGGCATAAAAGACATATAAAAAAAAACATTGTTTTCTATGGTATCCAAGTAGAGGTGGTATAATAAGTTGATAAAAATCAAGATTTTTTTTTTATTTTAATTACTTTTTAAATCATTGTTTTTAAAATCTGCTTCAAAAGCTATTATCATTGTCCACTCCTAGAACCCAGATTTTAATGGGTAAAAGTCACTGACTTTAAGTAACCTTGAAGTGACAGATGAGGCCTCACAAGAAAGCATGTAGCATTTCACTCAACCAATTCCTATACTCATTCACATGTACAATAGATTGTTAACATATTGAAGGTAACCTATCAGAGTATACAATGTACAGTCATTAATATGTAAATAAAATTATTAAATAAACATATTTATTACTACTTCCAACTACACTGGTCAGAAAATGCCTTCTGAGTAGCCTTGGATGTATATACCATGGAAGAATCTATGTGGTCATGAGCTAAACACAAATACTTAACCCATGTTAGTAAAGTATAAAATGTAGGTCACATCCTTCTTTGGTTGTAAGGGTGAAGTACTAACAGAGATGTATCAAATTTTCAAGTTTTATGATTGGAACATAAACACACAATAAATGAACTTTTAGCAAACAATTTCAACAAAGTCTCTGAAGCATGAAATAAAGGTCACAGGGACCTCTTTTTGCAATAAGGATGTCGAACTTATCAAGATGCATAATTCTAAGTAGAAACAGTATGTATACAGTATGCCAAAATCTCTTGTGGTCATGAGCTAAACACAAAATCTTACATACAGGCACCAATGACATTCTTTTGTTGTAAGGGTGTGGTAGTAATATCATTATATCATCATCAATTTCACAATTCTAGCATGAACAGTGCTTGAGAATTTATTGGTTTAGTGTTTTACAGCACAACAACACAAGTAGGTTGTTAAGTGCCAAGGCAGTTGGAGTAAAGTGCCTTGCCCAAGGACACACCATGGCAGCCGACCCAGACTGATCTGATGGTAGGATCTGAACCTGCACCCATTCAGTCACAAGTCTGGCATGCTACCCATTAAGTCACCATGGCAGCTCACCTGAGAAATGAGCATCAAACACAAAATGTAACCCAAGCAAGTGAAGCATAAAATATGGTCCATAATCACCTACTACTCAAATTGAGGAGTAGAACTCATCACGATGCATCCCCTCACCAAGGGTTCATGATTATAGATAGGACAGTCTGTACATAGGATGCAAAAAAACCTATCTGGTTATGAGCTATATGCAAAATACTTAACCTAAGCAAGTAAAATGTGAAATGTAGGTCACTGTAACATTCTGTTGTTGTATTGGTGTGGTACTAACAGAGATGCATACAATCATCGGTCTGATGATTCTAGCATGAACACAACTTGAAAAATAAACTAAAAACAATAAATGTAATTGAAGTCATTTAAGTCTGAAAACTGGGTCACAGTGACATACTTTTGTGAAGTGGATGTAGTATATATCTCAAGATGCATTCTCTCACCAGGTTTCATGAATCTAGGCATAACAGTATATATACAGGGTGCAGAAAACTTATTTGGTCACTCTCTAAATGCACAACTTAACCTAAGCAAGTAAAATGTGAAATGAAGGTAGCAGTGACCTTCTTTTGTTGTAAGGGTGTGATACTACTAGAGATGCATACATGCATCTAATTTAATGATACTAGCTTGAACAGAACTTGAGAAATAAACTTAAATAAAAATTTACCCAAATTAGAGAAGCAAAATTTTTCAGGACAAATGTCCATCAAGAGCCAAAAATGTTTCGAAGCCATGATGTAAATATATATGCAGAAACTAGGGGTTACAGCTATCAGGTGTATAAACACTAATGCAGGTTTATTTCCTGGTACTGAAGTAAAGCTGAAGAGGAATGATAAATCATATGGTCATACAGTTCGATAACTTCATTACCTGGACAAAGTTTTTCACAATCATAAAAAAATCATATCTATAACAATATCAAGCAATTACAGATGAAATGCCATTCATAAACAAACGGCACACATCAAGGAAGAAAGCAGAAATTTAATTAACACCAGCCCAGGTGTTCCAGGTAACTACCTTGACCACCAACTGTACAGCAGAGGACATATCAAAACCTCCACATAGAAGACCCACAATGGAGGAACTTCCCTTTCCAAACAAGTTGGATACCTGAAAATACAAGTTATAACCGATGAGGTACATTTCATTTTGATATAATTTTCATAGTGTGCTCAGTTAACGTAGAGAATTTACATCCCACTTTAAAAATAAATTCTTGACTGCCCCGATTTAAGTAACTGAAGACCTCAAGATATACACACAAGACTCCTGATGCTGCCATTGCAGCCAAAAAGCTGATATGCAAGATATCCGAGAAATCAAAACCATGTTATTCGATAATTACAGTTGTCAACTCAAATGTATTTTGTTTTCCTCTCTCCCCATTTACACAGATATAGTCATAATTTGATCCAAATAATACAACAGATAAAGATTGATTATGACAAAGCAGTGATGTTTTGAACACAAAATAAATAAATTCCATCCATGACAGAAATAAAGTTCAAGTGGCAGTGAAAAAAAAAAAGGCTTGGGGATTATTTAAAAATTGCAATATTGAAAACAGGTAGGTATCTACTGAAATAGAAACTACTGTTCAAGTCAATATTTCTTAAATAAAGACACCTCCATATACACAGTCAAACCTGTCAATAGCAACCACCCATGGGAAAAGGCAAAACTGACCTTTGTAAACATGTGACCTGTACACATGTTCACCTTTCAAAATTGGTTTATGAACAAATACCATGCACCGAATATCATTCTTCTTCTTATTCTTATTATTATTAATATTATTATTATTACGTTATCGAGACTGTTTTATGTGCACTATTGAAAAAAATCATAAAATATGTGTACAGTCAAATCTGTCGTCAGCGGCCATCCATGGGAAAAGGTCCAAGTGGCCTTTGTAGACAGGTGACCTCTGAAGGCAGGTTCAGCTCTCAAACTTGGTTCATGACAAATACATGTACTAGGCACCAACTAGCATTAGCATTATTATTATTAGTAGCAGTAGTATGCTATCAAGACACATATATTTAGTTTAGCTATTTAGCAAAAAGAAAAATAACATAATAATAAAATAAAAGTTCCACTTTAATCCATCATGTACATTAAATCATCACTCATCAGTTGAAATGGCATCTAAATAAAATTTACTAATTGACAACTTACCTGTGATTGTTAGGCCAGCTGGTATAATTAGGCATGAAAACAAGTTTTCATACTTCAAACAATTGATGGATTAAGCAGTTGCTCAAGCTCATCGTGACCAAAATACAATCGGCTTTTGTCTGAGACCTTTGATGATTAGGGAATGAAAAGAAGCTTCCTGTGGCTATTGTTAGTAGCATATAAACCATAAATGATATCACAAGTGCTGTATCCATGTATCTCTACTGATTTGGTGTGATTGTACATAATCTCTTACGCCCCGGATTAACATTGTTCTCACGCTTACACTTAATAATCCCTCTCTGCTGCAACTACATGACTACTTTCTCCACTATCCAGCAAATGAATTGCTTCGATTCTCTGTAAGGACAAAAACTGCCTTGCTTTCGAAGTCAACCTGTTGACACCTTTGAGTTTGACTGACAGTGTGACTGGACAACGGTAAGTACAATTGAGATGTGAAATGCTTGGAGTGGTCACTGCTGATATGATCATCATCCAGTGACCACTTAAGGCAGGGTGAAACCAGTGTTTGGTTAGGAAACACCTGGCTGCTCACCGCTGAATGCCCCATTAAATACAGGGCATTTATATACGAAATTTGACCACTGAACACAGGTGACCGTTGGGATAGGTTTGACTGTATATGTTGCTCTCTACAAATTTATGTTCCGCACAAGATTACTGTATCCTGCTCACTTTAATCCATCCTATAAATTAAATCATCACTGACTTAAAATAATCACTGATCTTAGTTTCTTGTGTGCACTATGACAAAACACTAATTTCACTACTGATTAACAGCTGACATATGACTGTAAAGACTGACTCTTTGGTCTGTCATCTTGTATAAACTGGGCTTAGAAAAAGCTGTTCACACTTCAAAAGCAATATCAGGATTAGCCAGTCGTTCAAATTGAGTACGGAGAGTACAAGTGAGATAAGAAATGTTTGCACATAGATTCACATGATATTCCTTTATCTAAACAATGCCTTCCTCATGAAGCAAAAGTTTAGTTTCCACAGACTGAGTGGTCACTGTAGATATGCTCCAGTAACCACTTAAGGCAGGGTGAAACCATTTTTTTGTTAGGAAACACCTGGCTATTGGTCGCAGAAAGCAGGTGATCATTAGACATGACATTTATATAGGAAATTTGGTGGAGAGGGGGAAATTAGAATGGCTGTTGTGACCAGGTGACCGTTATGTCAAGGTGACCATTAGGACAGGTCTGACTGTATTTCCATTACTGAATGCAATGGCTCAGAGTAGCAACATTTGTCTCTCTGCCAATAAAGAACTCCTAACAGTGTGAGCAGAATGGGTACAAATTTGTTAGTGTAGAACAAAAATTAAAAATACTCAATAATTATAAATATAACTACCATGACTGTTACTCAAAATTAAGGCTATGGATGAATACACTGCGATGTGTCTTAACCAGCTAGCTTTGGAATTGGTTAAATTTGCTCACTGAGAGGTGCAAGGTAAAGCAAAGTACAATCTACAAAGAAAAGTAGGGAAGGGCTGAAATTGGTGGTATAAGAGGGATGGCTGGTGAAGGGAAGTTATTGCTGTGGGAGTTGATGTTGGTGTTACATGTTTTTATATGACACATCAACTCAAGTAGATTATTCAGCACTGAGCTATGGGAGTGGATTGTACTCACATCAAACCTATTTATCTACAGTCCAATGTTTTTTTTTTCAATATTGCATTTAAGTAATAAAGCATTTACAGATAATACAAATGGTGTTGTAAAGCATGAACATAAACAAGGAATTAGAACCTCAACACACTGAAAAAGTAATTAATCAAGACAGTTTTGCTTCCTCCTCGTTTTCAATTGATGAAAAATATTGGTTAGAAAATTAGTTCCAAGAATCCTAAAGGAATCTGTTCCCAGTCACTGTCATTTGGATTCTGAGACATTCAGGTAAATAGAGAATTATTTTGAAAGGCCGTACTGTTCATTTATGAAGGACCTAAAAACAATGAGGTACAAATTAACAAATTATTAGAGGAAAAGCAGTGGCATATAACATGGTTCTTAAAGGGAGATAATGTCCTATTTCAAACAATAAATTTCTCTTGTTTCAGACTGTGCACAACAAGCTTCCTTCATTTAATATATAAGGTAAATTTTCTTCAAATTTGCCAAGGAGGGATAAAATGAAAGCAAATTTTTTATCTACTGAAAGTGCTGGTGAAGCATAGATTTAGAAGAAAAACGTATATACCTCTGGTTGTTTTTTAATGGTGGGAATAAAATAAGGAGGAGTTCATTCCATTCAAGATAAGTTTAAAAAGACTTGAAAATATAACTATAAATAATGTAAACAATAGAAAAAATAAGTACAGTATAATTTAATTATTGCCCTATTAATTTTTATTTATATTTGACTTTAGTTATACCCTATGGATCTACATGACAAAAACCCCAAAGACTGTCAATGTTGTATAGTGGCATGCCTAAAATGAGATCCATGCTGTCACAAATGAAATATACAAATATACACAATTATTCTTCAACTTACAGCACTCACAAACAATTAAATATACTGGTAGTGTGTATCTCAGTAATTGTCTACTACCTCAAGAGATATTTTATCAAAACGATAATACTTCAAGCAGATGATAAACATGTACCTGTGTATTGGTTACAAGCAATGGCAATCCTCCAGCACCAAGGCATGACAGACCAGGAAATATCAGCCAAGGATTCTCTGTGGACAAAAGACAAACAATCCTAACATTTGTATTTCTCGGACTCTGTCACGTGAACACCATCAGGTTATGCTTCATGTAATAGCAGTGAAAAGGTGGTGTAGATCAAGAGACCATAAGAAGTTAGAGGCATTCAATCAGATTATGATTTCTGACTGAAATTTGGTTGAACAACATCCTTATTCGAACTTGACTGTAAATTGTATTTCAAAACAGTAAAGACTCGTAATTCTAACCAACCATATAGCCACATGCTCCCTCACTATAAAGCCCCTCAATATACCCAAGTCCTTCTAATAGCCACTGCTAAAAAAACATTGGATAGCCAAATACCAGGGCCGCCTCCAATTCTAGATTAGGCCCTCCCATATTCTAAGTGAGTTGCCCATTGGACTTGTCCTAAAAAAGAACACTGTACTGGTTTAATTTGCCTGTAACAAAGAACACTGTCCTGGTTTAATTTGCCTGTAACAAAGAACACTGTCCTGGTCTAATTTGCCTGCAAAAACATTGAGCAAGGACTGGTAAATATATATATACCCCCTAGCTGGGCATCCAGTCAAAGATAACCTCCATATTTGTATATAAAGCTATACATTTTTTTTAAAACCGTAAGTGAACCTGCTAAGGGGTAATAATGGCGGACATCGCTGTGTCTTGGAAGTACGTCTTCATTAGGCTGTCTGTTTTCGTAATTCACTGGGCACATAACTTTAAGGAAATTATACAATTCATAGAAAACAAAGTGTAACTATTATGTGATAAAAAATTTAGATTAAAAATAAAAATTTGTTAGTCAGAAACGTATGGGACAATGCTTGTGGAATCGATAAGTGCTGTAACTTAAGATCAAGATTGTTTTCTTACATCGCTCATTTTTGTGAAAATACGAGAAAAAGAAGCAAAGAAAAAAATATCTAACCAAAACACGACGTTATCAGGAGTATGTAGACAAATATTAAAACCATACATTTTCAATCCTATCAAGAGAGTGTTGCAATGAAGCTAGAATGTGAGTGGTCATATGAAGAAAATCCCTGTATCTAACAATACATGCATCTACTTTTAAAACTTCACCAAAAAATGAGAGCCAAATGATTCACATTGAATTTAGAATCAAATCTCTCAAAATGCAGTTGTACAGTTGAGATTACTCATCAGTGATGATTGGTTTGAATGGATGAACAATATGATGTTGAAGACACATGAAAATGTGCTCTCATGTGCTTGTGATTGCCTAATATAGGGGTTGTTTCAAATGAGTTTAGAAATTTTTTGACTGCCATTTTCTAGTGAAGAAACTAACAAAAGATAAAATTATTCTTTAGGTGGCAGTTGCTTAAGTATTTTTACCTATTTGTAATTACAATACTGTAATCTAGGTACTCCTGTTAGTTAAAATTAATTACAATGTATAGTTTCTGCTATGCTTTTTGGAAGTCACATGGCCAAAATACATTGCATATTTATCTCCATCTAAACATACACACTTTCAAGTATGAATACACTGCATATGAGTATGATACATTCATACACTTACAAAATGTGTTTATAATATACATACAACAGAGAATTTTCTACTTGAAGATAAAGAATTGCTTAAAACCAATGTTAAATGCAAATATGCATAATGAGAAATACAGGACACAGTTAAAATAAGAGAACCTGCAGAGCACACATGCACACACACACACACACACGCGCATTTTATGCATTTCTTGCGATGCTGGCACTTCTCCCTGTTCTGCTCTCACCTGTCACTTTTCTGTCCAAAAGGAGAAGTCACTTCTCCCTAAAATGAAAGTCTAGCTTGACCACTGTAATTTAGGTCACTTAAATGGCCCCCATGTATACTGTATCAAGAGGTGGTACCATAAAGTTCTCCCTCATTATAATGCTGACCATGGGTACCAAGGAGTATACCACCTTATAATGAAGAACATTACACATCTAACTTTACTACATAATGAAATGGATTCCATGACCATACCAACCTTATAAAAGGAACTGTTATAATGAAGTGTCTTATAGTGAGGGATTGCTAAAGGATGAACTCCAGATTTATGGACCTGGTGTGGACATCATAAGTTGATAACTTAACAAATAACTTATAAATCTTTTGACAAAGCACATTTTATGAGTTTGTGTGATTAGTTTCCCTGAGGTTTCTCTTTAAGACTGAAAAATTCCTAGCCAGATCCAGTTGGTAGGAATACAGGAATATAGAAGTAAATATTGAATGATACAATGATCAAAACAAGCTGTTGTCACACAGGATATTGATCCCCCCCCCAAATCAGTTACATTCCTTGGGTCACATTCTGTTGTTGGAACTCCTTGGCCCCACCCAGGACAATGGGGTCAATGTTCTATGAGAGTAAATATTTGATCTTAAACCAGGACTGATAGTATAGGCAGGCAAATTTGCTGTGCTTCCTTGCTATGCCAAGTGTCATAATGTCAAATGATTCATAAAGCTATCTCTAGTAATGAGAAATTCTCATTAAGTATCAGGGTGACCACTGCTGAAGAATTTTCTGCAAACTGCGAAATTTTCATGAAGTTTTAATGTTTTGCGACAAATGTAGCCAGTTTGCATAATTTTCTAGTCATTTTGACTTTTGTATCATTTTTTCACAATTTATTGAATTTTCTAAGTGTTCTTGGTCAATATATATAAAAAGTTAAGATCCTGATGGTTAAATCTGAGTTACATGTAGATTGTAATCTTAAAGTATATGTAGATAATATTAGGTTATATCTAAAATAAAATCTTTTGGGAGAAGATTAACTTGCCTTGCACTCCTTTGCTTGAAAAAAATAATTTCACATACAGCAAAGTTTTAAAAATTTTAGACTGTGGACTATTGAGGATATTGGGTTAAATGTGTGTATTTTTCATTAAAGTTGTGAGGTCATCCTAAAGCACACAACTGTTACATAAATATTTGAACATAGAAGAGTTGTAGTCTATATGATTGACATTACTAAATTATCTCACCTTTACTCACAAAGGCTAGCATCAGACACCCAGCTACAAAGACAATCCTGAAATGAAATGAAATAAATGAGCCCTGTAGACAAGAAATAAGCCAAACTGACTCCACACTGCTTCTCCTAATTTCAGGCTGATCACACAAATTTTGAAGAAATTTTTTTTTTTTTTATCACCAGTTATAAGATACAAATTTGTATTTAGAGGAAATATGAAATCACTTGGAAATCAGTTGAGGTATCATCCAAAAATTGAGGTATATATATATTTTCATGGTATTTTACTGCAATTCATCTCTACAGCTTGTGATTATTTAAATTACTAGAAACGTTTTGGAACAAAAACTGAGCAGCTGATGCAGATATTAGAAAGAAATGGTTAGTTGAACAATTAAAATATTGACCATGAAACAATCCACACTTTTGCATTATCCATCCCCATATCCACAACTCTAACAAACAAGAGTCCCTTGAAGAAACTGACGCTCTATTGGCCAAAAAGAATTTCTAGCAACTCAAGATAAGACCACTTCTTCCTTTTAACTGCTGAGTGTTGAAATCACTCTTCAGTAATAAGTACATATAGCAACAAAACATTACAAGTCTTCTGACGGAAACCCCATGCTGATATGACTTTCTGTTTTGGAGAAGGTGCAATAACAAGATTTTCAAGATGGCTGCTCTGTTGGCCATGCTGGATATCAGATTGGCACCATTTCCTTTTAGAACCAACTAGACATCTTAAGAAGTCTTTCGGTGAAAGCAAAGTATTGATATGACCAACCAATCATCCAGAAGTAGTGATGACAAGATTTTCAAGATGGACACTGTGGTGGCTATATTGGATGTCTGAGCAGCACCATTTTCATGCAGGACCAACTAGACATGACAAGAAGTCATTTGGTAAAAACCCCATGTTGATCTGACCTTCCAAACCAAGATTTTCAAGATGGCCACTGCGATGGCCATATTCGATGTGCAACTGGCACCCATTTCATACAGGACCAACCAGACATCATAAGACGTCTTCTGGTAAAAATGCCATGGCAATATTAATTTTCATTCAGGAGGAGTATATGATATGATATGACCATCCATTCAGGAGTAATGATAACAAGATTTTCAAGCTGGTGATAACAAGATTTTCAAGATGGCTGCTGTGGTGGCCATATTGGATGTTCGTGAGGCATCATTTTCATTTAGGACCAACTAGACTACGGGATGAATGTGTGTGTAAAGTTTAATGGCAATCCTCAAAGCAGAGTAGCGATAACAAATTTGTGCTGACGGACAAATGGATGACAGACCATCCCATAAGCTCTTTTGGTCTATGACCACTAGAGCTAAAAATCCATAGAATGCAGAAAAATTATTACATGCAATCAACCTGTAATTTATGCCTTTTGAAACAATTTGTCTGCATAAATATGCAAATATGCTGCTCATCTAGACCTCTGGATACCAATATATTGACTAAACAGGTTTAATTTTTGAAATCACTTTTAACTGATTTTTGCCATTTATCAAGACATATGTACAAAGAGCTTTTGTTGGAAAACAAAAGTATGAAGAACATGACCATTCAGTGGCTATAATTCTTCTAAATGACAATGTAGAATGATGGAAATCCAATTCATTCCAGGTCTGTTCTAAATGATAATGTGGAACACTTGAAATTAGAATCATTCAAGGTCTCAGCAATATGAAGCTGCATGCCAAATTTGGTTAACATCCAACACATTTTGGTGAAGTTATCTTGTGGAAAGTCATGATGATGAGCTTTATGGGGACATAACTCTTCTAAATGGGACAATACCTACATAAGCCACATGTAAGTATTTGAGACAATGCTCATACTAAACTGCATCAATATTGAATGTTTCTTGAGATATATATCAGTTACAAGAAACATCCCATGTGAAGATATGCAATTAAATTTCAAGGGCCATAACTTTATCCAAAATGGAGCTGATAAGACAAAACCCATAAAAGGCACATCTAGGTCTTGAGACAATGTACACACCCAATGGCATCGGAATATGTTGAATGGTTCCTGTGCTATACTGGTTATAGGATCTGTTGTAGTGGAGATTTAATACTCATGGAAAAAGGTCAAAATTTGACCCGAAAAGGCAAATTCTTTAAAAGGCACATTTACATGTAATCAGGGGTCATGCTACCAGGTGAAGTGGGTGACAAAGTTGCGAAAAATGTAAACTTGGCCTTTTTCTATTATGAAAATGAAAATGACTTTGCCCTGTTATTTTCTTCTTAGATCTACACTGACAGTAGTTTATGGCTTTTGAGATGCTCTCTCAACGCAGACAAGCATTTAGTGTTAAGCCCTAGTCGAAATGGATTGCATGTTGCCTTAGCAGGTGTTTATATCAATTGTGTCAACAAAACAAACTCTTGCACATTCACAGACACGTGTTTTAATAGCTGCTTGACCAAATAACTCTTTTCCACCGCAAGATATCGCTGCCTGATTTCCGCAAGTTATTATATTGTTACGACTCTATGGTCTAAGAAAAATGTAACAGAAAGAAAGTGAAACCAACAAATCAAGTAAAAAATCAACAAGCAATTTATTACTAGATAATTAAAATGAAAAATCAAAAAGTCACTTACAGTAATGTGTTTTGAAATCCTAATAATCCAATAAGAATGATTGTTCTAATCACAAGTCCTAAATATAGAATGTTCCGAATTCACGGCTGTGTCCTTGAATGTTATGATGTGCTAATGGTCTCCAAAGTCCTGATGTACTAGAAATCTTGATGTGCTGATGTCAAAATGAAGTATTCCAAAATCTCTGAATAAGTTCAGTTAAATTCCAAAATCATTAATTAAAAATCCAAAATCCAAAAGTTTATGAGCACTGTTATAATCCAATGAATATTTAAAATAATTCCTCTCTTAGAATTTGGAATGAATTTTCACAACTGTAATAGCTCTTTACAAGACTGATGGTAATGTCAAAACTGAATAAATGTCCACCAAACATGGCATATATAAAGATTGGTCACATGACAGAATGTTCTAGAATATGAGTCATCTTAATGTAATTTTACTTGTAAACAAAATTCAACCTTGACCTTCAAATTGAGAAAACATATTGATCAAAACAACCTAATTCAAGGACACTAGTTAAACATGCTTTTCCTGATAACATTAAGATTTAAGCAAATATTAAAGTGAAGAAACATTTATAATTTCCTAAAATATTTATAATATTATATAAACATCATACATAACACCTCCCCTCATAAAGAAAAAGAAAGATTTATATAATAAAGATTTCTTTTGAATATACATCTAATACTATAATAACCAAAATTACATAAGAACATGTTTTATGATACTGGACTTAATTACATCAAGCAATATTACATTTCTATGCACGACAGAGTGCATCTGCAATCACATTGTCTTTCTGAATCAATACTCCACCAACCCCTACATCACTTGCATCAACAGATAATTTAAATGATTGGCTAAAATTTGGTGCAGAAAGAACTGGTGCATTCTTAAGCATGGCCTTTAACTTGTTAAAAGATTCCTGACACTTGTCAGACCAATGAAATTTGGTTTTCTTACTCAATAAACTTGTCAAAGGTTCAGCAATTTTGGAAAAATTGGAACAAAATTTCCGATAATATCCAGCCATACCTAGAAATCGCATCAGTTGCTTTTTACAAATTGGAACTTGAAATTCAGAGATAGCTTTGACCTTAGCTTCTATAGGTTTAACTTGACCTTGTCCCACAATATGTCCTAAAAATGTGACACAAGCATAGCAAAACTCACTTTTGCTCAAATTAATTTTCAGATTCGCATCGCTGAGTCGATCGAAGAATTTTCGAATGGTTTCCAAATATCTTCCCAGGTGTTGTTGTAGATAATGACGTCATCGATATAAGCGTCACAATTATCAAGACCAAATGTTATCATGTTCATCAGACGTTGAAACGTTGCAGGCGAATTTTTCATTCCAAACGGCATGACTTTATATTGATAAAGTCCATCTGGAGTTACAAATGTTGAAATTTCTTTTGCTCTTTCCGTCAGTGGAATTTGCCAGAATCCTTTTAAAAGGTCAAACTTGGTGACATATTCCGCATTTCCAATTTTATCAATGCAATCGTCCATTCTTGGGATTGGAAATGAATCAGTTTTGGTGACACTGTTGACTTTTCTATAGTCAGTACACATACGGAATGTATTATCTGGCTTGGGAACAAGAATACATGGTGAACTCCAGTTACTTTTACTTGGTTCTATGAAATCATTCTCCAGTAAATACTGAATTTCTTTCTTCAGATAGTTCTGTTTGAGAGGATTCATCCTATAAGGATGCTGTTTCACAGGCGCAGAATCCACAATGTCAACCTCATGATAAATTTTACTTGTTCGTGTTGGAACATCAGGAAACAAGTGCTCATATTCATGTAATAGCTGTTTTAGTTCATTTCTTTCCTGTTGTTGTAGATGTGAAAGTTTCTGATCTAGGTTGTTCAATATTTCTGAATTCCGAAGATTGGTTATACCAGAGTCACTGTAGTCTGATCGTACTCCATCGTTGATATCTTCACTGTGTGGGACAGGTACAACTAAATTAACTGAATAATTAGCTGGGCTATCTCTGTCAAAATATTCCTTTAACATATTTATATGACAAAGTTGTTTCTGTTTCCGTCTCCCAGGAGTGTTAATGATATAATTTAAGTCATTTACTTTCTTTTCAACGGTATAAGGACCAAAAAATTTAGCCTGAAGAGGATCTGAGGTATGGGAAAGAGAGCCAGAACTTTGTCACCAGGTTTAAAACTCCTTTCCTGTGAATTTCTGTCATACCTTAATTTCATTTTTGACTGGGTAGTGTGAAGACTAGTTCATGCATAACTTGCTGGAAAATTCCAGACATAAAATTTGACCCTTGATCCGACTGGACAGATTTGGGAAGGCCAACAAGTGTAAAAAACTTCACCAAAGCTTTCACAATAGTTTTAGTTTTTATATTTCTCAGAGGAATTGCCTCTGGAAATCTTGTAGATGTACACATGATGGTCAACAAGTATTGGTTGCCTGACTTGGTTTTAGGTAAAGGACCAACACAGTCTACTATTATTCTACTAAATGGTTCATCAAATGCAGGAATAGGTTGCAGATGAGCCTTAGGTATCTTCTGATTGGGTTTTCCTACCATTTGACAAGTGTGACAAGATCTGCAGTATTTAGAAACATCACTTTTGAGTTTCGGCCAATAAAAATGATTCAAGATCTTGTGATAAGTCTTACGGACTCCTAAATGACCAGCTAAAGGAGTTTCATGGGCTAAATTAAGAATTTCCTGTCGATATGACTTAGGAACAACAATTTGATAGCTCACTGACCACTCGTCACCAGCGGGTACATCAGGTGGTCTCCATTTCCTCATAAGGACCCCATTTTTCACAAAGTAACACACTGGAACTTGTGTGGCTTCAGTTTCACTAATAGCCCTCTGAAACAAACAAGATATCTCGGGATCTTGCTCCTGTTCAACGACAAGAGATTGTCGTTTGTCATCCTGATTAGAACAAAGAGAATGAGTTGCCAAAAGAGGATCACAATGATCAATACCATTTGATTGATCAATACCTGAGGAAAAAGTGACCTCATCAAAAAACTGACCAATACATGTGTCAGCTAAAGGAATAATATCCTGATCAACATCACTCTCAAGAGCTCTTTTTGCCATAGCTCTAGTAACTGCACAAGCAGGGTACAAATCAGGGATTTCAGTTTCGACAGGATCAACTTTCTGATCCAAACAAGGCTTGTCAGTTACAAGTGGATTAACCACAACCTTATCTCCAGCTAGGTCATTGCCTAGTAATAAATGAACACCCTCTATGGGTAAAGAAGTCACTGCCCCAACAGTCACAGGTCCAGAAACTAAGTCTGATGCCAAATTTACACAATGGAGAGGAACATTTACAAAGCCGCACTCTACTCCCTGAACAAGAACACTTTCACTGGAAGAAGACTCCTCAGACAAAGGCAAAGTACCTGACAATAAAAGACTCTGAGAAGCTCCAGTGTCCCTTAATATTTTAATTGGGATAGGCTTGGCAGAATCACCAATAAGTGATATAGAACCTTCTGACATGAATGGTTCATAAGCCTCCAAAATAGAATCAGACTGGGATTTGTTTGACCCAACAAATGTATTGCTTTCAATACAAGACCGTGACCTTGACCTCGTAGAAATAAGAGCATTTGGAAAAGCTCTGTCTTTACTCTGTTGCTTATTTTTCAACTTGAAGCAATCAGAAATAACGTGCCCTTTTGTTTTACAATAAGTGCACGTAGGAAGAGATAAGGATTTCTGATCAGTCTTATCAGATGTTTGATTCCTAACAGTTGTGCTGTTGTGAAATTTGGAAGTACTTGAATGAGATTGAAATGGTTTTTTACCAGAAAACTGCTGAGAGGACGACTTATTGCCAAATGAAATTTTGTGAGTCAAGGAATAATCATCAGCCATACGAGCAGCATTTTCCAAAGTTTCCACATTCTGCTCGTCAAGATAAGTTTTAACATCACTATGGATGCACCTCTTGAACTCTTCAATTAATACGAGCTGTCTGAGGTTATCATAAGCTTGATCAACTTTCTTGGCTGAGCATCACCTATCAAATAGTTGTTCTTTATCCCTTGCAAATTCGACATGAGTTTGTCCAGTTTCTTTTCTACAATTCCTAAACCTTTGTCGATATGCCTCTGGTACCAACTCATAAGCTTTCAAGATGTACTCCTTAACCACATCATAATCAGTGCTTTGTTGTACTGACAGTGAAATGTAGACTTCACGAGCTTTGCCAATTAGTACACTTTGTAATAACAAAGTCCAATGCTCTCTGGGCCATTTCAAGTTTTCAGCTATTTTCTCGAAATGAAGAAAGTATTTATCTACTTCTTTTTCCTGAAAAGGGGGTACTAACCTAATATATCTAGTAACATCAAAACCTGGACTTGTGTTTAAAGGAGTGGAGTGTGCTCTGTTTGCCAGTTCTAATTCTCTTAACTTAAATTGCATTTCCCTTTCTTCTCTTTGCATCTGCATTTGTATTTGTCTCTCTTCTTTCTGCATTTGTATCTGCCTCTCTTCCTTCTCTCTCTCCATCTGTATTTGCCTCTTCTTTCTCTCTCCATCTGCCTCTCTTCTTTCTGCATTTGTATCTGCCTCTCTTCCTTCTCTCTCTCCATCTGTATTTGCCTCTCTTCTTTCTCTCTCTCCATCTGCCTCTCTTCTTTTTCTCTCTCTCTGAATCTGAAGCTTTGCCAATTCTAAATCCATCTGGTTCTTTAACTCTAATTCCCTTAATTTCCTGTCAGAACCAGATACAGGCTTTCTCTTCAAACTTAAAGCACTATTTTCAAAAATTCCCTTTCCTACTAAATACTGAATCAAAATAATCTTTATCTCCTGTTTTGTCAATGATACTTTTGCCTCAGATAGACTGTATTTTCTGGCAAGCTCGAGCAACTCATCCTTTCTCATGCACTCTAACCCCTCCTGGGTAGGTTTTGAAATGAAATTCTGAACATTAGATGCCATTGTAAATGCTTGTTGGTTTCACACAAAAAAATTTCTCTATTTAAAAATCTTTGCCAAAGACAAAAAAAATTCAGAGACAAAATCAATACGAATTTCAAAGATAAATTTAATATCTCTAATATGCTTTAAAGAAATTCAATCCCGGAATGACGAGCCCCCAATTTCTGTTACGACTCTATGGTCTAAGAAAAATGTAACAGAAAGAAAGTGAAACCAACAAATCAAGTAAAAAATCAACAAGCAATTTATTACTAGATAATTAAAATGAAAAATCAAAAAGTCACTTACAGTAATGTGTTTTGAAATCCTAATAATCCAATAAGAATGATTGTTCTAATCACAAGTCCTAAATATAGAATGTTCCGAATTCACGGCTGTGTCCTTGAATGTTATGATGTGCTAATGGTCTCCAAAGTCCTGATGTACTAGAAATCTTGATGTGCTGATGTCAAAATGAAGTATTCCAAAATCTCTGAATAAGTTCAGTTAAATTCCAAAATCATTAATTAAAAATCCAAAATCCAAAAGTTTATGAGCACTGTTATAATCCAATGAATATTTAAAATAATTCCTCTCTTAGAATTTGGAATGAATTTTCACAACTGTAATAGCTCTTTACAAGACTGATGGTAATGTCAAAACTGAATAAATGTCCACCAAACATGGCATATATAAAGATTGGTCACATGACAGAATGTTCTAGAATATGAGTCATCTTAATGTAATTTTACTTGTAAACAAAATTCAACCTTGACCTTCAAATTGAGAAAACATATTGATCAAAACAACCTAATTCAAGGACACTAGTTAAACATGCTTTTCCTGAAAACATTAAGATTTAAGCAAATATTAAAGTGAAGAAACATTTATAATTTCCTAAAATATTTATAATATTATATAAACATCATACATAACAATATGATGATGAAAACTTAATTTGTGTTTCGAAACTAAATCATCGATATGTAAATAACAATCTGTGTTTTAAAAATAGAATTAGTGAAAGCACTTTCTAAATGTATATTTTGATGATTTTAAATGCCATGCTTGCATTAGTTTCTTCATAAAATCAGTTTGACACTGTAAGTGAAAATGCTAAGGGGTAATAATGGCGGACATCGCTGTCTCTTGGATGTATTTATTGGACTGTCTGTTTTCGTAATTCACTGGGCACATACATTTAAGGAAATTATACAATTTTTAGGAAGCAAAGTGTAACTATTGTGTGATAAAAGATTTAGATTAAAAATAAAAATTTGTTGGTCAGAAACGTATGGGACAATGTCTGTGGAATCAATAAGTGCTGTAACTTAAGGTCAAGGTTGTTTTCTTACATCACTCATTTTTGTGAAAATACGAGAAAAAGTAGCAAAGAAAAAAATATCCAACCAATACACGACTTTATTACAAGTACATAGACAAATATTAAAACCATAAATTTGCAATCATATCTAGGGATTGTTGTAACGAAGCTAGAAAGTGAGTGGTCATATGAAGAAAATCCATGTTTCTAAAAATAGATGCATCTACTTTTAAAAACTTCAACAAGAAATGACAGTCAAAAGATTCACATTTAATTTAAGAGTACTTAGCGACCACTGTGGTTTGAATGGATGAACACTATGATGTTGATGTTGAAGACACATGTATATGTGCTCTCATGTGCGTGTTATAACCTAGTATAGGGGTTGTTTCAAACAATTTTAGAAATGTTTTTGATTGCCATTTTCTAGTGAAAAAACAGCTGCTTAAGTAGTTTTACCTATTTGTAATTACAATACTGTAATCTAGGTACTCCTGTTAGTTAAAATTAATTACATTGTATTGTTTCTGGTATGCTTTTTGGAAGTCATATGGCTAAAATACATTGCATATTTTGTTTCCATCTAAAAATACACGCTTTCAAGTATGAATACACTGCGTATGAGTATGAAACATTTATACACTTACAAAATGTGTTTATAATATACATACAACATAGAGAATTTATTTGAAGATAAAGTATTGCTTAAAACCAATGTTAAATGCATATATGCATAATGAGAAATACAGGACACAGTTCAAATAAGAGAACCAGAGCACACACACACACACACATTTATTTATTTATTGTATTTCTTGCTATGCTGCCACTTCTCCCTGTTATGCTCTCATTTCTCCCTATTCTGTCCAAAAGGAGAAGTCACTTCTCCTGAAAACTCAAGTCGAGCTTGACCCCTGTGTAATAGGCAATTCACCTACCAAATAGCATCCAATTATGTGGAAGACTTGTCAAGCTATGATGGTTTCAAACATTCCAAGTGAAGATATTAACTTGTCAATGGCCATAACTCAATGCAAACCGGAGTTGACAAGAAAAGTCTCTTGCTTTATACAAAAGAATGTATGTGCATTCAAAATCGCATTCACAAAGATTTCTTGACTATGACTAAGTGTTCTATGTATACAACTGTCTTCTGGGGTTCAGAAAGGATGTTTACTATTCTTAAGAGTGAGGTATGTCACAGACTGGGACAACTGTATATTTCAACAACAGCTGTCCACCCCACCTCTTAATCAATCCCTCTCAAGAAAGACCACCCTCTGTTCCAGGGCCACCTCATCAAGTACCAAAGTTGTACATATTTACCATTTTGTCCTCCTCATGAGGGGCCATCCCTCTAAGAAAGCCACCTTTTCATCACTGAAGGGGTGTTCTTATAAGATGGGGACAAATTAACTATTTAAAACCACTGAAAATGAACGACAGGGAATATACAAGTGCTATCCACTTGTTTCCTAAACTTGGAACTATTTCTATGTTTGTCTGTATGTAATATTTCAGCAACTAAACATTGTTTAAACCAATCAACGGAAAACTCCAAGATTCCAATATTGCACTATAAACTCTCTAGTTTCCACTGCTAGTGTCTTTGAAAACCATCCCTATTTAACTTTGAATACATTTAATTGTTATTACCATTTTCATTACAACTGAAGTACATATTTGTAACTAACAGATACAGTACTCTCTCATTATAATGCTATTTATGGGAGTGGAGGCCACGGGTGGCCGAGTGATCTAAGGCACACACCTTTACAGATCACTAACACATCTCACTGCTGTCCACGTGAATTCGAGTCTCGTCTTGACCAACATGGGTATGTGAGAAAGCTTGCCAGTAGCTTCCCATGTGTTGCTGGTTCTTCATTCACCAAAATATAATGGCAACCATGTACAGCTATCATGTGTTGAAAAATGGTGCTAAACCCCACAAAACCAAACTATCCATGTCAGCCATGGAGTATACCACTTTATAGTGAACCTCCTTATAATGAAGGACATGAAGGACATGATAATTCTGCTACTGAATAATAAATGGCTTCCATGACCATACACACCTTATAACACGAACCACTTTATAATAAAGGGCCTTATAATGAGGGAGTGCTGTATTCACCTTTATAAAACTTACATTGAGATTAGTCTGGTGATTCTTGTTCCAAACATGAAATTGATCTGTCCAAATGCAGCACTGCTGGCACAAAAAAGAGCAGATGCAATTGTGAAACACAGTGTAAACTTGCTATCCTGTTCCGGGCAGCCTTTAAAGTTTGAGACCGATGAAGTTTTATCTTCGCTAGAATTGTTCAAAGTGGCATTTGTGACTGGGATTACAATGACATTACTTGTCACACCTGATGTCACTTCATAGTGAACTGAATTATTGAGACCAGAGCTGTTGGTTATGGCTGACAAAGCAGCCTGATCCTTATTATTACACAGATCTGCATAGATTCCCTCCTGCTTGAATACAAACATAAGGGACCCCCATCCATATAAAAGCCCCCCAAACAACAGACACTCCATGAAGGCCCATGCTGCAATCAGGTATCTCTTCTGTCTCATTTGTCTGTAATCCATGGTGAATATAGTTTGTTCTCTATCCCAGTGAAAAGGGCTATCCTATGACATCAATGAAGGGCTTGTCGTGGAAATACTGTCATGGTATGGTATGGAAACCTACATGCAACACCTGGGGAAAAAAAGAAATGACTAAAAAGACAGGATGGTCAAGGAAAACTGAAACTACTGGTATGTACATGTACTATATGACTGACATTGACAGGAAAACATATTTTATGCAATAAGACTGATTTTGACTTACACACACAAGCTCTGTGCTTATGTTATAAGGTAGAAGAGGTCCACAAGAGTTCATATTGCTCTGGACATAGTTCAGATACTGTAACTGATACAACAACCAATTAGTGTATTTATGAGTGCATGATGCACACTCAAGTACAAACAGCAGAGACCAAAATCTGCTGTCACATGATTCACCAGCAGCATAAAGTCAAGGTTGTTTGAAATTGTAAGTACATGTAAAACCAACAGCTAAAATCCTGGCCTTGCTGTCCTAAAACTTTACTCAACACTGAGTAGTACATGTCAGATTTGAAGTTAAAAAGGAGAATAATTTTGTCAAATATTATTAGTCTCCAGCTTAGAGATACTGAAATGCAAATCTTCATAACATACTGAGTGCCTCATTACTTCCCAAACTGAGAAGGGGCCATTACTGTCAATTACATGTACATACATATGTATAGATATCATCATAAATACACTTGATATAAAAGCTTTATAATAACATTTTAAATCGAACAAGATTAATAGACCTTCCTTTAAGCAAAAATTAACAAAAAATGGATGACAGAAAATATATATTTATTAATAATAATTTTGAGGTTTGTCTTTGTACTTTAGTATTGAGAAACCAAAACACCAAACAAGGTCCACGTCTTCCACGCATTTCAGAAAATGGAGAGCCACAAGCAGATCTTGACTCATTTCTGAATGTCAGGTGCTCTTCCTATGATGTCAAGGTTAGCAGACTTTAAAAAAAACGACCTTGATTTAAAGGTTGAGATAACACAAATGTATATCTGAATATAGATACTGCAAAATATGGATAATAGGCGTATATTCTTACTGGGTATTTTTGAATTTAGTGGAGGTTGCATGTGCATATTTTTTCATATGCACTTATCTATTGTGAATGTTATCACAATTCAGCTACATTGTGTATTTGTAAATTACATTGTGTATTTGTATTTATAAAAGTTTAGATATCTACAATTATTAACCAGGTTGATTAACGAAAGGAAAGACTGCATGATAGAACAGGCAGAATTAGATCCAAATAATATATAAACAGACATGCTTATCACTTTATTATGAATGAGATCAACCAGCTGGTGAGTAAATATGACATCTTAAACTTTTGTTTTAAATGTACACAAATACATGTGCTTATTTTGGATGCACTTATTTTCCATATGCAGTTATTATCCAGATTGTATAGATATGGTACTGCCTCATGTATAACACCCCAAAGACCACCCCTTCCGCTACTATGCCTACCCCTACCCCCTTAGGTAACACCCCCCAACTGCAAACAATGTAGACTCAGATATATCAATGCAGAATGAGCTGAAAGATCAGGGTCTAGACTGTTTGGTATGCTGGTCACATATCTCACAGTGTGAGAAAAAATCTAAAAGAGTTTTGAACCATCTCTGTTTTACTTCTTGAATTCAATAATAAATTTCCTATTTTCATATTTGTCCCTGGTGATAGATCATATCTTGCAAGTGTTCTGGGTAAACATGTAAATAGAACTTAACAAGTATCGTTTCATAACTGTGCATGACCCACACAATCTGCAATTTATCAACATATGGTGAAAGTGGCATTTTAAATCAATGGACATGGATGTACAGAGAATTTACTCAGCTTTGACAGAATATTTTCTATAAAATCTCACAGATTGGTACTCTGAACCAGGTACCGTCTATACTTGCTTTTATGTCGAATCAAACTGCATAGACCCAGATCTGGGTCTATGCAGTTTGTTAGAACTAATCAACAGAACAAACAACATAGACCCTGGTTTACTGGTGCATTATGCAACAGCAGGTCTGGATCTAAGTTGTTTGCAGTTGGACCGGACTTGTAAGCGAATATATACGGTAACAATGGTATGTATTTGTTCTATTTTAGCATCCAAAGCAAATTAAGCTGACCTTGATATGCTGCCACATCAGTGACAGCAGATCTAGGTAAAATTTGTTTCAAGTTGGATGCATGTTATATACAAACATGGTTTAACGTTTGGGTTGTTTCATGCTCATTTTTAGGGGTTTTTTTGTAGGGAGGCCTGCTGTGTCCCCCTACCCAATCTGCCCTTCATATGAAGCCAGATGTTCTAATCCATCAGGCTTACCTTCATTTTATCACAGGGTTCTACAAAGGATTTTTAAAGTTGCAGTCCAGGAGTCCTTCCTTGGAAAAAAAGTTGCAGTCCCAGCCTTAAATAAGTCCCAATAATGATACGTTTTTTTCCATGTAATAATTCAGAACATTATGTGTGTATTGTTGTGTCACCAATATATGTCATCAGATTGCTAATGCTCATTCAATGTGAAATATTTATTATTATGATAAATGAAGGAAAAATGTAGGCAGCTGATAACTGTGATTGTTTGTGATGCTACAACTATAACAATTCTCAATGCCTTTACCTTGCCATTCTTTAATTTTGTGTGCAGCTAGAAGGAATCAAGGAAAAGATTACACTTTCTTTTTATATTATTGTATTTAATTAGCTTAATTCCATTTCAAATTAATACAATTTCCATGACAAAGGAAGAAGAAACAAATGACCAGATTCCATTCACTTTTATTCAATTCACCTTTAAGCAACAGAACATACTAGATTCACTTTTTTGTTAAACAAATGTCTCTACAGCATGTTTAGGATCAAAATCCTTAAGCTCTGGACCTGGTGTTCCTTGGGTTATAATCACATTTTTCCTTCCACAGTTGCGACATCATGTGCATAAAGCTAATAATGTTGCACTGTTTTCTCATTTTTCTGCCCATGGGAATGTAATATTCCATGATTCATTCCACAAATCTCGCAGTCTCTTTAGCATTCTGTTTTCTTTATCAAAACTAGATGAATCTACTAATTTCTGCCAGCCAGTCTCACAAGAATCATGCTCATCTGAAGCCTTGCACTTGACACCAAAGAAATTATGCCAAGTTGCCATCAGAAAAGTGCCCATATGCTAATCACAAAAAAAACTAAATTATATCTGTACATGACACCAAAAAACAGCTGATTTTGTGATGATTTATGATGATTAACATGGGAGTTTGTATTCCTCCAACAATCAAAATAAGTCCAAAATTCTTAGCATTATTTTTCTAAATATGGTATACCAGGCATGTGCAACTTAAGGATTTATAACATGGTTGATTAAAACTGTGCTGAGTAATGTTTAGCAAAGAGAGGTGTCAAATCATACACATGTGTAATTAGTCTTTTGATCAAAATGATCATTAGGAACCAAAATTTGATTAAGAGGTGTCTTAATACCCTTGTCTGCTAAGATCCAACACATGCGGCTTCACATAATCTCGTTACAATTGCTTGAACTTTGTTTGATAGCTCGCGTACTACATGATTAATACTCGCTGACAAAAAAACTTGTGTACCGAGGACTCAGCTGTTGGAATTTTATTATGTCCAAAAATGAAAAGTATTTGTACTTTTACACAGATTTCGGCGTCCTAGAGAATCCTGTAATAGATAAGATGAAGCAAAGCTTGCTCTTTTAAAAATTCAAAAGCTCATAGATGTTACTTTATTCACTTTTATGACACATATTAAAGAAAACTTTACTAAAGCTGGTGTGAATTATAGCAATTGTTACAGAGTGACAGGGAAAACAAGAAACATTATATATACACATAATTAAGCATGAGTCAGAATCTCCCCAAGAAATAATTTTCAATTAAATGTAGAAAGACCAGCATCAGACAAGAGCAAACAACATACATGTACCGTTGGGGAGTATCTTTAGTCTTTTTTTTTCTGTGATACAACTGCTGTATGACTGCCTATGCAGTGCCTTTTAAAAACTGCATTTCTCAAAATAAATCCAAAAAAAAAAAAACAACAATGTAACCACTGACTGCAAAGCTCTCCTGAATAAAAGCTTATAGTGGTCTCCAGAAGTCATTGTAAACATATGTTATCATGCAGAAAATAAATTCAGACTCAAGTGATTTTGACCTCTGAAATGTTGGCCCCTGTGACAGGGCATACTAGACATAAAACAATAAACTATAAATGTGTTTACTGAACATGGATGCCCCACCAAAGTGCCTGAAATTACCTAAACATAAAACTTAACCAAGGTGTAATGGACAGATGGTCAAGGTAACACTTGTGACTACATGCCCGTACCACTGTCATGGTGTGATGGACAGACGGACAAAGGTAACACTTGTAACTACATGTCCCTACCACTGTCATGGTGTGATGGACAGATGGACAAGGTAGCACTTGTGACTATATGAACCTACCACTGTCATGGTGTCATGGACAGACGGACAAGGTAACACTTGTGACTACAGTACATGCCCCTACCACTGTCATGGTGTGATGGACAGACAGACAAGGTAACACTTGTGACTTCATGCCCCTGCCACTGTCATGGTGTGATGGACAAACGGACAAGGTAACACTTGTGAGTAAATCCCCTACCACTGTCATGGTGTGCATAAAAAGAACATTCTTTTATATGATATCAAAGAAGTGTTACTTTAATAAGTTGATAAAAACCAGCAATTTTTTCTTGTTTTTCAAAACATGGTTCATAAAATCTGCTTCAGAAGCTATTATCATTGTCAATCCCTAGAAGTCAGATTTTACTGGATGGAAGTCACAGCCTTTGAGTAACCTTGGAGTGACAGCCAGTATAAACACCATTAGAAGCATAGTTCACATATCAGTTATCCCCATTTGATCAGCAACTACAACTGAGGTCTCGCATGAAATGAATAACCTATCACAAAATACAATGTATAGTCATTAATATGGAAAGTTTACCACTGACTAAATATATTTATTTCTACTTTCCACTGCACTGGTCAGAAAGGGCCTTCTGTGTAGGTTATCATGTCGAATAAGAGAAAGAGAGGCAATCAGGATGAAAATTGTAATCCAAAGTAATGAAGTTTCAACAGCAAATGGTCGAACTAGTTCTCATGTCCGAGATATGACAAAACATTTAATGCGATGTTTTGCGAGTTATAAACAATTGTATCCGGTCAAGAGTTTCACATTTTCGAAAGTCAGCCCCTGTTGACCCATGCAGGATGTAATGAACATATACATTACTCAAAAGCTGAAACTGTGGCAAAAAGTAACACTCTTGTTAATACATTCAACAAAGTGTCTGACAAGGCAGATGAGCTACGACAACGATGTTCTGAAATGCCTATCAATAATGTATCTTTTTCACATTTTAAGCCCTATTTCTAAACCATTTATAGTATTGGGTGCCAGAAACTCAACATTCTAGAGAAAAAATGCATGTCACATAGATGCAGCACAAGTTTCATGCACCCAAAATGAAAAAAATGAAATACATGTATCTATGCTGTTCTGTATAAATACAGGTATATTGTCTTTGTTTTAATTTTTTGTCATTTTTTTTATCCAATATACCGGTAGTCAAATTTCTGTGGATGCAGTGATCTTAACTTCCAGCTTTTCCAGTCAAAATATAATATTACAAATTTGTTTACGGTTTAATCTGAGTAATTTTGTTGTTTCAGTAAGGTCTGAAAAGATTGTAAGTACAGTGTATATACAACTGAACAGTTGCTGGAAACATTAATATGGTCATGCATACTAGCCCACACACCCCATCCCTGCCAGAAAGAATCAAATAAAGAATCAAATGTCCAGCAGCATACCAAAAATATTCTGGACCTCTAATATGTATGTATGTATGTATGTATGTATGTATGTATGTATGTATGTATGTATGTATGTATGTATGTATGTATGAAGTTTAATATCAGCACAGTACTGACAATAAAGTGCTGATTAAAAGTTCTAAACATGTAAAGATAATGACTTGCAAGAAAACAAATCCTTCAGGAAAATGATCCTTCCAAATAAAGGTATACATGTTGAAGACTAATACAAGATAAAGGCTGAGACATATATAACACATATATGTCTCTGAGAAACGTGATAAAAGATAAAATGTAAAATGTTAACATTCTTTAAAAAGGCAGACTATATGTAACAAAAGATAAAGGTAAAAAAAAAATAATCATAAAAATATAGGATAAAAAAATGTTGAGATTTTAGTAAAACTGGATCCTGGATCCAAAATTTCCCTTTTCCATGGTGCCTAAGCTGCTTACCATAGCATGCAGTGATTCCTTAACCCTGTTACCTACTGAGTCAGTCTATTAATGATGCCAAAATATTTAAATATGCACATCAACTTATGGGACTACTGCATGAAATTAAAATGCTCTCAAAATTGTTTCATATTGGTTCTCAAGAAATAGGGCAGGTTATGAATTCACCTTGTTGCTATAAATAGATTTTACCCACACGAATTGGCATGCACCGATATATTGCTTTTGGACAAACAGAACAAAATTGGAGTGTACACAATGTAATGCTTACGCTGAACTATGTCTTATATTCTGTGAACTATGCTGCTCTGCTCATATCAATATGTACAAAATAACACTCAAAGATAAAATATTAACGAGATTTTTTTCAAAGATTAAAAATATTGTATGTGTCGAAATTGTCATGAAAAGGTAAATAAGTCAACAAAATCTATGTACTATAAAGAATACAAGTCAATACGGAATGTTGAAAAATATCTATGCAGAGGATTACCTCTTCACATTCCTCTGGACTTTTCTATATTTAGATGTTCTAGCCATAGACTTAATAATGAGGCAGCTAGATATGCAGCTGACACTGCTTTAGAATTTTTTGTAACCTCTGTTCCAGAAATAATTTTACTATTAGTTTATGACGAACATTTTTTTAAAAATGTGCCAAGATATTAGAGAAAGAAAATATTAAGATAAAATGTTGGTGTGCCCTTTCATCTTTAGAAAAAATTCTATAGCTTCATTTCATCTAAAAGTCCACAGTTTATAAACCATTTATTAGCTAGACAAAAACCTGTAATTAATGTCTGACAATTATACTATAAGAAGTGCATTGCGCTCCAATATAGTAACCTTTTTCGCATGTATTATAGGACAGTAGCCTAAATTACTGAAATAAAGAATAAAAATTTACTTCGATTTCCACTTGTAGGAATATGATGTTATTGTAACCATCATTTCAGTTGTATAACATGGTGACTTTCTATTAGATTGTCAGGTAATTTCGCCCATGGAACATTGTCTTCATTTAACTCTACTGTTACGACTCTATAGCCTAAAAATATGTAACAGAAAGAAAGTGAAACCAACAAAATCAAGTATAATCAATAAGCAATTTATTTCTTGACAATTAATGTGAAAATTCAAAAGACACTTACAATAATGTGAATTAAAGTCCAAATAATCCTGTGTCCTAATCACAAGTCCAAAAATATATAATGTTCCAAATAAATTTCAATAGCCTGGAATGTCCCGATGTACAAGTCTTGAATGTCCTGATGTACAACAATGATGTAATCCAGAATGTTTTGAATAAATTCACATAAATCCCAAAAGGTCCTAAAATCTATGATCACTTTATTATTTCCAATGAATATTTTAAATAAATAATTCATCTCTCTGAATTATATCTGTTTTCAACAACACAACTAAAATAGATTCCTTACAGACTGATCTTTTAGAATAGGAATGAATTTCTTTACCAAAATCTGTATATACACATGTCAACATGATCTATGTCACGTCACAAGGAGTAATTCTTATGGAAAATTACTTTGTGTACCTGCCTTTTGTCACAACAAGACATGGAAATAACAGTCCAGCTGCTAACAAAACCGGCCTTGAATGTAAACATGTTGTTTACCATAATCTGACTAAAGTACAACTTACAATCATGGACACATATTATAAATTCAATATACATACCACTACATATTGAAACTTAGCCGCATTGTTACAAAGCCTGTCCGTAGGGGTTAAGACACTGCCCATGCGGGCTATTTTTAGGCATTGTACCAGCACGTGTTGCGTCACATCCGCCTAATTCGTAACCTGCCCTATTGGTTTTCTTTTCTTTAAAATTATGAAAAATGGTTTAACTTTAACCTCTTATTCGCCTATACTAAATAAAAAATAATAATTTGAATACCAGTGTCTCTAGATAAGAATCTTATCTAAAGTAGATACTCTGACAGTGATAATAACTCAGTGAATGTCACACTCACATAATGACACATGTCGAGTCTAACCTCGAAAATACATTACACAACATGAAGTTGTAACAACATTTTGTAATAAATTCAGTATAATGACTGACAATACGTTTGTATACTCTGATTTCTTGGTATAAACGTCTGCTTTTTCAAAAAATGAAGTTTTCGAGTTTTTTAACCCAATTTATGTCGTACTGTTGTCATTGCTTACATTTTTTACGTAGCCACGTGCCGGGAAGACTTACTGTTCTTGCTGTCGTGGGTGACCTTTAAAAAATAAATAATTCGGGGAGTTTACGCAAATATTCGCACAAATGTTACTGGGTTAGTAGGCGCAGTACGTCGTTTTCGGTCGACCAATGAGAGGTCAATATTCCATTCAGTGCGTTGTATTTGCATATTCAGCGGGCGCGATCATGACCATGTCGAGGTAGCGTGGGAAAATGGTCCGGCGTTCCTTAAAGGTGTGGTAGCAAGTGTAACTTTGTGTAGGCATTAAAGGTCAAACGCCTGGGCGAAACATCAGTACCAAATTTATTAAGCTATGCGAACTGTAGCTTGAAATAGCAGCGTTGATTGTTAAATAGGTCGCGCGAGAAAGCAGAGAACGTCTTATTATTATAGCATACGTACGTTACATGTATACATAGGGGCTCGTTACAAATGAAATTAAGCGTATCGGTAAATGATGCAGGGCTGGGGCGTTCAGATCTGTAACAATGTTGTTACAGGTGTGGACGCCCAGCCCTCTATCTATTTACCGATTAGACCAACAAGTTGTTCTCCACCTTATTAAAAAAGCTGGAGAACAACTTGTTGGTCTATTTACCGATACGCTGGATTTCATTTGTAATGAGCCCCTGTGCATGTACATAGGTAAATTGTAAGCAACTATACGCGTTCCTGTGGCTGCTCCCATGTGCTCGAGAAATTAACTTGTACTATAGTATTCGCTTACCCTCCCGTTTGTTTGTACCCCCTCTCCACCAACCCAACCGATTTTAAAAACGAAGAGCATTACAGGATATAAAAAAATGCACACAATTTTGTCATTTCATATATCAATTTATAATTTCTAACCTGATTATCGCCATGTGCCCTTTAACACGGTCATCTTGTTAACGTTTCAAACCAAACGGAAATAATATATGTAAACAGCCAGGCAGGCAACTCACTGTCGTGACTACTTATCTGGTCTCTAGAACAGTCCATATTCCGTAAACACTGTCGTCTGCATTCAATATTTGCAGTGTTTCTGAGAAAAAGTGAACAAACATAAAGGTCTAACTTTTGTATAGCTGTGTTCAAAGGGATGTAACTCATAAACTTACCGAATTATTCAAAGCTTATCGAAAACAGGCAAATATATCACATCTGTTGTCTGAAATAATACTCTCCCATACAAATATGGCGACTGAATTACTAAGAACTCCCGTTTGTTTTGAAGGTATCACGGTACCAATTGTTTTTCCATAGACCTTAATGTTAATGTTTGGTGAAATAAATATACATTCTCTCATACTTTAGCATGCTTGTCACACACTGTCATAGAGAGCAATATTAGATTGTCAATTTGACAGTGATAGAACCAGGTGCTCCATGGCATTTAAGAGAGATAACTCTGCTGGAACTAGACAGGGGTAAGAGTTATCCAGTCACAACAGACATTTTCAGTGATGTGTATCACATGTTTAAAAAATCATAAAAAATACAAAAATTGATCTACAAATGAATTAACATAATCTCACATGTTTCTAAGAGACTCAACTTCTTTTTAAGCCAGACAGAAACTATAACTCTTGCATAATACACCAATCACAGCTAGTTGTGTTGTTTATTTACACCTTAAGAATAAACAGATGGCAGTAAAATAATACTTTATCTAAACGTAATGAAAACTATGACTTACAAATTTTGTAAAAAGCACAGTGACTTTAAAATGAAATACAACTGCGATTAAAATAGTTATTTTTTTTTTTTTTTTGGGGGGGGGGGAGGAGGGAAATGTGTGTATGGTTGGGGTCGTCCTCCAGAGATGTGAGTCCCTTTTTTTTCCCACGAGAATTTGGCGCCAGCTGGAAGTTAATCCCCGGAGGTTTTTTGTGGGTTTTTTTTTTGTTTTTGCTTTCCGAGCAGGAAAAATGAGCCCCAGTTGGAAGCTAATTGTTTGCTCTCCGATCAGGAATAATAGGTCCCCTCACCATTTGGTAACAAATTAGTTTCAGCGGTAAAACGCTGGTTGCCGGGCCGCCCGGTACCCTACGAGGGCTGTTGAAGAGTCCTGAAGGCTTATTATAGAGAGCAGAAGCAATGCAAAAGATTGATTATACAACTGTTCAAGCGCTGTGAGAGTGTATCCCAGCTTTTCGAATTCGCATGCCGCGTTGTACTGGCCTTGTAAACTGTTTTGGGCGAAGACGATAAGATTATCTGTCCCATGTTGAGGGTCCCGCCACAGTTCAAGTGACCGGTTGGCAACACATGCGAGAGGCCGCAAGAAAGGAACTTTTTCATTGCGCCTTACAGAATGCAGCCCTACCCAAGTTTCGGATTGTATGATTACTCCCCCTCCAGGGTCATACATGTTTACCACTAACAAAGGTTTTTTGCCATTATTAATTTTTGTTATCTGCGCTTGCATGTGTGGTTCAGAGTTTTGTGTTCGATGTGTGCTCTCAACAAACTCACTCGATAGAGCGTTGCTGACAAATGCCCGTCCGCCTCCCTTATTTCCATTGGGTCTGTGTTTGTAGTAACAGGTTGATTACCCTTGTATTTTTGGCGTGATTGTCCATAGTTAAGCGGCTGCTCGATGATATCCCGGATAAGTTCTAAAACCTGAGTAATTGGGATCTATTATGTTTCATTGTTACTACTACTTGGTTTGATTGTGCTGTTCTTGTTATTTATGTATGGACATGTGTGTTGTACACTTGTTTTAATAGGGTTTTGTCTTATCACTGGGGTGTTTTTCATATCCGTATTTGTATAGGTTTGAATTTTATTGCTTTTATCCAGTTGTTGGGTTGTGGTCTTAGTGGTATGCACATTTGTTTGTAGGCACTTTGGTTTTTCACTGCTTTAATTTGGTTGCTTAATTGTTGTCTTATCATTTTTTGTGGTGGTTGTTTGTTTGTTTTTTTTTTTGTTTTTTTTTTTTTTTTTTTGGGGGGGGGGTTGTTCTGGGCTGGGTTGTGTGGTTTTAGTTCATGTTTCTTGTTTCTTGATTCTGTTTTTAGCTAGTTGATACGTTACATTGTGTTTTACCATGTAATCAAGGGTTAGTTTTTCCCTTATTGCAAAAGGACAGTCTCGTGAGTTAGGTGGGTGGGTGTTTCTACAGTTGGCACTCCTCTGTCCTATAAATTTGCAATCGCCCTCACGTTGAAGACCACATTTGTTGTACCTTTTTCGGAATTTGCATTTGGTGGAATAATGACCCCACCTGTTGCAATTGTGGCGAAAACGTGGCTTGTTCACGTATTCATGTGTTTTGTAGCATACTCCCCGCGGTCCTATGCGGACTGATTGTGGTGGTGTTTGATTAAAGTACAGGAGTACTGCAGTTGAGTTGGCACGTTCTTTGTTTTTGAGGCGTACTGCGTTTGCGACTTCCTGTCCATGTTTTCTGATGTCTTTTATTATTGTTTGTGCACTGTGTGTCGTTTTCACAAGGAGGATTTTTAAAAATTTATTTAGGGGTTTTCGTATGCTTGGTTGCTTTGGAGGGCTTATGGCCTCGTGTCGAGTAATTGTTACTCGATAGCGGCCAATTTTTTGAATTTCCACATATTTAGAGATCTGTTTTGTGGAAGAGCATCTAATCACTATGTATTTTTGGGTAGTGTTCTTTATTTGGAATTTCCCCCCGTGAACTCGTAGAAGCTCAGTTGTGATGCTTCTGTTACTAATGTTATTTATGTTTATGTCGGGGCTTTTTATGAATACGGTAAGTTCGCGCGGGTGGAATGAATAGTTTTCTTTATTTGGGTGTGTTTTAGTGGGTTGTGCCTTGGGGATCTGATCAAAATTAGCACTGGTACGGTTTTTAGTGGGGGTTTCGTTCGTTTTGGGCCGTGCCCTTGGGCTAAAGTAGTTGCTGTTATGGTTGGTAGTGGTTTAACTCCATTTATATTGTGTTTTGTAATGGGGATAGTAGTTGTGGTTTTAGAATTTTTAAATTGAGGGTTCCCCTTCATGGGTCGTTTACCCTTGCCTATTATGTCTTGAGTGACTGGGGTTCTGGCGAGTCGAATATTAAGAACGCATGAAGCGATGTGTCTAGTGTATCCTGTCCTATTTTTGAGGGACCTGCCACTTTAGTGCGTATCGGTGTGGATGAGTTTGGGGTGAAGGATTTGAATTTGGTATTTTCTTTATTTGTGGTTTGAGTTATCTCCACTTGTTTTGTACTATATCTGAGTAGGATTTTTAGCAAAATTTCCCTACTTCTTGTGGGATTTTTATTTGTGGTGAGGTGTTAGTTTCATGGATGTTAATTCTTTCTTGCCCTCCCACCCTTCTGGTTACTGGTGTCACTTCTATTTGTAAGGTGGCTTTGGGAGGTGGTGAGGATGATATGAGTTTGGTATCATTCAAGTCATTAGGGATTCCTATGGTTGCTGCATCTGTTTTAAAATAAACTTCTGTAGTATTCAAGTCGTCCCTTTCAGGGTTTTTGTGTGCGTCGACATTATAAGGGTATCTTCCAAGTTTACACTTGCTTCAGGTGTTGATTGGTTCATGAGGAATCAAACTGGGGATTCGTTCGTACTATCCCTGTCTGGGATGTTTAGGGTGGTATTAAATTCAAGTTGTTTTGCCTTAATATTTCCGTTATTTCCTACGACTATTGTGCCTATATGTTTTGGACGTGTTACTTTGCATCGATTGGCCCTATTTGCGGGTGCAGTACATTTTCTCCTTGGTTGGTTCATTTTTACTTTGTTCATTTTAGTTCCTGCTTCCATTATAGGTGATTTATGTTGCAAGGTAAAAATTATTAAGTTAGTTTCTGAGTTACTGAACAACGGTTGTGCACTGGGAGACTGGAATTATAAACAATAGTTGGGTCTAATGTGGACGTTAACTATAGTACACAAAATCTGGGTGTTGAACGGGTGTAAGGATTCTGCCCGGTCATACCCGTATTAACCATGCACCTGTGCTCAAAGTAGCAGAAAATCTTGCAGTGATATGCACGGGCTGATATATATGCAAGGATTCTGCCCGGCTGTATGCTGGTGTATGATCTAGCACCTGTTCTTAAGCTTGGCTGAAAATCGCACAGGGTGCTCGGTTACAGATTAAGAAACAAAGGAAAATCATTGGCGCCAAAAAACTTAAGACAAAGAAAACTTTTGATTCTGTTGATTTGGGTGGCCGAAATTTGCAAATTTGGTAAAACCGTTGTTCAAAGAAGAGTTTAGAAATGTTATTTGCATAGTCGAATTATTTTAAAGAGTATAGCAAGTTAGTAGCGAGGAACATTTTCTATTATCACCTTTCAGTACAGAGATTTTACCCGTAGGTTTATTCTAAATTTCCTAATTTACCTTATTTGATTAATTCCAGATTTTTAAAATGAGGCGGTGTGGTCCTGGTGGCGTGCTGGCTGCTGTAGATGGCTGGCGAGGATGATGGCTGGTGGATGTCTGGCTGTCGAAGGTTGTAGTGGTGGTGGTGATTGGTTAAAATTTCTAGTTTCTAAGCCTTGTGGTCTACCGCTGCCTGCAAGAAGATCTTGAGTCGAAGTTGCTAAGATGTAGGCCCTCTAAGACGTTAGTCCCACGGTCCCTTCGAGATCATCGGATTTTGGTTTGGAGAGTAAGTAGACTCTTACTTCTCCACGGCTTAGAAACACGTCGGTCCTTCAAGGGACACAAGTATCGAATGACCTGATGGTACGACTAACGATGATAATGATTTTTGCATTATAGACGCGTGCGGATATTCGGCCATGTGCGACTTGTTATTGTACGAACGACGTACTATTTAATTACTCGACGCTTTAATGTGTGCAATGCACACTTATTAATTGTTCATGTCTGGAAGAGGAAAAGGCGGCAAGTGGCGGCAGGGTGCGCCTCGACGTCCCTTGAGGGTTCCAGTTGGTCCAAGGTTGAATTTTTGATATTTATCCCGAATGTGAAATTTTTGTCGTGTTGTACCCTATGTAATTATTTAGTATACATTTTGAATATAAACTCTGTACTATGTGGCTGTAAGAAGTGGTTAGTTATAACGAGGGTTATATTGCTTAGAAGAGAAACACTGTTTAGTCCGAAAGATAAATCATTATGGTATCCTAACTTTTTGAGCATAAGCACCGGTTTATTATTTGTAGTTGTGATAGAAACAATTTCGTAATTAGTTACCGCTTTGAGCAGTGGGATCTGGTGGTATGGGCTTGATAGCACCTTATATTTCGAATTGTGTGCGTGCGGTTAAGGGATCTTGTTCGTTATTTAACCAATCGTTGCCAGATCGTGCGGCTGGACCTGGTGGTCTGGGTTTAGGACTATCTTATATCGTCTAGATTGTATTTATTTGGACTTAATTTCTTATTCCTATATTATGGTGACTATGCTCATCTTATATTTAATTTCCAATATTGAGGGTCTTAGGTATTCAGAAACCGCATTGTGCAGTAGGGGTCTGATGGTCTGGGCTTGGGACCACCTTATAATCTTTATGTTTGTGTGGGCCATATAACCTAGTTTTACGTTAACCAAACGGTGACACCTTGTGCGGCTGGACCTGATGGTCTGGGTTTAGGACTACCTTATAATCTGATAATTTATTTTGTGCTCGAGGCCTTGCTGTGATAATTGTTTTTAGAATATTCTCCTGTTAGCAGGAGGATAGTACTTGCATGCTTTGTTAGTTAGGTCAGAAGATTAAAACTGAAGTAGTGATAGATGTCCTGTATATGAATGGTTATTAATGGTTAAAGATTGTTCTTAGCTCTTAAGGTTGTTATTGTTATCTTAATTTTTTTTTAAACTGCCTTTTGTTTTTATGTCTCTACTGAGGGGGTGGAGTTTCTCCCATCTAAGAGGGCTGGGATTGGCTCGCCTGAGCCGCGTACTGAGTCCCCCTAATGGGTCTGTCTACCAATCCCTTCCCTCTCTAGGCGGGGTCTCTCCTCTCCCACTATAGACAGGTTGAAATTAGTGATAGCTGTCCTGTATATGAATGGTGTTATTATTGGTTAAAGATTGTTCTTAGCTGTTATGGTTGTTATTATTATCTTAAGGTTTTTGTGGGTTTTTTTAAAAACTGCCTTTTACTTTTCTGACTGTACTATGTGGGTGGAGTTTCTCCCGCCTAAAAGGGCGGGGACGTTCTACCAATCCCTTCCCTCTCTAGGCTGGTCCTCTCCTCTCCGCTGTAGACAGGTTGAAATCCTATTACCTTTCCTATTCTCGCTCCTTTATCCTATAGGCGAGTTCCCAGCCGGGGATTAGATTTTTCCCCTTTTCCGACGTCAGAGATATAATCCACTATATCTTAATACACCGACATGATGTTATTACTTCCTGATTTGAGTAATTCCGGGTATATGGCTGGGTATTTCATTTTTTCTTGTTTCTCCTGGAATTCTTTTTTTTTTCTGTGGTATACTTGGGGCAATCATTGAAAACATGGGCTAATGCTTCTGGGGTGGGAAAATGTGGGCAGTTAATTCCTGCTTCCTTTATTCCCGTCACATACTTTTCAAAACTGCTCGCTAGGAGCGTTTTATCGGATTAAATTCGATTAATAATGTTTTAATCAAAGGAATTTGCTAGGGTTGGGCCGATGATGTTTCTGCAGATTTGCTTCTGCAAATCGTACAGTCGGAGCCCTATATTTTTATTGTCTTATACCATCTGCCATTTGTTGTCAATTGTTTGCCTAATCATACTGTAGATTTTCTGGATGCTAATCCAGATGCCGAGTTGTGGGTTCATTAAGCTTATTTGTAGCTTCTTTGTCTGCCCTTTCGTTCCCATGGATGTTAATGTGAGAGGGCACCCACATAAATTCTACAGTATGATGGTTTTGTTCCAGGATATTTAGTCTCAAGTAGACATCCTGCAATAAATGTTCTCTGCTGGAGGATTACCTGTTAGTCCAGGGGGAGGTGTCAGGGTATTTTATGGCTTCCGCCTTGATGTTTGTAATCTTTCAGTTCCCTTTTTAGGTCTTGGAGTTTTTTTCTCTCATGGTAAATTCATTAGCAATTTGTGTCTGAAGGGCTTATGGCATTTTTCTATTGTTGAGAGAGTAGGCTGCGCCTTGGTATGGATTGATATCCTAGTCGCATATCTTAAAGAGTAACTCCTTCCGTCTCAGATTGAGGGGATGTTCCCCCGCTAGGATTCTGTGTTTCTCCCCAGAGGTGCTACCAAGAGCTCCGGTGCATATAACAAGAGCTTGGCATTGTACTCAATCCAGTTTCTTTAACAAGTTTGGGTGAGCTGAAGCATACGCTTGTCATCCATAGTCAATTTTGGAGCATGGACTGCCCCCCCCCCCCCGTTGGAGCCCTTTAGGTTCCGAAGGAGATTTAGGTCTCGTCCACATCTGCTCACTAGCTCTTTTATATGGTTGCTCCATGTTAGGTGCTCATCGAATAGCATCCCTAGGAATTTAGCAACCTTTTCAAATTTGATTTCCACTCCATTTAAGTAAAGTTTGGGTGGGTCGCTATGAGTTTTGGTTTTTGGGTAAACATTACGCCTACTGTCTATCCGGGAGGGAGTTTGAAGCCCCACCTGTCGGCCCATTTTCCAATCCTATCCAGTCCCACCAGCAATTGGCCTACCACAGCTTCGCTAGCGGGGCTTCCCGCTTTCCAGATTCCACTGTCGTCGACAAACTGCGATAGGTCCAAACAAGATGGGTCAACTGATTTTTCTAGTTCGTTAATCATGATGTTAAAGAGGGTTGGACTCAGTACACTTCCCTGCGGGGTTCCATTATCTAGATCGAGTGTTTCTGAATATTGGTTTCCCACCCTTGTTTGTACGCTGCGACCTGTTAAAAGTTGGATATCCACTTGTGAATGCGGCCTGTTATTCCGTAATGGTTTAATTTTGCAATCAATCCTTTGGTCCACATCAGATCAGAGGCTTTTTCTTGGTATAGGAACACTGCAATCAAGTTTCGATCGCATTTCTTCTTTGCAATACAAGCCAATCTGATGCTTGATTCCAGTCGTAATAATTGATCCAACGTGGACAACTTGTTATGGAATCCGCTTTGGTAGTGCGATATAAAATTTTTACTCTCCAGGTGGTACTTCAGCCTATTGTTGATCATAGTCTCCATGATCTTACATATATTTTTGGTGAGAGAGATAGGCCTGTACGAGTTTATATCCGCTGGATCCTTTAGGGGTTTCGGGATTGCAATAACAATTTGCAGTGTTCTTTCTCTAATAGGATGTGGTGGTTTTGAAATTTGAGTGGTTGGTATTACTGCTCATGCTGGCAAAGTGTGTGGCTAATTTTGTCGGCTTTTTCCCCGTCAGTGGTAAGCCTGGGCAGTTTAGGGGTCAAGAAAGAAGATTTTCCCCTAATTTTCTTAATCTTAGCCCATTACTTGTTTTGAATGTGCCTTGCGATATAGTGATGAGCAGAACGCCTTCCTAGACCAACAAGTTGTTCTCCACTTTTTTTTTTTTTGGTTGGTGCCGCCACCAGTAAAAAAAAAAAAAGTAGAGAACAACTTGTTGATCTAAACGCCTTCCATGATTCTTTCTTCACCGTAAATATAGTGTTATTCACTAGGCACTCCTTTTCGTTGTAAGCAAGGAAATCATTGGAGATTTTAGTATGTTTAAATCAGGTTATGGTCCTTTTTTTCTCCTCTATGGCTTGCTTACATTCGTTATTCCATCAGGGAACGGACTGTTTGCCAGCCCGTCCTCCTGTTTTGGGTATGCACAGCTCAGCTGCTGAGGATAACGCCTCAAAGATATTCTCATTAAAGATTTCAATATTTTCGTTATACAGCTTAGCGCCTGCAATCTTCTCGCACAGAGAACGGAACAACCCCCAGTCCGCCTTATCGAATCTCCATTTTGGGGTAAGTGCGCTAATATTTTTGTGAATGTTAGTGTGAATGCTGGTCAAAATTGGGAAGTGGTCACTACCTAGGGTGCTTGATTGATCAACCTCCCAATCTTGGGCAACAGATGGTTAGATCAATAGCTGACATTGGTCCCATTTTCAGGATTTACTCTGGTGCGTGAGCCATTGTTTAAAATCACTAGGTTAGATATTGTGACCCACCTTTCAATATTCCCTCCTCTCCTATCCAATTGGGTTCTTCCCCATTGTTCTCTGTGTGTGTTAAATCTCCACAGATAATTATGTTGTCTCCTAGCTCATCCACAATCGTTTTATAAGTTTTGGTGTCAATGATCTGGTCCCCACCTGGGTCATATATATTAACTACTATGAGTGATTTGTTGCCTGTGTTTATCTTAATTACTTCATACTCAGGGAATGGGGTGTTATTCTGTGTTGGCAGTGTGCTTTCAATAGACTCACTTGAGAGAGCGTCGCTGACATATATTGCCAGCCCACCACCTTTTTTCCCCTGGGGTCTCTGTTTACAATAGCTTGTTGAGAACCCAGGAAAGTTTGTTGGGTTTTTTGTTTGCTCACCCAAAAGAGTCTCCTGCAAGCACACTTTGTCTGGTTTTGGGTGTTCATTTAGTATACTATGGGTCAATTCTGGTGCGTTTTGCCGAATTCCCCTGCAGTTCCATTGCCATATTCTGATTATATTTTTTTTTATCCACATCTGTTGTGTCCTATTTACATTTATACTTGTATTATCAGTATCACCTATTAGTCAGGGTACACTGGCTTGGGTCTCTAGGCTATTGGTAAGGGTAGTAATTCGGTTGAAAACAGTATAGACTGGAATACAGTTGTCCTTATTTAATTTCAGTACCTCGTCAATAATATCCTGGACAAGTTTGAACTCCTTTGCTATTGTGATATTTAGGCTGTTTCCTAGGTTGCTTTGAGTTGTTGCTGTGTTTTCTTAACCTGCATCTAGTGTTGAAATGTCCCCACCCTTTACAGTTAGCACGATGGCTTGGTTTATTTAGGTATTCCTGTAATCTGTACCTTTTGCCATATTCTCCCAGGTGGACCATTGTTGGGGTTTTTTGTTTAAACTGCAAGAGGACTGCATGTGATTTTTTACCTTGTTTATTTTTTAATCGTACTGCTCTTATGATATCCTGTCCTTGCCTTCTGATGTCCTGAGATATTGATTCAGCGTCTTGTGACAGGTTTACCCTGATTATTTTTTTGTTGGTCTCTTGGGGGATATTTGCTTTTGGGGTTTGTTTTGGAGGGCTGATTGTCCTGTGCTGGGTAACTGTTACTCGGAACGGGTCTATTTTTTCTATTTCAACATATTGTTTTGTAGTACTGCACCTGATAACTACATATTTTTGACAAGTGTGGACAATTTTAAATTCTCCCCTCTGGATTCTTAGAAGCTCAGTAGTTATGCTTCTATCACAAATGTTGCTGATATTTGTATCTAGGCTTTTTATAATTATAGTAAGATGGCGTGGGTGATAGGTGCATTTATGCTTGTTAGCTTTTGTTTTAGCCTTATTGGCATCCTGTGATGGTTTTAATTGTTTTGTTGGGTTCCCACAGATTTTTGCTTGCTCCCTGGTGTTATTAGGGGCGGCTTTTATTGTTGCTGTTGCATTAGCTGCCTTAACGTCTTTTGGATTATTATTACCTGTTGTTACTTTATTTGAGCTTTAACTTTAGAGCTCCCCTTCATTGGCCCTTTTCCCTTTCCTTGCATTATTGGACTTATTGTCACTTCAATTACTGTCTGTGTGTCAGGGATTTGGAGTACGGCTTCCTATTCGTCTGATTCTGTTCCTACTTTTGATGGACCTGCTACTTGGCTGTTGTGCACCTTAGCGCAGTTAGCTATCATAGCATTTGGTGTTGATGTTGCTACCTTATCTTTTGATATATTTTACTCCGCTTGGTTTGGTGATTTTGTTTCCTTCCCAACTTTCTGTAATACCTCAGCGTATGTGTTGGGTCTAGAAGTTTCTTTTTTCCCCTCCTCATTTGATGTTGTTTCTGGTGGGGTGGGAGTTCCAGAGCTGGGGTTAATTTATTTACCCCTCCCCTTCATTTGATGGTGTTACTGCTCGTTGCACACTTGGTTTAATTATTCTAACAGCTAGGGAGGGGTTCCATGATTTGTTTGTGAAACTAACTGAGTCATAGTCATAGTCTAACCCTTTTATTCAGATGTCTGTGTTGGGGGTGTGGGTCCTATTGAAATAAATTGGTGGTGAATTCAATGGGGATGTTCTGCCATATATGGCCGAATGGCCACACCTGCCTTCCACTGAAAAGTTCATCAGTGTTTCGTCATTATAATGACTCTTTTTGTTTGGACTTCTACTTCTGATGAGTCCTTATTTGGCAGGGGTAGGGTTGAACTGACGTCCAAGTTATTTAACCTAACTTTCCCTTTTGAATCTATTATGACTGAACCTATGTCCATGCGTGGGGTTGAATTTATGACCTTTGACCTGATTACAGGTTTCTTGTTTCTTATCCTTTTGTTCAATGTAACCATGTCCATTTAAGTTCCTAATATCCTAAGTTTAATAGGGATAGGGAAAGGTTTTTTGTTATGAGATTCACAAAGAGCTAGTTGATTAATCTGTGCTAAACAACAGTTGCTCAAGGAGAAAGTGTTGATATGATTAAATACCTCGTCAGATAACTGGATCTTAAGTGAATGTGAGGATTCTGCCCGGTATCCAGGCCCCAATGCTCAAAGTGATAAAAAAAAATACAGCAGTGATCTCTACTGGCTAGAGTATATGCGGGGATTCTGTCCAGGAAAATGCTAGTATGATATATAGCACCTGTTTTATAAGCGTGGCTGAAAATCTCACAATGCACTAGACCCCAA
Source organism: Margaritifera margaritifera (assembly GCA_029931535.1). Classification (NCBI taxonomy): domain Eukaryota; kingdom Metazoa; phylum Mollusca; class Bivalvia; order Unionida; family Margaritiferidae; genus Margaritifera; species Margaritifera margaritifera. The sequence goes on from JAQPZY010001651.1 coordinate 5,591,448, forward strand.
GTTAAAAGACAAAGGAATTACCATAACAATAGCAATTTGGCACCAAAATTTTGAGACAAAGGAAGAATGTACAATTTAATATTTTGGATACTGAAATTTCAAAATTTAGCTAACCATTGTTCAGGGAAATGTTTATTATTGTTATTTTGATTTAAAGATACAGGAATAGTTGTTAGAATCATATAAAAATCATAGAAAGGAAAAAAATATATATTTGTAGCCACACAATACAGAGTTTTCAACCCGAAGGTTTTACGCCTAATTTTCCTAATTTACCCTATATTTTTAATTGTAGAATTGTTACATGAGGTGGTGCAATCTTGGTGGCTTGCTGGCTGGCTGGATGTATGTACGGCTGGCTGGCTGGAATGGCGATGGTGGTGTAATAGTCCTCTATGTAGATAACTGAAATTATTGCCCCTTCTTCCTTACCCCAAGTACAACCCATCCACACAGTTGGTCAAGGTAGGTCATGTAGAACTAATGATATTGTGCAGAAACCCTTTTAGTATTTTTGTCTGCGATATTGACCTCGAGCTCTGACCTTTTGACTAAAAAATCAGTAGATTTTTTCCTTAAACCAAGTGCAAGTCATCTACAAAGTTTGTTAACCATAGATGATGGAGAACTCAAGTTATCATGTTGAAACCATTTTTCTTCTTTCAGAGTGACTTAGACCTTGGACCTTTTGATCGCGAAACTGATAGGGTTCTTTCTTACCCAATAGTGAAATCTATCCAAAAAGTCTGCTAACTGTAGATGGTGAAAAACTCAAGTGATTGTACAGAAACTGTTTTCCTTCTTTCAGTCAGTGACCTTGACCTCTGATCTTTTGATCCTGAAATCAATAGGCTTCTTCCTTACCCCAAGTACAAGCCATCCACAAAGAATGTTAACAGTAGATGGTCGACAACTAAAGTTATTGGGTGGAAACCAAATTGGTAACAAACAGATGGATGGACGGAAAATAACATAACATAATCTGATCTGCCTTATGGCGGGCATATATGTATAGTATAAACCAAATTATAAGTTTCTCAATACCAGTGAAATTTTGTAAGTATGTAGCAATACAAACAAAAAGATAAATTGTGACTCTAGCCTTACTCCTAAACAAAGTTATCGAAGACCATCATTTTTACAAATGTAAGCACAAGTTCAATATCTGATGCAAAGGCAGTTACATGACTATGGAGCCAGGAATCAAGATAAGGAATTCTGCAAATCATTTGAAAGTAAAGAATTTTGAACTATATATTTTCACTATTCCTTCATGAAAATACCATTGATGATTGTCAAGGAGTCGTATCTTGCTAGATTATGAAATGCTTTAAACTGTTCCAGTAAAGAAAAGTTTTTGGCAAAATGGCCTGTTTCTATGAAAAACACTGTCTATATTGTCAACTCCTTTTCAGCTCTGGAGCACTTGTACCATTGGTACAGGGGGTGGATGAAGGAGAATAGAACCAAACACAGGAGGAAGATGTCAGTCTGTAAGACACAGAAAATATATTTAGACATAATATGATTCTGACAATGAAAATTTACACGTTAAGTGCAGTTATAAATGTCAGTATGAAAGTGCGGGACTGATAGGAACTCTATTTGCACTTCAGTGATTCCATGTTCAGCTCCAAATGCCAGCCTATCTATTGGTGAAGCAAATTGGTTACCTCCCTTGATCGATGTACCCTGTGTTCCAGAAATGAAAGAAATTCTACTGGTCCAAATGTTACCTTGGAGACATCATCTGATACAATGAAATCTTGCACTATGTTTCTAGCATCTTCACAAATAAGGGCTATAGTATTGTGCTCACATCGAATGCAGTATTATATGAATATAGAACACTGTAATGGTCACATCGAATGCAGTATTATATGAATATAGAACACTGTAATGGTCACATCAAATGTAGTATTATAAGAATATAGAACACTATAATGGTCACATTGAATGCAGTATTATATGAATATAGAACACTGTAATGGTCACATCAAATGCAGTATTATATGAATATAGAACACTGTAATGGTCACATCGAATGCAGTATTATATGAATATAGAACACTGTAATGGTCACATCAAATGCAGTATTATATGAATATAGAACACTGTAATGGTCACATCGAATGCAGTATTATATGAATATAGAACACTGTAATGGTAAGTTCTGTAATGCTGTAATTAACTGTTTGTTTTGTTTTGTTTTTGTTTTTTTTTTAAATCGATGCTATCCACAGTCTACGCCACATCTTTTTGTGTATAAGGAACATTTTTCTGGCAATTTTTTCCACAGTACACCATGGGTGTGACTTTGTACATGGGAATTTACATAAACTAAAAGTCATACATAAGAACTGTCTGAATGGGAGGATGATACTCCTGGTATCAACAATGCCTCTTGTCCCTCCCATCAATGTCTGAAAACTTATGTTTTTGGGGAAAATGAATTACGATATGAATTTTCAAGGTCAGAAGGTATACACTACTCGTGTTTGTACAAGTAATTCAAATAACTATGCTCATACCAGTGATATCTCACACAATAAGGAATAATCAAATGAAATTTTACATAATTTGTAGCAATCTGACAGTATAACACCATGAGTATGATTTCTCAGAAACAAGAATCCATCGAAGGATGTCTGAAGTGCACCATTTTCATTTAGTTTCTTACATGTAAATTCTCAACTTAAAGGGCACATTTTGTTCATTTTCTATTACTCATGCTGGTAGTCAATAAAGTGATTTAATTATCATGGAGAATATTTCAACCTAAGCTATGACTAGCTCGCGTCTCAAAAGCCACTAGCTGTACTCATACCTCACTGAATACTTTCTAATTTGACAAGTCTAGATGAAAAATTATAGCTATTACTGAGGATAGTGGAGATGGGAATACTGAGACCAAGGTTACACTACTTTTCTAAGTCCCATATAGAAAGTATTGATTGCTTTACTGTGCATAAACAGTTGAGATGAAATTTTAATGCTTTTGATGCCCTTATTTGGTTATTAGCTATCTAAACATATTTAAATGTATATATGGAAATTCCTTAATTATTGCCATTTTGTTCTTTTACATTTTAACAAGAAGTTCATGTGGGCCTGATATTGATAACCTGACACACACTGATCTAAAAGGCAATGCAGTAGCAATAATGCAGATGCCTCGGGTTGAAAAGATACCCATGTCAGGATAATTTTGAACCATTTGGTTGAAATTGATGGCATTGAACACATTGTTTAACAGTATTTCTACTTTGAGTAACTTCAGCTGGAGTAGATGGTGTATTAGCATATTTTCTATGAATGTGAAAGGTGTTCATACTTGAACTCTACCTTTTATCCAGTATGGTCTGATATGGCCAGGCAGTTTTGAAGAGAAAGTTGTTATATGTTAGTCTTTTTTATATATAAGTTACAATATCCATAGTTGATGGGAGATGATTATCATTTGTAGTTTTTCCACCTGGTTGCTTTGGAAGCCACACCACTGTTAGGGGAGCCACCTCAAACAATTCTGGCACAGCATATTCTAAGGAACATTCCTATCAAGTTTTATCAAAATTGGCAGAGTAATAAACAGTGTTTCTATCTGGTTTCTATGGAAGTCACAACATTCTTAGAGAAGCCACCCTTGACATAAATCTGGTAGAACATGTCCAAAGAATTGCTCCTACCATGGTTGATCAAAACTGGCTAAGCAGTTCTGAAAAGGCAGTCAAAAACAGTTCTTCTACCTGGTTGCTATGGAAGCCACACCACTGCTAAGGGAGTCATCTCAAAAATAATTCTGGCAGAACATGTCCTATGAAAAACTACCAAGTTTGATTAAAATTGGCAGAAATGTTCTAAAGAGGCTGAAAGTAGGTTTTCCACCTAGTTGCTGTGAAAACCACACCATTACTAATGGAGCCACCTTGGACACAAATCTGGGAGAACGTGTCCTAAGAATTATTCCTACTCCATTGAGTCAAAGTTTTTTCAGGTATTCTAGAGAAATTGAAATACAGTTTTCCACATACTTGCTATGGAAGCCACACAACTGCTAGGAGAGCCACCACACACACACACAAATCGGATAGAGCATACCCAAAGAGACATTCCTGCCAAGTATGATCAAAATTAATGAAGCCATCATGAAGAAGTTGATAATGGGTTTTCCTTATGGTTGCTATGGAAACCACAATACTACAAGGAGAGCCATACCAAACACAATTCTGGTAGAGCATGTCCAATAAACCATTTCTACCATGTTTCATCAAAATTGGCTCTACAGTTCTAAAGAAGTTGAAAATAATTTTTCAATTTTGGTTGCTACGGAAGTTAAACCATTGCTAGGGGAGCCACCTTACATACTACATGTACATTGATAGAGTAAGTCCTTCAGAAACATTTGTACCAAATTTAATCAAAATTGGCTCTGCCATTCTGGGAACAAGTTGAAAATAGGTTTTCCATATGGATGCTATGGAAGCCACACTGTTACTATAGGAGTCACCCCAGATACAATTTTAATAGAGTGTGTCCCAAGAAATATCTTTATTCCTTAATCAATTTTCATCATAATTGGCATAGTTGTTGTGGAAAGAATCTGAAAATAAGTTTTCCTTATGTTGCTATGAAATCCCACACAACTGTTAGATGAGCCACTGAAACAAAAGTTTGATTGATGAAAGAACATATCCTAAGAAACATTTATACCAAGTTTGATAATACTGGCTCAGCCATTCTGGAGAAGTTGAAAATAAGTTTTCCACATGGTTGCTTTGGAAGTCACCATTAGTCACCATGGACACAATTTTGGTAGAGCATGTCCTAAGGAACATTCCCGCCAAGAATGATCCAAACTAATCCGAGGTTTTTGGGAACAAGTAAACAACAGTCAGTGTGGGTGGATGGACAGACAGAAGAACAATGTACGAAGAGCCATGCCATAAGTTTACATGACCATCAGCTATGAGAGCTAAAAATTGGGTCCATGAAAATCCTCCTGATTTTAAGTGAAATCTCCTGATAAAATGTTGTATATACAAAGAAGTCATCATATTTCTGATCCATCTGACAAATGACAATACTGCCTAGATGAAAGTCTTGTATTGTGGTACCTCACTATAAAATCCCTGAGTATACATCAGTCCCTCTTAAAACACAGATATAGTTTTGGATCCAATTAAATTAGTTCAGATTTGTTTTATAATTGCTATTTATTTCACTTATAGTTTAAGTTCTTGACTTTCGAGAACCAATTATAATGTAGTTTCTCATCTTTAAATAATCTATTTTTAATAATTTGTGCTTTAATATGACACAGCCTTGTCAGAACACACCTCATTATGACATGGCTTTATACAGGTCATTTTGTACATCTCCGATGAACAGCACTATAGACTGGGAGAACTGTATATGCTTCAATTTTATCTTTTTTACTTCATAAAAAAACAAAGAAATTTTCTGAGTAGTTAATAAGTACAGTAAAGCCTGTATTATGATATCACCTGTCTTAAACAGACACAGACAGTTTTTAAAAGTCCTGTAAACTAATTTATTGTATAAATAAACATAAAGCAGTCACTCATCTTCAAAGGACATTTTTCTTGCTGTAAATAAATAAGTGAATAATAAATAAATAAATAAGACATATTTAACTGTAATTTAATATCAAAACCAGGCATATGAAACAAACATGCTGCTGTTAAGTTGATAACAAAGAGGGATCACTTACGTTTTGAAACTTTGGACAAAATATGCACATTATGCCATGAAAACTATTTTAGTTTTTTTGCTTTGGGGTGTATCTTATACTAATTTACATGCAGTATATATTAACAGTTGTTTGTGTGGCATGCAAAGCACAACTAAGAACAGTTTGGAGTTATAAAGTTGTTGATCTGTTTTTCTAAGGATTTTGCTGTGTGTTCCTTTTTGGCCAACCTCCAAAATCTTGCTTTACAGTATGTAAAATTTCATTTATATACTGTATATACTTGTTTATAAGTTGAGTTCAACTGCAAACAACATAGACCCTGACCTGCCATTGCGTAATGCACCAGCAGATCAGGGTCTATGTTGTTTGTTCTACTGATTACTCCTAACAAACTGCATAGATCCAGATCTGCCAGCACATTATGTGACGGCATGTCTGGGTCTGTGCAGTTTGCAGTTGGATTCGACTTATAAGCAAGTATATGCATTAAGTAAACAGCAATACTATTACAATGCCCAAAAGAATACTCACATGAAGAGGGGCTCCCACATAGGTTTCAGCCCATGTGAAGAATGCAAACTGTAATAACGCAAACAGACCTCCAGAAATAATCATGATTCCACAAAGCATGCCAAAATACTCACTCGGAAACCTGGAATAAATTATACATATTATACATACACAGAGGCAAAAAATACAGTAGCAACATGATTCATTAATTCATGTAAGAGTAGCAGCAGGATTCATTAATTCATGTGTAAGAGTAGCAACAGGATTCATTAATTCATGTGTTAGAGTAGCAACATGATTAATTAATTCATGTGTAAGAGTAGCAACAGGATTCATTAATTCGTGTGTAAGAGTAGCAACAGGATTCATTATTTCATGTGTCAGAGTAGCAACATGATTCTTTAATTCGTGTGTAAGAGTAGCAACATGATTAATTAATTCATGTAAGAGTAGCAACAGGATTCATTAATTCGTGTGTAAGAATAGCAACAGGATTCTTTAATTCGTGTGTAAGAGTAGCAACAGGATTCATTAATTCATGTGTAAGAGTAGCAACAGGATTCATTAATTCATGTGTCAGAGTAGCAACAAGATTCATTAATTCATGTGTAAGAGTAGCAACAGGATTCATTAATTCGTGTGTAAGAGTAGCAACAGGATTCATTAATTCGTGTGTAAGAGTAGCAACAGGATTCATTAATTCGTTTGTAAGAATAGCAACAGGATTCATTACTTCGTTTGTAAGAATAGCAACAGGATTCATTAATTCATGTGTAAGAGTAGCAACAGGATTCATTAATTGGTATGTAAGAGTAGCAACAGGATTCATTAATTCGTGTATAAGAGTAGCAACAGGATTCATTAATTCGTGTGTAAGAATAGCAATATGATTCATTAATTGGTTAAAAAGAATAGCAACAGGATTCATTAATTCATGTCTAAGAATAGCAACAGGATTCATTAATTCATGTAATTTCTTAATATTTTAAGAAGCAAACTTTTATATATGTTCAAAACCCATACAGAAATGGTAATCAGCAGTAAGAACACCACAACCATAACTGCCACAATTTGACTCCATAAATGTACAAAATGACATATGACTAAGTAATATTGCAAAGAAAAATCTGTATAGATAAATGAATATTGCATACAGTGAACCCTGTTAATCTAGACACTTTTCTTCCCCTGTTTTCTTGTGAATTAACAGAGAATATGCATTAAGAAATCACATTAAAAAAATCCCATCCCAATAACTGTCATTCATGTTTTGCTTTGTGTATTCTTGGAAAGACACTTAGTTCCAGTTTGCACATTAAAATGCTGAAGGTGCCATTAAAAACCATCTAACCAACCATTGATATTTTGAAACATTTAGATAAGCAGTCCAGATTTACAAGGCATTACTGTATATTTCTACAGATAACTGATATAATTATGTCACTGTCAAACATCATACAAAGATCTGATACTCAGACAGATTCATTTTTTTCCCATCCTGTTATTTTCCTTTTCTGATGGATGGATTAATGGATGAATGGATGGACAGACAGATAGAGAGATATACAGATAGACAGATCAACAAACAGGTAGGTAAGTAGACAAATAAATAGATTGATAGATAGATACAGACATATATAGATAAACCGACTGTTATACAGATTGATAGATACAGACTTATATAGATAAACAGACAGGTAGTCAGATAAATAGATCAATAGATAGATACAGATATATATAGATAAACAAATTGATGGACAGATAGATAAACACAGATGGTTGGATGGATAGATATATAGACAGAAGGATGTGGATATTGATGATGACAGATACAGCTATGAACAAAAATAAATATATGTGACCTACATTGCACTGAGGAAAGCAGTTGCCATGCTGTAGAGGAAGGACCTAAAGAGTGTCATGATGAAAAAAATCAAGTACAGCAGACCCTGCACCGGAATTAAAACCAGTATTGATAGCAGGACAGCCAGAAAACTGGCTATTGCTAGAGGCAACACAGCAGGCATTATCATTTGTCGCAGGCTTGACTGACTATCTGTAAGAAAAAAAAAACGATCAAAATTTAGTCATATATCATATATCAAATTTTATTGCAATAAACATGCCAAGTTTCATAAATATATACTGTATTTTCCATATGTTTTAACGGACGCTATAATTCTTTTGCAAAACGAATATTTGTAATGCCTTGTCACTTTTGGATTTTTTTCCAAACTTGTGTTTTTAGACACAATTTAAGAAAACTTGATGTTTCATTTCGAGTAAAAGTAATATTTGCCAGTAATAAACAGAGATGAAGTTCACTTCAATCGGTCAGCAAGAAATATTTAATTTTGATCATGAACTTGCCAATAACTACTGGTACAATAATTTTAAATACATATACTCTGTGTCAACTGGCATAAAAATTTGACTTCTCCTTTTGTTATGAATTCCATTTTGTGCAGGTTACCACCTGACTGCCTATGTCTAAAAATGAGGCCCAGCATGGGGATGAAATATGTATATGATAGTGAATGCACAATGATGTCAGGAAGATTTCAGTAGATGTGATATGTCATGTTGATTTCTTTATCACATCGAAAACTAATAAATGCAGAGCTTCAAGCCTAGAATTCATAAAACATTTCAATTAAAAGACTTAGAAATACACTCGTTATTTACTTGATATGTCGTCTTACTTTTCGAATGGCTCATGTGAAAACTTAGAAGAGTTTGCAGTGATATTTTACATAGCAAAACTACTGTCGAAGCGAACAAATTTTACAGTGATATTTTACACAGCAAAACTACTGTCAAAGTTTACAAATTTTACAGTGATATTTTATACAGCAAAACTACTGTCAAAGCTTAAAAATTTTACAGAGCAAAAACTACTGTCAAAGCTTAAAAATTTTACACAGCAAAACTACTGTCAAAGCGAACAAATTTTACACAGCAAAACTACTGTCGAAGCTTACAAATTTTACAGTGATATTTTGTACACAGCAAAACTATGTCAAAGCTTACAAATTTTACAGTGATATTTTACACAGCAAAACTACTGTCAAAGCTTAAAAGTTTTACAGAGCAAAACTACTGTCGAAGCTTAAAAATTTTACACAGCAAAAACTACTGTCGAAGCGAACAAATTTTACACAGCAAAACTACTGTCAAAGTTTACAAATTTTACAGTGATATTTTAGCAAAACTATTGTCGAAGCTTACAAATTTTACACAGCAAAACTACTGTCGAAGTTTGCAAATTTTACAGTGATATTTTACACAGCAAAACTACTGTCGAAGCTTACAAATTTTACAGTAATATTTTACACAGCAAAACTACTGTCAAAGTTTACAAATTTTACAGTGATATTTTCACAGCAAAACTACTGTCGAAGCTTACAAATTTTACAGAGCAAAACTACTGTCGAAGCTAACAAATTTTACAGTGATATTTTACACAGCAAAACTACTGTCAAAGCTTACAAATTTTACAGTGATATTTTACACAGCAAAACTATTGTCGAAGGTTACAAATTTTACACAGCAAAACTATTGTCAAAGTTTACAAATTTTACAGTGATATTTTACACAGCAAAACTACTGTCGAAGCTTACAAATTTTACAGTGATATTTTACACAGCAAAACTACTGTCAAAGTTTACAAATTTTACAGTGATACTTTACAGAGCAAAACTATTGTCGAAGCTAACAAATTTTACAGTGATATTTTACACAGCAAAACTACTGTCAAAGTTTAAAAATTTTACAGTGATATTTTACACAGCAAAACTACTGTCAAAGTTTAAAAATTTTACAGTGATATTTTACACAGCAAAACTACTGTTGAAGCTTAAAAATTTTACAGTGATATTTTACACAGCAAAACTACTGTCAAAGCTTACAAATTTTACAGTGATATTTTGCACAGCAAAACTACTGTCAAAGTTAAAAAATTTACAATGATATTTTACACAGCAAAACCAGTTAAAACTTACAAATTTTACAGTGATATTTTACACAGCAAAACTATTGTCAAAGTTTACAAATTTTACACAGCAAAACTATTGTCAAAGTTTACAAATTTTACAGTGATATTTTACACAGCAAAACTACTGTCGAAGCGTACAAATTTTACAGTGATATTTTACACAGCAAAACCACTGTCAAAGTTGACAAATTTTACAGTGATATTTTACAGAGCAAAACTATTGTCGAAGCTAACATATTTCACAGTGATATTTTACCCAGCAAAACTACTGTCAAAGTTTAAAAATTTTACAGTGATATTTTACACAGCAAAACTACTGTCAAAGTTTAAAAATTTTACAGTGATATTTTACACAGCAAAACTACCGTTGAAGCTTAATAATTTTACAATGATATTTTACACAGCAAAACTACTGTCGAAGCTTACACATTTTACAGTGATTTTTTACACAGCAAAACTACTGTCGAAGTTTACAAATTTTACAGTGATAATTTACAAAAATTTTGCAGTGATATTTTACACAGTAAAACTACTGTCGAAGCTTACAAATTTTACAGTGGTATTTTACACAGCAAAACTACTGTCAAAGTTTACAAATTTTACAGTGATATTTTACACAGCAAAACTACTGTCAAAGTTTACAAATTTTACAATGATATTTTAGACAGCAAAACTACTGTTGAAGCTTAAAAATTTTACAGTGATATTTTAAACAGCAAAACTACAGTCGAAGCTTACACATTTTACAGTGATATTTTGCACAGCAAAACTGTCGTAGTTTACAAATTTTACAGTGATATTTTACACGGCAAAACTACTGTAAAAGTTTACAAATTTTACAGTGATATTTTAAAGAGCAAAACTACTGTCAAAGTTTACAAATGTTACAGTGATATTTTACACAGCAAAACTACTGTTGAAGCTTACAAATTTTACAGAGCAAAACTACTGTCGAATCGTACAATTTTTACACAGCAAAACTACTGTCAAAGCTTACAAATTTTACAGTGATATTTTACACAGCAAAACTAATGTCAAAGTTTACAAATTTTACAGAGCAAAACTATTGTCGAAGCTAACAAATTTTACACAGCAAAACTATTGTCAAAGTTTACAAATTTTACAGTGATATTTTACACAGCAAAACTACTGTCAAAGTTTAAAAATTTTACAGTGATATTTTACACAGCAAAACTACTGTCAACGTTTACAAATTTTACAGTGATATTTTACACAGCAAAACTACTGTCAAAGTTTACAGTGATATTTTACACAACAAAACTGCTGTCAAAGTTTACAAATTTTACAGTGCTATTTTACACAGCAAAACTACTGTCAAAGCTAACAAATTTTACAGTGATATTTTACACAAAAAAACTATTGTCAAAGCTTACAAATCTTACAGTGATATTTTACACAGCAAAACAGCTGTCAAAGTTTACAAATTTTACAGTGATATTTTACACAGCAAAACTATTGTCGAAGCTAACAAATTTTACAGTGATATTTTACACAGCAAAACTACTGTCAATGTTTACAAATTTTACAGTGATATCTTACACAGCAAAACTATTGTCAAAGCTTACAAATTTTACAGTGATATTTTACACAGCAAAACTACTGTCGAAGCTTACAATTTTACAGTGATATTTTAAAGAGCAAAACTACTGTTGAAGCTTACAAATTTTAAAGTGATATTTTACACAGCAAAACTACTGTCAACGCTTACAAATTTTGCACAGCAAAACTACTGTCGAAGCTTACAAATTTTACAGTGATATTTTAAAGAGCAAAACTACTGTCAAAGCTTTCAAATTTTACAGTGATATTTTACACAACAAAACTATTGTTGAAGCTTACAAATTTTACAGAAGTTACTTCTAATAGCTTTGTTATTATTGTATGTCAAAATTATTAGCAAATTCACAGTCTTAATCTTGAAGGTTATATAAATTCAAGGACGTGTGTTGGAATGCCAAGTCAAATGTCATTGCTATGTACAAATTTGCATGCATGTATGTATGTATGTATGTATGTACGTACGTATGTATGTATGTACGTACGTATGTATGTATGTATGTATGTATGTATGTATGTATGTATGTATGTATGTATGTGTGCAGATAGATAAAGAGAGAGATAGAGAAAGAGAGACACAGAGAGAGAAAAGATTCCTGATTTTGTATATTAAGCCAAACACAATAAAAACAACATCAAAGTATGAAAAGAAATATGATTTAAATTTTTAATGCTGGAATATATTTATTCATTCAATTTCAAGCATTTTGTCCATAACCTCTTTTGGTCATTAGGCATAAAGCCTTCAAATTTATTATCAATGTCATCATGATAATCCACACTGTGTCACTGTTACTTATTTCAGGTCACATAATGCACACAATATATCTATCCATCATAATTATTACTGACAATATTATGTTCCACAGTGTTACCTATAAAAAAAATAGCAACTTAAATAACTTCCAACAGTAGTAGGTATCCTATTTATACTTAAAGATGATGATTTTTCTAAAATTTTAATCCAGGTCATGGTACTGATTACATAATGAAAACAGTATTATCTCTATTGTTATTACAAACCACAATCACTGTTTTATCTCATTCAAAAAAACATTCAAGAGTCGGAATGGATTAGTAAATTCAAAGGAATTGTGCATTAAAACAAAAAAAATCAAAGAGTTGGTATGGATTAGTAAATTCAATGGAATCATACAGCAAAACAAAAAATTATCCTTGTTGGCAGCATTAAGTACCGTGTCCTGCAGATAATTTACCAGTTCTTTGGTTTATAAACAAGTAATAAAACCAAAAGAATGAGAAAAAAAGAATGAAAACAAAAAGAGAATGACAATTAAAAGTTTTTTTTTTATTTCAGAATCTTAACATATTAATCACACTGACTCATAATACTGATTATATATTGCTGCCCATTTGTGGTACTTAGCCTTCCTAGGTTTGCATACAACTAAGCCCCTATGAAGCCTCTCACTGTTATTGCTTAATGACTGACCATTATACATGAATTTCTACTATTGATACCAAAAATACATGCATTTTTCTGTCATAAATACCATCAAAATCATAATTCATTCCAAAATCTTTTATTTAGTTTATTTTCATTTCTTATTTGCACAGAAATAAAACGAGTGGATTTATAGGGGAGATTTTACACAACCAGTGATTATATATCAGAGGGTTAAAAACTGGAGTCAGAAATCACTAAAATGGTGGTTCTCTTGGAAAATACACATGAAGTTGTGGCTGTAATAAAGGTATGGCTGCATTTTCTGGCGGATGGATATGTATCAAATACAAAAATAAATGCCAAGTAGTATCTGTTTTTCATTAATTGTCCTTCACATAAAGATAGAAAAATGGCTTCTTTTACTCCCTTGCTTGAGGTGTGGTGGGGGGAGCATATTTTTTCTTTCCCTGTTTGTTTTCAGACACCAAATTAAATAATTTGATGTCTTCAGACAGCAAGAAAAATAATTATTTCAAAAAATAATTATTTTTTGCCATCTGAAAACATGCATGTTTGTTCTACTGATTAGTCATTACAAACTGCATTGACTCAGATCTGCCACTGCATTATGCAACAGCAGATCTGGATCTATGCAGTTTGCAGTTGGTATCGGATTATACATGAGTAAATATGGTATATAGTCTATTTTACATGTCATTTGCATGAAAAACCAAATAAATAACCATCTCTTCTGTAGGATTCTCCTCTTTGATTCATCCAGCCATACTCTAACAGCGTGGGAGAAGTCTACAATAGTAGTCCCCTCCAACGTTACAATTTTATGTCCCTCCAACATTACAGTCATCAGTCTTTGTGAAGTTTCTGCTTTCAAGTGATTTCTCGAGGATGTGATAATATTGTTCTTTTTATCTACAGCTGTGGAATCCAATTCTTCACTGGAAGTTTCACTTTCCATTTGACTTTCATCTTGGTTTTTTGGGTTTTAGCAGCTTGTTCATTAGAATCATATATGAGATTAGGAGAATGGGGGAAAATAATTAGTCAGAGCATACCGACCAATGCAATAAAAAAAGACTGCTTGATGGATTCTGTTCATTTTCATAAAAACAATAATTGAGAACCTCAGACATTTAATAATTGGTTGGTTCATGTGTATTAGATTCAAGAAAAAAAATAACTTGTTCATTTTTTTGGCACCACTTTTAGCGCATGAAATCTTTTTTGTGGGGCTTGGTGTATTATCTTGCACAAATCCTGGCTTAAACACTGGGTGTATGATGCATGACCCTTAGTTCAGTGTTAAAAATCTGGTCCAGTGATAATTATTTCAATAATTAAAGTGGCTCGAGGAGAGACTCCAAAACGTTTTTATGTAGATTCTTGCATAGCAGCAACAGTGTTTTAATTCTGATACCTGCCTCAAGTTCATACATAAGATTTCCATGTGTAGAAACTATATTCTATACACAGGGTTCCAATGTGTTGCTTGTAAATGGTGTTATGAGATGTAGATTTCTGCTTTAACAGCATATCAGTGTACGAATTTCAGATATACAATAATATTCTACAAAAGTGTCAGTTTAATACAGTAACTGATGTAAAAGATATACAACTTGCAAAAACATTAGCACAAAACCTTAACATTGATGATGCTGGAAAAATGATAACCAGATCTCACCACTTGCAGGCAAAACAATAAAACTGCACTGAAGCTCTGAATTTTGAGGAAAGTATTAATGTCCTGGCCTCAATTTCACTAAAATTCTCAAAATGTCTCCTCAAATTGAGATTTTACATTATCTTGCTTATGATACTGTGAATTCACTATTTTAGTGGGTACCAATTTATTTTAATTTCATGGCTGCCTCAAATCTCGAATTTAATTACCAAATGAACAATGATCTTTCTGTGGAAAACAATGGACTCCTTCCCCATTTAGCAAATTCTAGTACAGTATATACTCATGTATAAGTCTGGTCCAATTAAAAACAACATAGACCCTGATTTTCCATCGCATAATGCACAAGCAGATCAGTCTATGTTGTTTGTTCTACTGATTAATCCTAACAAACTACAGAGACACAGATCTGCAAGTGCATTATATGACAGAAGATTTGGGTCTGTGCAGCATGCAGTTGGATCCAATTTATAAGTGTATACGGTACCCACAAAAGTATAATTTTTCATAAAAATTAATACACATAAAAATAAATGAATTCACAGTACTTCAGACAATATTAGTACTTTTGTCAGAAGTAGAGATAGTGGAATGCATAAAAAAAATAACTTTTAACTTTTAAAACTTAACACATGAAAACCTTTTTATTCTTGAAAAAAAGATTTAAGGAATTCCTCCATTGAGAGAAAATGCTTACAATTTCCTCTGAGATAAGTCATGACTCCTTTAAAGTAAATGTAAGATTTTATGCATGTATTTTAATCCCTGGTGCCTGCTGAATATTCTGTAAAAAAAATCATGATAACCAACCAAGCAATAAGAAAGATATTCAAAAATCTCAATTTGAGGAAGAAATTTTGAAATATTTAATGAAACATGGTCCTGGAGATGTCAATTACTTAGGTCAAGTACGACAACAAGATGCATACAATAATATGAACATCTCTATCATCATTCTATTTTTCATACACTTTCAAACTCACAATTGAGTTTGCTAGTATTTTAAAACCTTTATAGAATTTTTCTACAATGTCATTACTGATATTCTCTTCTCTCCAATGTTTTTGGAAAAAGTTTTCTTTGGGAATAATTTTTAATATCATTTAATTCACTTTTTCATGTACATATTATATGCTTCAAGTTTTACACTGGTATAATCAACGGCACATTAAGTAATCTAAATATATACAACAATGCCCTATCATCAAAGGATATTAAACTTGTAATTTTCGTTTAATTTGGTTACAAATGCCTTGATTAGCAAGTAACACAAAAACTGATAAGAAAAGTTTTACCATTCCATCAACATTGTAGTAAAATGACAAGATATTTGTTGATTGCTATGTCATGCTAGCTTCACCATTGCATGATCCCTACTAATAATCCAACCATAACCCTGACTATAGACATATTAAGACAGATATGTCATTGTGACCTACTTTTGCCAGTGATGGTTAGTACTTCTCAGGATAAATGCACCCATCAAGTTTCCTGACTAAAAATCTGTTCATTAAGCCCATTTTCTCTGAAACTGTAACTGCCTACTCTATTGATGAGAACAAAGACATTAATGCCTACTCTATTGCCGAGAACAAAGACGTTAATGCCTACTCTAATGATGAGAACATAGATGTCAATGCCTACACTAATGACAAGAACAAAGATGTCAATGCCTGCTCTAATGACAAGAACAAAGATGTCAATGCCTACTCTAATGACAAGAACAAATATATTAATGCCTACACTAATGATGAAACAATGATGTCAATGCCTACTCTAATGACAAGAACAAAGATGTTAATGTCTACTCTAATGATGAGAATAAAGATGCTGTGAAGAAAGTAATGTCTATCTGTTGTGTAAGCTGCATGAACAAGACCAAGATAGGGAAACATAAAGATGCATTTATACTTGCAAAGCAGCTCTTCTGCCAGTCATAGACAACTCCAGCAAGGAAAGAGGAGAGAAGACCAAACATCATGATGTAGAAGCAAATGTCGGTGAAGTGGCTCACTGAAAGGCAAGGATATGCAAACCATATCAAGTAAGATTCAAAGATTTCAGGCCTTGTATCAGAATACTTTTTCTTTATTTCTTTTCTAATGGCATCAAGTTTTCAAAACTTATATGCAGCCATTCAAAATATTTTAAAAATATATAAAGTTGTATATCAATCAAAGGCACAGCATATCCAGTGAAATGTCTATAAATGCCACATAAGTGTTGTGTATATGGAGGTTTCTTTTGTGATCGAGTGTCTTACATATGGAAGTGTCCATTGTGAACAAGTGTCTTATCTATGGCAGTGTCCTTTGTGATCCAGTATCCTGTATATGGAAGTGTATTTTGTGATCAGGTGTACTGTATATTGAAGTATATTCTGTGGTCAGGTGTCCCATATATGAAACTGTCCTTTGTGATTAGGTATACTGTATTTGGAAGTATTTGTTTTGTAGTCAGGTGTCCTGTATATGGAAGTGTCATTTGTGATCAGGTCTCCGGTATATGGAAGTATCAGCTGTGTGATCAGGTGACCTTCATATGGAAGTGTCCTTTGTGATCAGTGTTCTGTTTATAGAAGCATCTGTTTTATGATCAGGTGTCATGTATATGGAAGTGTCTGCTTTGTGGTAGGTGCCCTATATGTGGAAGTGTCTGCTATGGCAGAGTTTGATGTAACTGGGTCACAAATATATCAAGTCAATCAGTCAAGAAACACATGATCAAAATCCAATGTGAATATTGATCTGGAAAGTCAAATCACACCTGGCTTGACTTTCATAAAGATTCTCAACCTGAGAATGTACTCAACTCAAAATTGTGTCCCTCTCTAAAATCTTAATAATATCACATTTAAGGTATGTATCTTGATATAAAGTCTCAAATTCACCAGCTCTTTTTTAATCACAGATCCAATGCAATTATCCTACTGTGGTTTACAAACAATCAGCATGCAAAGATTGAGCTGAGATTTACCCAAGGTTTAAACATTTTATGACAACTAGACCATTATGCATCAGAGAAATCTAAAGGCACTCAATGTACAATGAAAATCATCAGGTCATTTATTGTTCTTTTCAAAATGTTATATAACTTTTAAAAACTCAATACAAAATTGTAAATTTTCCATGCTGCTACTTGGCTGGTACCACCACTGCTGGAAAAATAATGCATATGCTTTGTTGATAACACAGCTGAGTTAACACAACGAGATGATGATGACAACATAAATAACACTGAGGTGTGTAGTGCAAAACGTAATGTAGAGTGCATGTTCCTAATTCATGCATTTATAAATTATTACCCATTTTATCATCTTTATTCAGGACCCTGTTTAGGTATGGATTGAGTGTTCCTATCATATAGTAGAACCTCAGCTGTAGAATACACAGCCAAAATACATGGATGATGAATAGGGGCTGTCTAACACAGCTCATCAGAGTGGGTAATTCTTTCTTCTCAGAGTTGTCTTCCTTGAGGGCTCCTGTCTTCTCATCTACCACTTCATCTATGAAATGCAATACAATCATTATTGTCACACAAATTAAATGCAGAATATGAATTTTTAGTGAATGTTGTGTTTTGCAGGGTTCTGTGAGTAATATTGAACACATTTTCTCTTGATTTTCAGTCCATGTATGATAGTAAACCACTCTTTGTTTGAATTTGACTGCTAGTTGTTATTTGAACTTCCCCAGAAAAATAATAAAACAAAATTACAAAAAATTATCATCTGCATTGGGATGTAAAAATACATATGAAATAAATCTGCTGAGCAACCTGGGAAGGCTGCCTGTTGTACTGTTGATGTAGGTCACACCAGGTTGACTTGAACCCTTTGGGATTCAAGGTCTGTGAGGTGAAAGATGGAGAAAGTCTTGTTTGACCTCCACCCCACAGCTTTCATGTTAACTAAGAAACTGCTGTGCTAGAATACTATGCTGAATGCAACTGCCCTAACCTTGTGAGCTAATATGCATAAGAAACTCATCTGGTCTTGGGTAATTTCCATGTAAGCTGAGCAGATAGTCCAACATGTCCAGGATGACAGAGCCTCAATGGAAATATTGTTCCGTCCTTCTTTGAATGGTCAGAACAAACAAGATCTCCCTTTTCTGATCAGCTCTGTCTGCTGCAGGTAGCAAATGCCCTGACAAGGTTCCATAGATGCTCTTGGAAAGGTTCCAAGGAACAAAGCATCTTCAAAACAAAGGACTGATTTTCCATGAGCGGTAGCCTGTTCATGGCAATGAAAGTGGGAACCATCATGAGAGAAACCAAACTGTTGTGGCAGAACTGCAAACAGTATGGGTTGATCAATAAGGAGTCTATCTTGCTGATTCTGTCTGCCGTAACAAGAGTGATTAGTGTGCAGGTCTTGGATAAAAGGTTGGTCACTGACACTCTGGACAGTGGTTCAATGGGTGCCTTATACAGCAACATCAGGACCCATGGCATGTTTGGGGCAAGGGATCAAGGGCTTTGGTCAAGACAGATCAAAATTTGCATTCAATGATGGCGAAATGTGTCTAAGATTGTGGAATTGTAGCCCCTGATTGCCAAAAGATTTTTTTAGCCCCATAAAGTCAAAGGAAGAATTTAGCTATCTGTGGTACCAAGCCTCACTGGGGACAGATGCATCTTTGCTCGCACCACTGGGAGAAAACTCTCCATTTCCCCTTGTAACCTTTTAAGGTGTTGGACCTTCTTGCCCAAGCAATTCTGTCCACCACTTGTTTGGAAAACTGTTTTCTTCTGAGGGCTTCATTAATATAAGCCTGGCATGCAAGCTGAAAATCTGAGTTCTGATGGAAAACCAGTATGCTCATTGTTTCAGCAGGTGAGAAGGCAAGATTTTCTTGAGAATCTCCACCATCAGGTGCAGGAGGTGGCTTCTATATTCTTCCCATATGAGAGGAGCTATCAAGATTAGTCAACACTTGGATTCCCTCACTTTCTGCATGACTTTGGGAATCAGAGGGGGTCAGGGGAAAGGTGTATGTGTCAAGACCTTTCCAGTTCTGGAAAAGCGAATTGTCTGCCGAGGCTTCCAGATCTGGGATCAGTGACACAAAGGACAGGAGCTTGGCATTCCACTTCATTGCAATGAAATCCACAAGAGGATTACCGCAGCAAGTGCAGATACGACTGACAAGTGAGGAGTGAGGAGATCATTCCATGAGGATTGGCTGATTCAGGTGGGAGAGTGAGCTACTGGGACATTGAGCCTGCCTGGGATGTGGTGGACTTGAATATGAATTTTATGACAATGACACAACCTGAGAAAATCCCAAACATGAGTGCAAAGGTCTGATGTAACTGATGACAGTTGAGTTGTCAGACAGAATGGAAGTGCCTTTTTCATCTCCTGCCACAATGGAAAGGCATTCACTTTGGCTTTCATCTCCAGGAGATTGGTGTGAAAAGGCCAAACCCCACTCACTTCTTGAAAGGAGGACAGGAGGTGTGCACACAATACAGTTATGCTGGCATCTGTGCAGACTGTGATTTCTGGCAGGTGTATTCCTAAGAGACACAAACATGGTTCAGGAAGATTCTGAAATCTTTGTCCATGTGAATGAAATGCTGGGATGGTATGAGATCAGATTTATCCTTGTTAACAAGGAATCCAAGGTGAAGCAAGAGGGAAACAAGGGATTTCATATCTTGATACAAAAGATTGCTCAACTGATGTTTTTGAAGGATGTCATCCAAGTAGTTTGATATCATGGATGTGGAGGTGGTTCTGAAGACTGACAAAAACTCTGTCCATGTCCATGAATCTTGTGAGGACCCATGAACTGAGTTTGAGACTAAACAAACTCGTACACGGTGTCCCTGTAGGTGAACTTCAGGAGTTTCTGGGATGAACTATGGATGGTATTATGAAGGTAATACCTCTTGACACCTCTTGACACCTCTAAACACCTCTAAACCTCTAATACCTCTTGACACCTCTAAACAGACTGGTGTTGAGAACCAGCTTAGCATTTCCATTCTGAACTTGGGTGCCCAAATGTGTTGGTTGAGAGAGCTTAGATCTACGACCAGACAGAGTATAGGTACAATAAATGGTACTGGGCAAACTCCATGTGCCTGCATGCACCATGGTGACTGAACATTCACCCACCCTCTCCAATACATTACACTAAAATTATCAATGTGCATGCATATATTTGCTCATAACATTTCCTGAAGTTATTAAACCCGTTTTATTTCACACCCACACTCTACAACAATGAGTCAAAATCACTAAAACTCTACATTTTTAACCCCATTACAGATCAATACCAAACAAAATCATAAAAAAGGCAGCAGTAAAAGCTTATCAAGTGAGATCCAAATATCTCACAAGAGTACCGTGAACGACACATTATATGCCTGCCAATTGTTTAATAATCTTCTATGTATGCACTAGTAGGGTTTGGTTGACTTTGGTGATTACTGACCAATGGGTTTCAATGAGCTCAACTTTTAGTCAAGATATTCAGTCTTTAACTATACTTAATGCATTTTCTTTTTATTATCTTCTTATTAGACTTATCATGACCATGGCTTCTGACCCTTAAGCACCCTAATCTATAGATTCCTTTTTTACCCTAAGTGCAAGCCATCCACAAAGTTTGGTCAAGGAACTTACAAAAGTTATTCTGCAAAACCAATTTTTTTTTAGTTACAATGATTCTGACCTTTTGAGCTCCAAACTAAAAGACCTCCTCCATACCTCAAGTGCAAGCAATCGACAGTCAAAGTACATGGTCAATAACTGAAATATGTGTGCAGAAACCATTTTTCTTTTTTTGTAACCGTAACCATGATCTTTGAAATTTTGACCCCAATATCAATAGACTTCTTCCGTACTTAAGTTTGGCCCAGGTTTGCGATGCAGAACTAATGCTATTATGCAGACACCACTTTTATTCTTTTCATCACAGTCTCCTTGATCTTTGGCCTTTTGACACCAAAAATGATAGGCTTCTTTCTTACACCAAGTGCAAGTCATCCACAAAGGTTGGTAACAACAGATGGTGGAGAACTATAGTTATTGTGTGAAAACCATATTTCTTCTTTCATTCAATTTCACCTTGACCTTTGACCTTTTTAACCCCAAGGTTGACAGTGTTCTTCCTTGCTCCAAGTGCAAGCCATCCACAAAATTTACTAACTGTACATGTTGGAGACCTTGAGTTATTGTGCAAACTCTATTGCGTTGAAACAAAATTGGTAACAGACAGATGGACAGACAGATGGACCAGACAGATCGACACCAAACAGATGGACCACAATATAACATAATACAGTCTGCCTTTTGGCAGGTGTATAAAAAAAATCAATAGAAAGGTGGACCATGATTGGAACATTTTTCTGTAAAATTACTTTGAGAATTGCTCATGCAGAGTTATTTCTACTTAGACATCCACCTATAATGATTGTGACCTTGAACTTAGACATCCACCTATAATGATTGTGACCTTGAACTTAGACATCCACCTATAATGATTGTGACCTTGAACTTAGACATCCACCTATAATGATTGTGACCTTGAACTTAGACATCCACCTATAATGATTGTGACCTTGAACTTAATCCAAACCCAACTGGCACAGAGTTTTTCTGCACAAAATTTACAAGACCTTACATAGGTGGGCATACTTCTATGACACCTTTGCTAATAATGATGACAATACTGTGGAATAACTTACCCTTACCTCTTGTATGAAAATGTTACCTCATGGTCAATCATATACAACTGTTACCATAAGGGTTTGTGGCATATCTCAGAAATATTTTTCTTCCTATTAAAAATGTTTCACAAGGAAACAACATTTTTGTGTATACCCTGGTAGTTCAAGGAAATCAGTTGAAAAATAAAGAAAATATTTTGTTTTTTTCTAACCATACTTTTCCATTGATTTTAAGCCTGATGTTGACAGTCTCACTTCCTATGCATTATTATAGCACAGTGGCAAACTTATTTGTTCCAAAGTTATTCTGAAACCAAGACAATGATTAGATTTTAGTCCCGTGTGTTGTTGCTTTCAGTCCAAGAAATATAAGGGCCAATAATCACCTGAAGGTGCCCAAATTTACCAGTAATTCACAATTTTGGTCATAATTTGACATCTTGAAAATGTATCATTGCTTTTTTCTTCTAATATGGACTATTAAACCTAAACTCGTTGCTTAACAGAATGTTCTACAAACCTGAACTAAAGTTTTTAGTGTAAGTCCCATGAAGGATATGCTAAGTGCATAAGGTACATGCTAGGGGTAGTGGAAGAGATCATAATGTTATCAAAGGCAATAGAGATCACATGATATCAATGAATACATGACATCATTACCAAGGATGTTATGCCAGCCTGCCCCCAGCCCTTTCACTATAAAATAATCTTTCCCAAGTGAAAATAGTTTATTTTTCTGTATGAACAGTATTACAAACTATATATATACTTTGCTCAAACAGAGTATGCCAATGTTATATAAGAAAATGTACATATGTTTGTACTATATTCACCCACCTATCTATAAAAAAAATAATCCTGGACATACCAATCTATAAAAAAAAATCCTGGACATATGCCAATCCTCCTTTAAAATATGTAATAATGAAGGTCAGTGCAAATTTTTGAATGACATTTTTTACACTTTAAATGAATATTAAACCTATCCCGTCTTTATAATTGATTTTATGTTCATGCTCAATACTCATATCCCTATTAGAGTTGTCTCCCATGCATCACAAGGTGTGCAAGTTGAGTTACAGATAAAACAAAGCACATCCATCTGCTTTAAGATAGTCCATTCTCATATGTAAATAAACACACATTTTAAAACACATACTTTACTAAATAATATTGTGCAAAGTCCACATGCCCGTAAGTGCCATGTTAGATGAAAATCCACCCACTGCAATACATTACAATCTAATCATCAATATGTATTTGTATGCTTATAAGAGGATGGAGAAACTGTGTAAATAAAATATTTGCATGACAAACATTTCCTGAGGATATTTCAACCATATATTTTCACACACCCGCGAATAGTGACTGAAAATCTGTAAAATTCTACATTTTCAACCCCATTACAGAAGAATACCAAACAAAATCATGGAAATTATGGTAGTAAAGACTTACCAAGCAAGACCCAATATAAAGGTGGAACATGAATGGACTTTTTATCCAAAACAAAATTCCTTAATTTTTAATTTGAGTATAATGCCAAGCAAGTTCTCAAGCAAAATTATTTCTGCTCAGACAGCCACCCATAACAACTGTGACCTTTAACTTAATTGCATGAGCAGATATACGTTCATGACACTTTTGCTAATAATGATGGAGATACTGTGGGATAACTTATCCACACCTCTGGTATTAAAAATCTACTCCATGGCAAATAATACAAAACTGTTTAGTGCTTTGTTACCATTGGCTTGGGGAAATAGGAAACACCTGGAGTAAAATCCTGGTGAGTTTGTGTTGTGAAACATCTCTACCACCATATTCGTAAGGTGAGATTTTATTCCTGGCTTCATACAGAAATAAACACTCTAAAAATGTTTGTTTGGTACAGATCTTGGGACATCTGCTGTTAAGGGACCTCCTGATAATGGGGAAGGATAGATGAACATGACTTGGAGACCCTCTGAGACAATTTGCAAGACCTACCAGTCATTTGGGCATAGACTCTCCCATTATGTGGTAAAAAATATTAAAGGGCTGTTACGACTCTATAACACACTGGAACTTGTGTGGCTTCAGTTTCACTAATAGCCCTCTGAAACAAACAGGAGATCTCAGGATCTTGTTCCTGTAAGACGAGTGATTGTCTTTTGTCACCCTGATTGAAATAGAGAGAATGAGTTATAAAAAGAGTATCACTGTGATCAATACCTTTTGATTTATCAATATCAGGAGAGAAAGTGAACTCTTCAAAAGACTGACCAATAAATGTGTCAGTTAAAGGAATAATTTCCTGATCAACATCATTCTCAAGAACTCTTTTTGCCATAGCTCTGGTAACTGCACAAGCAGGATACAAATCAGAGATTTCAACTTTTTGATCCAAACAAGGCTTGTCAGTTACAGGTGGATTAACCACAACCTTAGGTCATTGCCTAGTAATAAATAGATACCTTCTGTAGGTAAAGAAGTCACAGCCCCAACAGTCAATACAAGACCATGACCTTGACCTCTTTGAAATAAGAGCATTTGAAATAGTTTTGTCTTTTTTATTCTGTTGCTTATTTTTCAACCTGAAGCAATCAGAAATGATGTGCCCTTTCATTTTACAATAAGAACAAGTATGAAGAGATAAGGATTTCTGATTGGTCTTATCAGATGTTTGATTTCTAACAGTTGTGCTGTTTTGAAATTCAGAAGTACTCGATTGAGACAGAAATGTTTTTTTTACCAGAAAACTGCTGAGAGGAAGACTTATTGACAAATTAAAGTTTGTGAGTCAAGGAATAATCATTAGCCATATGAGCAGTATTTTCCAAAGTTTCCACTTTCTGCTCATCATCATGGATGCAACTCTTGATCTCTTCAATTAATACGAGCTGTCTGAGGTTATCATAATCTTGATCAACCTTCTTGGCTGAGCACCACCTATCAAACAGTTGTTCTTTTTCCCTTGCAGATTCGACATGTTTGTCCAGTTTCTTTTCTATAATTCCTAAACTTTTGTCGATATGCCTCAGGTACCAACTCATAAGCCTTCAAGATGTACTCCTTAACCGCATCATAATCAGTGCTCTGTTGTACTGACAGTGAAGTGTAGACTTCACAAGCTTTGCCAATAATTACACTTTGTAATAACAAAGTCCAATGCTCTCTTGGCCATTTCAAGTTTTCAGCAATTTTCTCAAAGTGAAGAAAGTATTTATCTACTTTTTCCTGAAAAGGGGGTAGTAACCTAATATATCTGATAACATCAAAACCTGAACTTGTGTGTAAAGGGGGGAGAGTAGTCCGCTTTCAGTTCTAATTCTTTAATTTATATTGCATTGCCCTTTCTTCTCTCTCTCTCTCTCTCTCTCTCTCTCTCTCTCTCTCCATTTCCTTCTCCTCTTTCTCTCTCTCTCTCTGCATTTCCCTCTCCTCTTTCTCTCTCTGCATCTGTATTTCCCTCTCTTTCACCTCTTTCTGAATTTGTAGTTCCATCATTTCTTTCTGAAGCTGAAGCTTTCTTAATTCTAATTCCATCTGGTTTTTAGCTGTAATTCCCTTAATTTCCTATCAAACCCAGATACAGACTTATCAATTTAACCCAAAGCACTAATATCCAAAATTTCCTTTCCCACCAAATATGAAATTAAAATATACTTTACTTCTTGCTTTCTCAAAGATGCTTTCACTTCAGAAAGATCATAATGTCTGGCAAGCTCAGGCAACTTGTCCCTTTCCATAGACTCTAACCCTACCTGAGTAGGACTTGAAATAAAGTTCTCAATAGCATTGTGAATGCTTGCTTATTTCACTAAAGATTTCTCACATGGGTGAAATAAAAATCTTTACCAGGGACAATGAAAATTCCAAAACAAAGTGAATTTAAATTGTAATTTAAAGAAATTAACATCCCAGGCAAGCATCCAATTTCTGTTACGACCCTATGGCCTATGTAACAGAAAGAAAGTGAAACCAACAAAAGCAAGTAAAATCAACAAGCAATTTATTTCTAGACAATTAAAGTGAAAATTCAAGATACTTACAAGAGCGTGAATTAAAGTCCAAATAATCCTAAGTGTCCTAATCACAAGTCCAAAAATATATAATGTTCCAAATAAATTCCAATAGCCTTGAATGTCCTGATGTACCACAAGTCTTGACTGTCCTGATGTATCACAATGATGTAATCCAGAATGTATTGAATGAATTCACGTAAATCCAAAAAGTCGTAACATCTATGAGCACTTTAGTATTTCCAATGAATATTTTAAACCAATAATTTCTTTCTCTGAATTATATCGGGTTTTCACAGCTGTAACATCTCATTATTAAAATAGCTTCTTTACAGACTGATGTTTAGAACAAGACTTTTAGAACCCGAATGATCTCTTGTTTACTAAACCCATATATATATATATATATATATATATATATATATATATATCTATATATATATATATATATATATATATATATATATATAGGTGTACATGACAATTCTCACATAAAAATATGAGTAATTTTTATGGAAAATTACTTTGTGTACCTGACTTTTGTCACAACAAGACATGGAAATAACAGTCCAGCTGCTAACAAAACTGGTTTTGAACTCAAATGCTATGTAAACATGTTGTTTACAAAATGACCATAATCTGACTAAAGTACAACTTACAATCTTATAAATTCAATATACATAAAAGGGGATAGACTCTCCCATTTTGCGGTAAAAAATATTAAAGTCTTCCTTGTGCCAGGATGTTGGAAAAAAGCAGCATGAGCATTGCATCAATGTCTGTGGGAAGGCTGTTGGGGAGTGAAAACTGGGTCAAAACCAGTCCTTGTTTCCCCATATCTAATCATCAGTGGCTCTCAGAAACTGGGCCTCATCAAAGAAAATGGCTTGGTGGAGGGTTTCCCCATCTGGCGTGCCTTAAGAAGATCCTTCCTAATTCACTGGTATCCATTAGGAAGTGAGGGCTGGGTTCTTGGATGCTGGACCTGAACAAGAATTGTCTCCTTGGCAGCCTGTTTCCTAACCTCCTCTATGTTGGCATGGAATAGGAAGTTAGAAGAGTTATGATCTAAGGATGGTCTTTTAACAGTGCATATGTGAATAGGAATGCATTCTTTCCACAAGCTGTAGATTCACATAAGCAGCTATGTCACTAAAGAGTGAGTGCAGAGTTGCTCTGTTGAGTACATGGGCCATATGTAATACCGACATGCAGCATGTCTGTCAGCCAGGTTCTCAATGAAGGGGTCTTGGCTATGTTCAGATTGATGAAATATAGCCATCAATACCAAGTCGAGCATGAAGTTAATTGCTATGACACTGTAAACCACTTGTTGTATGTATGACATTTCCAGCTGCACAATATCTCTGTTGACAACTATACTTTAGTGTGAAAGACTGGTGTGTGTGTCTTGTAGAAATCTGGGTTGAAGTTTGATGGGAGCGAAACAAAAAGTCTATTGACACTTGAGTCTTGAAGTTGCCTTTCCAGGCAAATACAAAATGTCAGTGACTCAACAAGACTGTAGTAGCTGTTTGAAAAAAGGCTGGTCTTTTTTGGTTGAGATATCAATAGATATGGGAATACTCTAAGAGGCCCACTAATGGAGCAGGAGTTGGCAGACAGAACTCTGGTGGTAAAATCCAAAGACTGAGTTTTCCCTGGACATCTTTGAAATCAAGGAAGGAAGATGGAGCTTGTAAGTGCATGTCTCCAAATAAGAACAGTGGGGTGATAAAGACATTTCCTGCAAAGTTAACAATGTCTGAGCTGATGAAGCAAGTGTATGTGGACAATGAACAAAGCTGAGAGTCCATTCTTACTGGGAAACAGTGATCTACAGGCTTTCATTTCAAGTGTTGTCAATGGACTGAGACAGGTACTGGGTGTCCAGGAATGGAAAGCTGCCATAGCTGATACTGGATGTCCAGGAATGGGAATTGCCATAACTGATACTGGGTCATGATGGAGCCAGGACCAGTGATGGACCTGTCAAGTGTCGGTTCACAATGCTTACATGAATGCTGTACTGGATACTGTGGGAGACAGGTCCAGTGAATTCAGTACCAGTTACACTGGGTACCTGCAACAGAACAGAGGTTGGGATGACTGAGTGATGGATATTGTCTTGAGTCTGGGACTAGGTATACTGAAAAGCCAGATAACAATGCTTACATGGATGCTGTACTGGATACTATGGGAGACAGGTCCAGTGAATTCCGTATCAGTTACACTGGGTACCTGCAACAGAACAGAGGTTGGGATGACTGAGTGCTGGATATTGTCTTGAGTCTGGGACTATGTATACTGGAAAGCCAGATAACCGTAATTCAGTCAAAGTGTTAAAGGGCATAGGTCAAGACTGTGCCAAAGGTGGAGTGGACATAGTCCATGACCAGCTGACATCTGGTGCCAAAGTCCAATACAAACTATTGAGAGAATGATCACCATAGCCAGTACTGGGGGTCTGCAAGTAATGATGGGTAGTCCAGGAATGTTTCAAGTGGGCCACCGTACCATGTTGGAACTGGCTCAGTAGTCTGTTCAGTGTTGATATGCTCTGATTGCAGCACTGATGGTGATGTTGGAACTTTAACTGTGGGGGAAATCTTTGATGCTTGAGATTGCCAGATCTTTTATGAACAGGCAATCTTTCTACCTCGAGTGATTCAATCATGAGGAAACTGACAACTACGGCAGTATCAACAGCAATACTGATGGCATCTGCATCCTTATGCATTAATTTCTTGGCTGTCTCATTCACCCAAGTTCACTGCTTGGCCATGACATTTGCCCATCTCTCTTTGCAACAGATACCATTTATACAGGTTTGGTGATTATCTTTGACCAACGTGAATTTCGTACACACCCCACATTTAATCCTGACCATTGTTGATGATACCTGTTAATTGGAGAGCTAAACAAACAGAAATTATCTTTCACTAGATATAGCTTTCAAAAAAGGCTGGGTACAGGGATGAATTGTAAGTACAATAGGTCTCAGAGCAGGCAATAAATATGGCACCAGTTAGCTTATCATATGATGAAGCTAGAAACCTGAAGTGCAAAATATTCATCTTGGAGAATAAAAGAGAAAAACAGCTGGATTATACTTCACTGAGGTTGGAAAACTCTGAAGGATCACTCCAAGTGGTGACAGAGGACACAAAGTAGAATTTATTTGCGAGTCCACTTGTGAAAGCATGCAGACTAGGCCTGAACATTAACAGTATCTGACAAATGACAGGATTTTGTGCCCCCCCCCTACAAGGGGAAACCACTCTTGTCAGACTTCCATCTTGACAAGCAGATGACCTTTTAGTACTTTTGCTGCTGAAACAATCTAAAAGACATGATCATCTTTCTCAGCTTTGGATGGATTGATTTTCTACATAGTGGATGTACTCCTAACATATTATGATCAGGTGACGTATTCTAAAGAAAAAATAGTAAATAATGTGAAACAATGGCCAATAATGGGAATTATTAGTAAAGATTTAATTTAAGCTATAATATATATTTGCTTTGAAAGGGTAGTCACTGAGCTGAAAGTTGTTAATGTTAGAATTTTTTAAAAACTAGATAAATGGTGAGTAATTTGCTCAGGTAAATATACCCCAAACCCTTCCTGCATCCCTCCCCTATCATAAATATGATAGGCTTCTTCCCTACCACAAGCGCAAACCATCCACAAAGTTTGGTTTAGGTATGTGATATAAAATTGTTATTGTGCAGAAACCATTTTCTTCTTTCAGTCACAATGACCTTGACCCGCATTTCAAAGCAAAAAACTGCAAGACAAACTGCATGGATTAAGACAAAAGGGCAATAATTCTAAATAAATTGCAGGCACAAAGTGATTTATCGATATGCACATCTTCAGGTCATGACCATAACATTTACCAAATTTCATGACAATCCATCAAAAACTGTAGGACTAATTATGTTACCAAGATTGTGTTGTACACTGAATTAAGCTACAATACAAAAACAAAAATCGCAGTTAGCAAAGTGATTTGTCAATTTGTGCATCTTGAGGTCATGACCATAATATTTACCAAGTTTCATGGCAATCTATCAGATACTGTGAGACTATCTGCTCTAAGCAGTGTGCTATAAAGCAAAAAGGGCAATAACTCTAACAAAAACTGAGAATTCATCAGAGACAGGCACAGGCACTTGTTTCTGTCAGTAAAAAAGAAAAACTATTGACAAGACCCACTTCCCTTCTACAAATTAACCCAAGGTGACCAACTCATATGGTTTGAAATCTGCCCCATCCCTTCACCAATTCTGTGCTAATCTTTAGAATTTAAGCACTTTACTGATCACTTTTATGTGAAGTTTCTATGTTGCTTCGTATCTTGTCCACTTGGATCAAATTCGGAGGTTTACACTTCTGGTGTTTAGAATGGCTCTTTTAGATTTATATATGTTATCAGTGACTGAATGTGTTCACAGGATGAAAAATTAGCACAGAATCAATGAGGGAACAGATTTTTAACTGCATGAGTTAGTCCCCTTGTGTTAATTTCTAGAAGGGGAGTGGGTGTTGCCAAGAGTTTTCCTCTTTCACTGACAGAAATGAGTGCCTGTAAAAGAGATTTGGCTGTTAGTCATCTCTGCTTCTGCACCTGGACCTGTTCTATATAAGATTTTCCTTGCATGAGGAAATTACACTATTTCTTCTGTTTTGAAGATAACACCGTAATGCCTTCCAAATTTACATGAAGACATGACATTGGTAACAAGACGTTTTTAAAGCATTTACGCAATGCAAATAAAGGATGTGGTGACCAAGACAAGTCCTACACCCGATTAAATGGAGCAGCCTGAAATGGCTGAAAAACAATCAGCGACAACTTGCAGGTAGTCTGTTTGGAAGTATTGTTGTTAACTTGTCAATGATGAGAATGAACAGATGATAAGTCTAGGTCTGTCTGTCCTTCTAGAGATGACAAGAACATCAAGTTGATAATTGTATCAATAATGTATCATATAGTAGATTCTGTATTGCTATACATATCAATATGTGGCACAGGCGTATCGTATCACCCTATTCTGATGATGACCTTAATATTTACCAAGTTTCATGGCAATCCATCAAAAACTAGGGGACAAGTTGCACTAATAAGTGCCAGACAGAAGGACAGACACAAGGTTACTCTATGCCCCTGAGGCAGGAGTATAAAAAGTCATAACAAGTGTTTACATTATTAATTATTAGCATTTATACATATAAGAAAATGAAATTAAATGCTCTCTCTGCCAACAGGCTTAATAATACCACATGTACATTTCTGGGGAGATCAGCAATAGTCATGCAGGTCAGCTGGTTCCATCTACCCTTTCAATGAAAATGAATGAACACTAGTTATTAGATTATGCATAGCCCGGAGGTTCCCAAGTTATATGCTGTTTATTTGAAACATGTAGATTATTGATGTTCACACACACACACACACACACACACACACACACACACACACACACACAGAGGTAATAAAGTGTAAACTTCCAAAACTTTTGGAGAACATTTTAAACATTAGCTCTGACCTCTTACAAAGGTAAGCCATAGCAATCAAATTTATGAAGAATCTAAATACTTTTCTAATTCTGTCTCACCTGTGAACCATGCTATGATATATGTTATATTAATTTTAAATGCAAAATCTGTATACATTGTTAACAATGATAATCTTGCAATAAAGCCAGGAAAGTGATATATACCATGTCTTATCTGTTAATGCAAATTTTGATACATCTGAGATACTGATTACTGTTTTTTTCCATAACAATTTAGGCAGAGAGTAGTAGACGTAAGCTTTGAATGTACAAAGATTCATTTAAGGTTTATTTCCCTTGATATTCACCTGCAAAGTATTTCAGTGGCATATCTAAGAGACTCAGGATGCATACACAGGGCATATTATGCCTGTATTCACTTTTGTAAAATATATGTACCTCCTTCCTTAGACCTTTTCAGTAGTTCTATAGTGGTATCTTTCTCATCAGCTACTTCTGGGTTTGTCTTGGTATCCTCCACTTTGGGGATGAAATCTTTTGGAAGGAAGACAAAAGTGCTAACAAGTACCAGAGAATGCAAGGCTGTCAGGAAGAAGTAGGAATACTGAAGAGAGATTCTAGACTCGAATGCTATCTGCAATAATAAAGTAATCAATGTACATAAACCTAAAGCTAAAATAGTTTTTGAAATCTTATATTCTTCACTGAAATACGGTCAAATCTGCTTCAAAGATCAAATCAGATTTCCAAACTTTAGTCAGGTGATTTCATTACACACAAGAAGGATTTTCATTTTACCAATCTGATTTTCAGCACTGAAAATGTCAAAGAAAAACAAAAAAATCAAATAAATTTCTACTTTCATATTAAAACATGCTTTATTAAACAATCAAATTTTATTTAGGAAAGTTTTCTTCAATGATTAGCACCCCCCCTCCCAATATACACATGCACTTGTACAAAACATACAAGGCTGGCATCAACCCCCAACAATGATACACACACTTCTACACAATTTACACAGCTGCCACTGCCACACACTTTTATACAATTATCAAGGCTGGCACACTCCTCCACACACACACACACTTTTAAAAAATTGTAAAGGCTGGCACCTGTTGTCCCCCAAAAGGGATTATAAATAATAAATTTTGTCGAAGTCAGTGAAGCATCAAATATTGGTCACAGTTACCTACTTTTGTATAGAGGTTGTAATCTAGACCCTAATTAGAACCAAAAGAAAATAATGAGCAATAAAATCCCATTTTGGAGCTAGTTCACTGTCAGACTCAACCAAGAATGTCTGCTGAGTAAATGTTATGTATTTCTGGGGCCTTATATCTGCTAACCGATAAAAAGAACAGAGTGTAATCAATGATTGCATTGGTCATCTCTGCAAAGCTTTTAGTAGTCTCCAGTAGCTATAGTAAACAATAATTATCATGCTGAAAATAAATTCTGACTAAAGTGAGCTTGACAATGAAATATTGGTCCCTTTTTTAAACAAATTTTTTTCTCAGCTTTTTTTATCTTTACAATTAAACTTTTAATCTTTTTTAAATTTTATATTTTAAATATTAATTGGCACTATATAGCCAATGTTGTGCTGACATACCATTAAACCATATACATACATACATATCATGACAGGGCATAAAAGACATAAAAAAACAACATTCTTATGTTATTTTTGTAATGACTTTTTAAATCATTGTTTTTAAAATCTGCTTCAAAAGCTATTATCATTGTCCACCCCTAGAAGCCAGATTTTAATGGGTAAAAGTCACTGACTTTAAGTAACCTTGAAGTGACAGATGAGGCCTCACAAGAAAGCATGTAGCATTTCACTCAACCAATTCCTATACTCATTCACATGTACAATACATAGTTAACATATTGAAGGTAACCTATCACACTATAAAATGTATAGTCATTAATATGTGCAGTTTACCATTAAATAAGCATATTTATTCCTACTTCCGACTACACTGGTCAGAAAAGGCCTTCTGAGTAGCCTTGGATGTATATAGCATGGAATATTCTATGTGGTCATGAGCTAAACACAAATATTTAACCCATGTTAGTAAAGCATAAAATGTAGGTCACAGCCTTCTTTGGTTGTAAGGGTGAAGTACTAACAGAGATGTATCAAATTTTCAAGTTTTATGATTGGAACATAAACACACAATAAATGAACTTTTACCAAACAATTTCAACAAAGTCTCTGAAGCATGAAATATAGGTCACAGGGACCTCTTTTTGCAATAAGGATGTTGAATTTATCAAGATGCATAATTCTAGGTAGAAACAGTATGTTTAAAGCATACAAAAATCTTACATATAGGCCACAATGACATTCTTTTGTTGTAAGGGTGTGGTAGTAATATCATTATATCATCATCAATTTCACAATTCTAGCATGAACAGTGCTTGAGAATTTATTGGTTTAGTGTTTTACAGCACAACAACACAAGTAGGTTATTAAGTGCCAAGGCAGTTGGAGTAAAGTGCCTTGCCCAAGGACACACCATGGCAGCTGACCCAGACTGATCAGATGGATCTGAACCTGCACCCATTCAGTCACAAGTCTGGCATGCTACCCACTGAGCCACCATGGCAGCTCACTTGAGAAATGAGCATCAAACACAAAATTTAACCCAAGCAAGTGAAGCATAAAATATGGTCCATAATCATACTAGCTTGAACAGAGCTTGAGAAATAAACTTAAACAAAAAAATTTAACCAAAGTAGTAAAGCATGAAATGTGGGTCACAGTGACCTACTTTTGTGATGAGGGCGTAGTACTCCTCAAGATGCATTCTCTCACTAGGTTTCATGAATCTAGGCATAACAGTACATATACAGGGTGCAGAAAACTTATTTGGTCACTCTCTAAATGCACAACTTAACCTAAGCAAGTAAAATGTGCAATGAAAATGGTAGCAGTGACCTTCTTTTGTTGTAAGGATATGATACTACTAGAGATGCATACAATCATCTAATTTAATGATACTAGCTTGAACAGAACTTAAGAAATAAACTTAAATAGAAATTTACCCAAATTAGAGAAACATAATTTTTCAGGACAATTGTCCATCAAGAGCCAAAAATGTTTCGAAGCCATGATGTAAATATATATGCAGAAATTAGGGGTTACAGCTGTCAGGTGTATAAACGCTAATGCAGGTTTATTTCCTTGTGCTGAAGTAAAGCTGAAGAGGAATAATAAATTATATGGTCATACAGTTTGATAACTTCATTACCTGGACAAAGTTTTTCACAATCATAAAAAAATCATATTAAACCACAATACAAAGCAATTACAGAAGAAATGCCATTCATAAACAAATTGCACACATCAAGAAAGAAAGCAGAAATGTAATTAACTCCAGCCCAGGGTTCAAGGTAACTACCTTGACCAGCAACTGTACAGCAGAGGACATATCAAAACCTCCACACAGAAGACCCACAATGGAGGAACTTCCCTTTCCAAACAAGTTGGATACCTGAAAATACAAGTTATAACAGATGGGGTACATTTCATTTTGATATAATTTTCATAGTGTGCTCAGTTAATGTGGAGAATTTGCATCACACTTTGAAAATAAATTCCTGACTGCCCTGATTTAAGTAACTGATGACCTCAAGACATGCATACAGGACTCTTGATGCTGTCATTGATGCCAAAAAGCTGATATGCAAGATATCCGAGACACCAAAACCATGTTATTCGATAATTACGATTGTCAACTCAAATGTGTTTTTGTTTTCCTCTCTCCCCATTTACACAGATATAGTCATAATTTGATCCAAATAATGCAACAGATAAAGACTGATTATGACAAAGCAGTGATGTTTTGAACACAAAATAAATAAATTCCATCCATGATAGAAATAAAGTTCAAGTGGCAGTGAGAAAAACAAAGGCTTGGGGATTATTAAAAAATTGCAATATTGAAAACAGGTAGGTATCTACTGAAATAGATACTACTGTTCAAGTCATTATTTCTTAAATAAAGCCACCTCCATATACACAGTCAAACCTGTCAATAGCAGCCACCAATGGGAAAAGGCAAAACTGGCCTTTGTAAATAGGTGACCTGTACACATGTTCACCTTTCAGAATTGGTTTATGAACAAATACCATGCACCGAATATCATTCTTCTTCTTATTATTATTATTATTATTATTACATTATCAAGATTGTTTAATGTGCACTATTGAACAAAATCATAAAATACGTGTACAGTCAAACCTGTCTTCAGTGGCCATCCATGGGAAAAGGTCAAAGTGGCCTTTGTAGACAGGTGACATCTGAAGGCAGGTTCAGCTCTCAAACGGTTCATGATAAATATATGTACTATGCACTGAATAGCATTAACATTATTATTATTAGTAGTAGTAGTAGTAGCAGTAGTATGCTATCAAGATATATATATTTAGTTTAGCTATTTAGCAAAAAGGAAAATAACAAAATAATAAATAAAAGTTCCACTTTAATCCATCATGTACATTAAATCATCACTCATCAGTAGAAATGACATCTAAATAAAATTACTAATTGACAGCTTACCTGTGATTGGCAAACATAGGACTGACTTTTTGTTAGGTCAGCTGGTATAATTAGGCATGAAAACAAGTTTTCATACTTTAAACAACTGATGGATTAAGCAGTTGCTCAAGCTCATCAAGACCAAAATATAGTCTGCTTTTGTCTGAGACCTTTGATGATTAGGGAATGAAAAGAAGCTTCCTGTGGTTATTCTTAGTAGCATATAAACCATAAAGGATATCACAAGTGCTGTGTCCATGTATCTCTACTGATATGGTGTGATTGTACACAATCTCTTACACTCCGGATTAACGTTGTTCGCAAAATCGGCCATTATATCTCGCTTACGCTTAATAATCCCTTGGAACTGAGTTCACCCAACTCCCATTTCTGCTGCAACTACATGACTACTTTGTCCACTATCCACTTAAGGCAGGGTGAAACCAGTGTTTGGTTAGGAAACACCTGGCTGCTCACCGCTGAAAGCAGGTGACCGTTAAATACGGGGCATTTATATAAGAAATTTTACCGCTGTGACCAGGTGACCGCTGAACACAGGTGACTGTTGGGATAGGTTTGACTGTATATGTTGCTCTCTACCAAATTTATGTTCCACACAAGATTACTGTATCCTGCTCAATTGAATCCATCCTGTAAATTAAATCATCACTGACTTAAAATAATCACTGATCTTAGCTTCTTTCGTGCACCATGACAAAACACTAATTTCACTACTGATTGACAGCTGACATATGACTGTAAAGACTGACTCTTAGGTCAGTCATCTTGTATAAACTGGGCTTGGAAATAGCTGTTCACACTTCAAAAGCAATATCTGGATTAGCCAGTCATTCAAATTTAGTACGGTGAGTATAAGATGAGATAAGAAATGTTTGCACATCGATTCACATGATATTCCTTTATCTAAACAATGCCTTCCTCATAAAGCAAAAGTTTAGTTTCCACAGACTGAGTGGTCACTGAAGATATGCTCCAGTAACCACTTAAGGCAGGCAGAAACCATTTTTTTGTTAGGAAACACCTGGCCCATGGCTACAGAAAGCAGGTTACCATTAGACATGAAATTTATATAGGATATTTGGTAGGGAGGGGGGAATTAGAATGGCTGTCGTGACCAGGTGACTGTTATGTCAAGGTGACCATTAGGACAGGTTTGACTGTATTTCCATTACTGAATGCAATGGCTCAGAGTAGCAACATTTGTCTCTCTGCCAATGAAGAACACATAACAGTGTGAGCAGAATGGGTACAAATATGTTAGAGTAGAACAAAAATTAAAAGTAATCGATAATTATAAATATAACTACCATGACTGTTACTCAAAATTAAGGCTATGGATGAATACACTGCGATGTGTCTTAACCAACTAGCTTTGGAATTGGTTAAATTTACTCACTGAGAGGTGCAAGGTAAAGCAAAGTACAATGTACAAAGAAAAGTAGGGAAGAGCTGAAATTGGTTGTATAAGAGGGATGGCTGGTGAAGGGAAGTTAGTGCTATGGGAGTTGATGTTGGTGTTACATGATGTTATACGACATATCAACACACGTAGATTATTCAACACTGAGCTATCGGAGTGGATTGTACTCATAGTACATGACCTATTTATCTATAGTCCAATGTTTTTTTTTTCAATACTGCATTTAAGTAATAAAGCATTTACAGATAATATAAATGGTGGTGTAAAGCATGAACATAAACAAGGAAATTAGAACCTCAAAATACTGAAAAAGTAATTAATTAAAACAGTTTTGTCGTTTTCAATTGATGAAAAATATTGGTTAGAAAATTAATTCCAAGAATCCTAAAGTAAACCTGTTCTCAGCCACTGTCATTTGGATTCTGAGACATTCAGATAAATAGAGAATTATTTAAAAAGGCTATACTGTACATTTATCAAGGAACTAAAAACAATGAAGTACAAATAAACAAATTATTAGAGGAAAAGCAGTGGCATGTAACATTGTTCTCAAAGGAAGATAATGTCCTATTCCAAACAAATAATATCTCTTGTTTCAGACTGTGCACAACAAGCTTGCTTCATATTATAAATAAGGTCTATTTTGTTCAAATTGCCAAGGAGGGATAAAATGAAAGCAAATTATTTCTCTACTGAAAGTGCTGGTGAAGCATAGATTTAGAAGAAAAACGTATATACCTCTGGGTTTTTTTAATGGTGGGGATAAAATAAGGAGGAGTTCATTCCATTCAAGATAAGTTTTAAAAGACTTGAACATATAACTATAAATAATGTAAACAATAGAAAAGATAAGTACAATAT
Organism: Margaritifera margaritifera; assembly: GCA_029931535.1. Lineage (NCBI taxonomy): Eukaryota > Metazoa > Mollusca > Bivalvia > Unionida > Margaritiferidae > Margaritifera > Margaritifera margaritifera. The sequence continues at coordinate 5,630,418 of JAQPZY010001651.1, forward strand.
AATTTAAGTATTGCCCTATTAATTTTTATTTATATTTGACTTTAGTTATACCCTGTGGATCTACATGACAAAAACCCCAAAGACTTTCAATGTTGTATAGTGACATGCCTAAAATGAGATCCATGCTGTCACAAATGAAATATACAAATATACAAAATTATTCTTCAACTTACAGCACCCACAAACAATTAAATATACTGGTAGTGTGTATCTCAGTAATTGTCTAATACCTCAAGAGATATTTATCAAAACAATAATTATTGCAAGTAGATGACAAACATGTACCTGTGTATTGGTTACAAGCAATGGCAATCCTCCAGCACCAAGACATGACAGACCAGGAAATATCAGCCAAGGATTCTCTGTGGACAAAAGACAAACAATCCTAACATTTGTATTTCTCTGACTCTGTCACGTGAACACCATGACGTTATGATTCTAGTAATAGCTGTGAAAAGGTGGTATATATCAAGCGACGATAAGAAGTTAGAGGCATACAATCTGATTTCGATTCCTGAATGAAATTTGGTTGAACAACATCCTTATTCAAACTTGACTGGAAATTGTACTTCAAAACAGTAAAGACTCGTAATTCTAACCAACCATATAGCCACATACTCCTTCACCATAAAGCCCCTCAATATACCCGAGTCCTTCTAATAGCCAGTGTTCACAAACATTGGATAGCCGAATACCCGGGCCCCCTCCAATTCTAGATTAGGCCCTCCCATATTCTAAGTGGATTGCCCATCGGATTTATCCTAAAAAAGAACACTGTCCTGGTTTAATTTGCCTGCAAAAACATTGAGCAAGGACTGGTAAATATATATACCCCCTTGCTGGGCATCCAGTCAAAGATAACCTCCATATTTGTATATAAAGCTATACATTTTTGTACAAAGTGAAATGTGTGACACACAATAGCCTTCATGGAACATATGGTTACTACAGTATGAGGGTGTCTCACTTATAACGTAGGTCACTTAAATGGCCCCCATATATACTGTATCAAGAGGTGGTACCATAAAGTTCTCCCTCATTATAATGCTGACCATGGGTACCAAAGAGTATACCACCTTATAATGAAGAATATTATACATCTAACTTTACTACATAATGTAATGGGATACATGACCATACCAACCTTATAAAAGGAACTGTGTTATAATGAAGTGTTTTATAGTGAGGGATTGCTAAAGGATGAACTCCAGATTTATGGACCTGGTATCACAAGTTGATAACTGAACAAATAACTTATAAATCTTTTGGCAAAGCACATTTTATGAGTTTGTGTAATTAGTTTCCCTGAGGTTTCTCTTTAAGACTGAAAAATTCTAGCCAGATCCAGTTGGTAGGAATACAGGAATATAGAAGTAAATATTGAATGGTACAATGATCAAAACAAGCTGTTATCACACAGGATATTGACTCCAATCAGTCATAATCCTTGGGTCAAATTCTGTTGTGGGAACTCCTTGTCCCCCCCCCCCCCCCGACAATGGGGTCAATATTCTATAAGAGTAAATATTTGATCTTAAACCAGGACTGATAGTATAGGCAGGCAAATTTGCTGTGCTTCCTTGCTATACCAAGTGTCATAATATTAAACGACTCATCCAGTTATCTCTAGTAATGACAACTTATCTTTAAGTACCAGGGTGACCATAACTGCAGATTTTTCTGCAAACTGCGAAATTTTCATGGAGTTTTAATGTTTTGTGACAAATGTAGCCAGTTTGCATATTTTTCTAGTCTAGTGTTCTTGGTCAATATATATGAAAAGTTAAGATCCTGATGGTTAGATCTGAGTTACATGTAGATTGTAATCTTAAAGTACATGTAGATAATACTACATGTATGTTATATCTAAAATAAAAAAATTTGGTAGAAGATTAACTTGCTTTGCACTCCTTTTCTTGAAAAAATTAATTTCATATACTGCACAGTTTCAAAAATTTTAGACTGTTGGCTATTGTTGATATTCGGTTAAAATGTGTGTATTTTTTTTATTAAAGTTCTGAGAATTGCAGACTGTGGACTAATGTGGATATTGGTTTAAAATGTGTGTATTTTTCATTAAAGTTTTGAGGTCATCCTAAAGCACACAACTGTTACATAAATATTTGAACATAGAAGAGTTGTAGTCTATATGATTGACATTACTAAATTATCTCACCTTTACTCACAAAGGCTAGCATCAGACACCCAGCTACAAAGACAATCCTGAAATGAAATGAAATAAATGAGCCCTGTAGACAAGAAATAAGCCAAACTGACTACACACTGCTTCTCCTAATTTCAGGCTCATCACAAAGATTTTTAAAAAATTGTTTTTTTTTTTATCCACAGCTATGAGATACAAATTTGTATTTAGAGGAAATAAGAAATCACTAGGAAATCAGTAGAAGTATCACCCAAAAATTGAGGTATATATATTTTCATGGTATTTTGCTGCAATTCATCTCTACAGCTCGTGATTATTTAAATTACTAGAAACATTTTGGAACAAATTTCTAGCAATTCAAGATAAGACCATTTCTTCCTTTTAACTGCTGAGTGTTGAAACCATTCTTCAGTATTAACAATATTTTCAAATTAGCTGCTGTGGATGTTAGATTGACTCCATTTTCATTTGGGACCAACAAAACATCATTTAGTACATGTACCAACAAGGCATCACAAGTCTTCTGGTGGAAACCCCCTGTTGATATGACTTTCTGTTTTGGAGAAGATGCATTAATAACAAGAATTTCAAGATGGCTGCTCTGTTGGCCATGCTGGATATTAGATTGGCACCATTTCCATTTAGTGAAAGCACAGTATCGATATGATGAGCCATCCATCCAGGAGTAGTGACAACAGGATTTTCAAGATGGCCACTGTGGTGGCTATATTAGATGTCTGAGCAGCACCATTTTCATTTAGGGTTAACTAGACATGATGAGAAGTCATTTAGTAAAAACCCCATGTTGATCTGACCCTCCAAACCAAGATTTTCAAGATGGCCACTTGGTGGCCATATTGGATGTGCAACTGGCACCCATTTCATACAGGACCAACCAAACATCATAAGAAGTCTTCTGGTGAAAACCCCATGGTAATATTAATTTTCGTTCAGGAGGAGTAACAATAATAAGATTTTCAAGATGGCCACTATTGTGGCTATATTGGACATCATACTGGCACCATTTTCATTTAGCACCATCTTTATATCATAAGAAGTCTTTCAGTGCAAACCCCATGTTGATATAACCATCCATTCAGGAGGAGTAGTGATAACAAGATTTTCAAGCTGGTGATAACAAGATTTTCAAGATGGCTTCTGTGGTGGCCATATTGGATGTCCGTGCGGCACCATTTTCATTTAGGACCAACTAGACTATGGGATGAATGTGTGTGTAAAGTTTCATGTCAATCCGCAAAGTAGAGTAGCGATAACAAATTTGTGCTGACGGACAAATGGATGACAGACCATCCCATAAGCTCTTTTGGTCTATGACCACTAGAGCTAAAAATCCATAGAATGCTGAAAAATTATTACATGCAATCAACCTGTAATGTATGCCTTTTGAAACAATTTGTCTGCATAAATATGCAAATATGCTGCTAATCTAGACCTCTGGATACCAATATATTGACTAAACAGGTTTAATTTTTGAAATCACTTTTAACTGATTTTTGCCATTTATCAAGACATATGTACTTTTGTTGGAAAACAAAAGTATGAAGAACATGACCATTCAGTGGCTATAATTCTTCTAAATGACAATGTAGAATGATGGAAATCCAATTCATTCCAGGTCTGTTCTAAATGATAATGTGGAACACTTGAAATTAGAATCATTCAAGGTCTCAGCAATATGAAGCTGCATGCCAAATTTGGTTAAAATCCAACACATTTTGATGAAGTTATCTTGTGGAAAGTCATGATGATGAGCTTTATGGGGACATAACTCTTCTAAATGGGACGATACCTACATAAGGCACATGTAAGTATTTGAGACAATGCTCATACTAAACTGCATCAATATTGAATGTTTCTTGAGATATATATCAGTTACAAGAAACATCCCATGTGAAGATATGCAATTAAATTTCAAGGGCCACTACTTTATTCAAAATGGAGTTGATGAAACAAAACCCATAAAAGGCACATCTAGGTCTTGAGACAATGTACACACCCAATGGCATCGGAATATGTTGAATGGTTCCTGATGGAAAAAGGTAATAACTGTGTCAAAATTGTGCCTGAAATGGCAAAATCTTTAAAAGGCACATTTACATGTAATAGGCAATTCACCTACCAAATGGCATCCAATTATGTTTAAGACTTGTCCAGCTATGATGGTTTCAAACATGCCAAGTGAAGATATTAAACTGTCATGGGCCATTCAAAATGGAGTTGAGGAGAAAAAAAAACATACAAGGCACATCTAGGACTTTGAGACAATGTACACACCAAATTGCATCATAATATGTCAAATTATTGCAAGCTATGTTGGCTACAAGGATCAGATATAGCTGAGATGTAATATTGATGGAAAAAAGGAATAACTCAGTCAAAATTCAAAATTGGACCTGAAAAGATGAAACATTTAAAAGGCACATTTACATGTAAGAGGCAATTTACTTACAAAATGGCATCCAATTATCTGTAAGAGATACAGAGCAAAAGGAAATAACTCATAAAATTGAACCGGAAAACAAACAGATGGACAGACAAAGTGATTACTATAGGGCTCTGGCATCTCAATGCAGGGCCCTAATAAGTCTCTTGCTATATACAAAAGAATGTATTTGTTGACTATGACTAAGTGTTCTATGTATACAACTGCCTTCTGGGGTTCAGAAAGGATGTTTACTATTCTTAAGAGTGAGGTTTGTCACAGACAGGGACAACTGTATATTTCAACAACAGCTGTCCACCCCACCTCTTAATTAACCCCTTTCAAGAAAGACCACCCTCTGTTCTAGGACCACCTCATCAAGTATCCAAGTTGTACATATTTACCATTTTATCCTCCTCATGAGGGGCCATCACTCTAACAAAGCCACCTTTTCATCACTGAAGGGGTGTTCTTATAAGATGGGGTCAAATTAACTATTTAAAACCACTGAAAATGAACAACAGGGAATATATAAGTGCTATCCACTTGTTTCCTAAACTTGGAACTATTTCTGTGTTTGTCTGTATAGAACAATTCAGCAACCAGATATTGTTTAAACCAATCAACAGAAAACTCCAAGATTCTGTAATGTATATTGAATTTGTAATATGTGTCCATGAGGTAAGTTGTACTTTAGTCATTTTGAGTTCAAGTTCAGTCTTGTTTACATAACATTTAACAATTAGATTGGAATTTTTCATTTCTTGATGTGAGAAAAGTCACATATGCACTGGAAATTTCCTTTAGAGTTACTCATATTCTATAATATTCTCTCAGGTGACTTGTCCTTATATTTATACAGGTTAGGTAAACAAGATTTCATTCCTATGCTAAACTTCATGTTATTAAGATCAGTCTATTAAGGAATTTATTTTGAATGTTACAGTTGTGAAAATTAAAGCAAATTCAAAGAGAGGAATTATTTATTTGAAATATATATATTCATTGTAATTACTAAGAGTGCTCATTCTCATTTTGGATTAATACTTGACTTTGGGATTTATGTGAATTCATTCAAAGCTATTCTGGATTACATCATTCAGGCATATCAGGACATTCAATACTACTGACTATCAGAACATTCAAGAACACTGGCACATTAGGACATGCAAGGCAAGTGGAATTCATTCGGAATATTCTATTTTTAGGACTTGTGATCAGGACACTTGGGATTATTGGATTATTTGGACTTTAATTCACATTACTGTAAGTGTCTTTTGAGTTTTCATTTTAATTGTCTAGAAATAATGTGCTTGTTGATTTTACTTACATTGTTGGTTTCACTTTCTTTCTGTTACATTATTCTAAGACCTAGAGTTGTAACAATTCCAATACTGCACTGTAAACTCTCCAGTTTCCACTGCTAATGTCTTTGAAACCATCCCTATTTAACTTTGAATATATTTAATTGTTATTACCATTTTCATTACAACTGAAGTACATATTTGTAACTAACAGTAGCTAACAGATACAGTACTCCATCATTATAATGCTATTTATGAGAGTGGAGGCCCTGGGTGGCCGAGTGGTCTAAAGCATGCATCTTTACAGATCACTAACACATCTCACTGCTGTCCGCACGAAGTCGAGTCTCATCTCCACCAACATGGGTATGTAAGAAAGCTTGCCAGTAGCTTCCCATGTGTCGCTGGTTCTTTCCGGGTTCTTCCTTCACCAAAATATACTGGAGGCAATTTTATAGCTATCATGTGTTGAAAAATGGTGTTAAACCCCACAAGCCAAACTATCCAACGCAGACTTGGAGTATACCACCTTATAGTGAGGTCACCTTATAATAAAGTACATGATACCTATAATTCTGTCACTGAATAGTGAATTTTATCCATGACCAGACATACCTTATTAATAGGAACTGCTTTAATAATAAAGGGTCTTATAATGAGGAAGTGCTGTATTCACCTTTATAAAACTTACATTGAGATTAATCTGGTGATTCTTGTTCCAAACCTGAAATTGATCGGCCCAAGTGCGGCACTGCTGGCACAAAAGAGAAGAGATGCAATTGTGAAACACAGAGCAAACTTGCTATCCTGCTCTGGGCAACCTTTATAGTTTGAGGCCGATGAAGTTTTATCTTCGCTAGAATTAGTCAAGGTCGCATCTGTGAATGGGACTACAATGACATTACTTGTCACACCTGATGTCACTTCATAGGGAACTGAATTGTTGAGACTAGAACTGTTGGCTACCGCTGACAAAGCAGCCTGATCCTTATTATTACACAGATCTGCATAAATTCCCTCCTGCTTGAATACAAACATAAGGGACCCCCATCCATATAAAAGCCCCCCAAACAACAGACACTCCATGAAGGCCCATGCTGCAATCAGGTATCTATTCTGTCTCAATTGTCTACAATCCATGGTGAATATAGTCTGTTCTCTATTCCAGTGAAAAGGGCTATCTTATCACATCAAAGGGATGTCATGGAAATGCTGTCATGGTAGGGCATAGAAACCTACATGCAACACCTGGAAAAAAAAGAAATGACTAAAGAAAACAGGACGGTCAATAAAAACTTAAACTACAGGTATGTACATGTACCATATGATTGACACTGACAGGAAAACATATTTTATGCAATAAGACTGATTTTGACTTGCACACACAAGCTCGGTGCTTATGTTACAAGGTAGAAGAGGTCCACAAGAGTTCATATTGCTCTGGAAGTAGTTCAGATACTGTAATATACTGTAACTGATACAACAACCAATTACTGTATTTATGTGTGCATGATGCACACTCAAGTACAAACAGCAGAGACCAAACTCTGCTGTCACATGATTCACCAGCAGCGTAAGGTCAAGGTTGTTTGAAATACAACCAACAGCTCAAACCCTAGCCCTACTGTCACAAAACTTTACTCAACAATGAGTAGTAGCAATATGGCAGTTTAGTATTAAAAAACAAAATGCGTCTGCTGTTTCGTGCAACACTGCTCCAGGTCAAAGGTAAAATCCTCACCACACATGACTTACGCGAACCACACGCGAACCATACGCGAATCCACGAAAAGTTACCAACATGCATCCATGCAAGAGGATAAGTCATGTGTGGTGAGAATTTGAACCTGGAGCAGTGTTGCTTCAAAACAGCGGGCGCGTTTTCAAATAATAAGCACTATTTTACTACTACTACGTATGTATACACGTCTTTGAAAGTGTGACGTGATAAATACGGTCACAAATACATACACATTCACATTTACACTGAGTCGCCTTACTCCATCATTTCTTTGTCGATTTCTTGTCTAACTTCACCTAACAAGTATTATGTCAACCGTTTGCCTCCTTTTGAAAATCGTTGTTCCATAAAGTGTTTTATGATTTTTGCAGTAAAGCGTCCGGCTACTGCTGAAACCATTGTAAGTGTTACGAGCTTATGTAATCCCATCCTTCTAATGTCGTCGATTTCAGCTATTTTTCCCGTTTTGTTTTCCTTCCAGCTCTGATATTTTATTTCTTAGATTACAGAATATAGCCATTAATATTTGGATACTATCAATTGTGGATTGTAGATCTTTTTGTCGATACCAGATGTTTTTATTGACCTAATACTATTAATTATGGACTGTAGATCTCACTTGTCGATGCCAGATGTTTTCATTGACCTAATACTATTAATTATGGACAGTAGATCTCACTTGTCGATACCAGATGTTTTCATTGATTTAATAATATTAGTTATGGACTGTAGATCTGTATCTTTTTTGTTCCTATCAGATGTTTTTATGGGGTTAATACTATCAATAATTGGATGTAGATCTTACTTGTCGATACCAGATCTTTTTACAGCCTGGCAATATTTGTGAGCATTTCATATATGATATAATTTGGTTGAGCTGATTCCATACATTTCTTGGACTTCTTTTGCAGGAACAGAACCATACAGGCTTTTTATTTCCGCAATAGTTTGCGGCAGAAGGTCTGTTTGTTTTCTTGGCATTTATATACTTTTAATGTTTTTTTAAAAGGAAATTACTCGACTTTTACTGTCTGCGAATCTACTACGCGGTTGCGTGTCTATGCCCGGAGTTGCCTGTGGTTTTCCATTTCCGCCAACACGGTCTCGAACTCGGATGCGCTAATGATTTTATCTTCGATAGCAATTGAGTATAATTTGCTAATCATATTAAGACTACTTTGTGCTGCCGCATGAAGTTCCGAATAGATACGTATTCGCGAATGCATCCGTAACAAAATTATTTTACTGGAACCACCTGCGGCACCAGTTACTATCGATATGGCTCCAACACCAATCCTGATTGGTGCACCTATAATACTTGTCGTGGTTGAGATTTCAGCAACACGCAGACCAACAGTTGCTGCAGCGGCAAGTCCACAAATATCATCAATGACCACACAAACGCTTTTATATTTCAAGAGCAACGCGGTTCTCTTATAATTTCATTTCGCACTTGCAGTTCTGCTTCGATTATTATCATGTCGGTAACATTGAGGATTCTTCTATTAATAATACAATTGCATAGTACAATTGCTCGACAGCCGTACCTTGTTCAGGTGCAACACGCACACGCACTTCTAACAAATTACCTTTTTTTACTGGCACAACCACCATACAGTTATAGAAAATATATTCCTGTGGAATACTTAAATCTCCAGCAATTGTATGTTCTGGGGGAACGACACCACGTTCATATAGAACCACACTGATTATGCCCTTGGTTGGTTTCTGAAACGATTGTGTTCGTCTTCGCCCAAGAACTGTTACACGGACAAGTGCGTCCTTGTTGAATAGCAGTCGAGATCTTTCTCTTCTCAGTTGAGTCAATGTTGGTGTAACATAATTAACTGGGAATGCAACCTTGGTGGCCTTATCGGTGAATATTACTTCATCTTTGTAGAAACACTCCCTGAGTGTTTTCACACCTTGCTTTGCAGTAAGCGATTGAGCTTTTTCACGTGCTAATGCAATGATTCCAAGCTGACTTCTAGTTGGCGTTGGTATTTCAGGGTGGTCCCAACTCTCAATTTCTATTTGGCCCTTAGCGAGATTATGATTCAGTGTATACGAGGGTCTGGTAATATTATAGTTTTCACACAGATATTGGGGAACAAGTGGAACGAAATCGTCATCAATATTGCCATCCCGTGTCAGCTGATCCACTAACTCATCTGAAAATTCCGCAATCTGATCACCGCGGTCAGAATCCATCACGTATATAATGATAAATCTAATCTTAAACACAAACGCCAAAGACGGTTAAGTATCCTTATGGATAGAATGCTTCAAACTGAATTTCATTTTTAGCGACTAATGATAGTGGTGTTGTATATGTGAAAGATTCTGCAATTTAATCGAGATTATTTCGTATTATCAATGTTTGACCAGGCTGATTGTTTATCAAAAAGGTTTATTGACCCCAGTCATTATAATAACCAGATACTATAAATAAATACGATTCTGACTTACTTAAGACCAGGTTTATCAAAACCATTCACATTAGCAAAAACAATTCGACCATTTGTTATTATATCATCAGTTTTTTTCCTCTCCTTTGTTGATCAGCAGTTATTGGCATGATGTAAATGAAGTTACTACGCGTGGTGGTTAAGGCACGTCTGCGATCTGTTTATCCACGTATTTTTTCGTTGTAGCAGCAGAATCATCAACATAGTTTTTTATAAACGCAATCGATATACCAGATTCTCTGATTCCCCCGTTTTTAGTGATCGTTGCCAGATTTTGTGCGACAGCACCTCGCAACCTTACAATAACGTCTTTGATATCCACGTTAGATGTTTTAATGTTTCCAGTTTGAACTTGGAAAATCACAAGCTTGCCCGTGTTGATTTCAGCCCAGCTGATAAACTCAGGCAAATCCGCTTTTAAAACGATATTTCGAATGTCCACGTTAGATGTTCGCAGTTAGTTTGATTTTCAAAAATCACAAGCTCGCCCGGGTCGACGTCAGCAACAACAACCCGGCTTGTAAACTCGGTCAAATCCGCTTTGGTGGCAAACCTGGTCAAATCCACATCAGCGCCACATCGTCGCGTGGTTGAGCTTCCGTAAATGTTAATAGGCATTTTGTATACTATCAAGTGTAGTTTAATGTAAGTGCACACAACGCTTCGACAACAAGATGACCGCATATTGGCCCGTCCAACCGAGTTTGAAACGGCATCGTCGAATAAAACAGCGGTTGTCGTCCGCCTCAGATTAAATAATCAACTTCACGTGGTGGCGAAAACCCTTACGAGTCAAAATATAAAAGACGTTGAGGCAGTACCATGTATGCGACCCAATGAGTACCAGGTCCTATTGTCAAATCCAGGTTAACAATTCCTGTTTCCCTCGTGCGGGGAATCATCGATGCAAGTTCATTTCGCATAAAGACACCTCAGAAATGCTTGACTGACTTTGTCATCGCCAGTAAATCAAAACTGGTTAATGGAAGCGGGAAAAGCCTCAACGGCGAGGTCACAACCGAAGGCCACTTCCGCTTGGGAGCCTTTGGTTTCCACGCCTGAATAATCGAAGACGTTTTCCTTTTTTTACATAGATTTTTCCACCAACTGCCTTTTTAAAAGCTATTCCGGATGCAGTTTAACGCAACTTCTTTTGCAACCACAGGAGCAGCAGCCGCACATTAAGCTAGGTTGACTCTGTGCAAATCCACCATTGAAATTTGGGTTTGGAGTTAGTAGAGGGACGCCATCAGCACCAGGTATGACCATACTAGCAGGTGCTGGGTCCACGAAAGCAGCCTGCGCAAGATGAGTTGTGTTATGCCGGATATGATCAGGATGGTCGCTTGCGTCTCTGACAACATCATAGACGGGCCAGCAGACCGTGCGTAATCGTGGCTGTAACGGGCGAGTCTGAGAATTGTTGTGGCAACGTCGACGTTGTCGAGAATTGCTCCAATTTCCTTGACGTATATGAGATAACATGCGCTGTTGAACAACGCCATAATGTCGTTGTTAACAAATCCGACTGTCATTGCGGCCTTATGCAGCATTGTTGTCTCGTACAAGCTTTCCTTGGACTTCCAAGAATGCCTCACACGGAAGAAAATACCAAGATGTGTCATGAACCTGAAATTCTACTGGCCCGTCCTGTCTGGATCCCTAGCCTCGTACGAGTAATATTGGTAATATTGCTTCTTTCAATCTCGCAACGCAGGCGCATCTATGTCAAATGCTGAATCGGATACATCTTTGAATTGAGCCATTGTTTATACATTTGTGGTTTCGTCTAATACCTTTTGCGGGACAACCGCAATCCACATCCCATTGCCAAATTTGCAATCGCTGAATCAGACAGACGTTGTTAGGCAGCTTCATTGATGATCGTACTGACCGCGGCTGATATTGTTTCTGTCGGTGGTAAAGTAACCGCTTTTGGTGGTGCTCGAGTCACTAATCGTCAAAGTTGATATCGAATCGATTATACCGCCTGCGATCCCAGATTTGTTAACCGATCCTCCGCAAAGTTGTTGATACTATCAACGACTCGCATTGCAACCTGTTTAGCAGTTGGTGCAGCGCGTGAAGACAAGGCAGCGAGCACTTTTGGTGTGCCTGTAAACAATCCACGGACAACATCGCGAAGTCCAGTTCTGTAATATACCTCATAAACGTGTTTTCTCGTGTTAACAACACGCACGGGTCTTACACGTCGACACACAATTGTCATTTTATTAAATATCAGGTCGATTTCTAATGTACAATTGTATTGTCAAGGTCTTACTGCGCAGGTCCAGCATGTGCTCGTCCTGATCCACATGGGTGAAACGAAGGTTTGTCAACCGGGGATTGTTGTGTGGAAGATACACGGGTGTGGGAGTAATCGGTATCAGATCACCCGGGGCCTCAGTCGTGGCAAACCCAAACAATATGTAACCGTGCGACGCTCGATTTGTCGAGGCTGAGACATGAAAACTGCCACTGATGGCGTCACAGGTAAAATTAACCTGAGCCGTGGTGGTAATTCTGACAATATCTGACGCAAAATTGTAACTGGTACCGTCAGGTCCAGCGCACAAAATTCGTTCGTTTGGGGAAATTTCATTAATATCTTCAGGCCAACCAAGAACTGTTCTCGACGATGACTGTGCAATATGAACCGCATACTCTCGAGATTTAATCAAAATGGCAGACCACAACAGATGACCATGGATCCAACATGTTATCAAGTAAGTTTTGCAAGTTTAAATACCAACAGGATGACTTTCCGGTTCTGAAGTATGGAGTTGCTTTTGTTTTTATACCCTCGTTACTGTAGGCCTTCTTTGGATACGTGCACTAGTATTAACAAATAACAAAACTTCCACATTCATACTCACATGTTATCAAGAAGCATCTGCTAAGTAATTATTACTATACAAATTAACTAGTCAGGGAAAACTGTACTATAATAGGGTCAATAGAACCTTTATTTTATATTCTTTGAAGAAATCCATATCTAGCCATAACAGTTATATGAGCTGAAACATATTCTGGTCACTGTTTAAAAATTTTCAGCAGTATAATTGTGATCATAATTTTAAACTTAAGTGTCTCTATTACGAATATACAAGTCACTATCTCAGTGCTGATTTATTTTTCACTTTTATTCGTTTATTTTATAGTCTCTGCAAAAATAACATCAGAAGGCAAATAGTAAACATTAAAGCTGCTGGCATGCGGGCGAAGTATAGTACAGTTCAAAGGTTATACTGATTTGTGTCAAAGCATATTTTTCATTATCATGCTACCAGTTAGCATATTTTTCTTTCTAATAAGTTGTCTTAATGCTAAATTATTATACTATCTAAATACTTCTGTATAAAATGCCGTGAAAATGTATGGCCTCGAAAATAGGTAGCAGACTTCTGTTCATACAGCATTTTTGTGGAATGTTTAACATATGATATAAAAATGAATATTTTAATTATTACTTTAAATGTAGTCAAAGCACTAACATTTTAAATGATACTTAATTATGAATGTTACAAAAATATTATAAAGCCATTTTTATTCAGACTCATTATTTTAAATTTGTGACATATAATTAAAAAAAATGATAAAGTCTATATTCTACTTACGTTACATTTTTATGATTCAGTTAATTCTGATCACTGTAGTTTCGTACCATTTATTTTAATTTTACTGATTATAGTGGTTGGTATCTTGCACCGTGAGAATCCTCGTCGCAACCATGCACCTTGCGACGTGTATTAGGCTGTCATTGTACTATAAATGGCATTTGTTTAACATTGCACTCGACGTTAACAACTTTATTTTTCCAAATAAAAAAAGGTTGCGCGTGTGGAACAGTGTTTGGTTTGAAATTTGCACGGTATAAACGGATTAAATAATCCTCAGCTAGATGGTAACTGTGCCAGATAAATATTTTCGAAGACCGGAGGTGTGTGTATGATTCATAATGAACGGGTACAGATTATAGAAGATTAAACTCGCTCTTCTGCACAACAACTCCCCCTGCCCCCTTTCGTAAAGTCACCTCACTTTCATAGGCTGATCACATAAATATGAGTGACTTAAGAGAGCGGTAGGATTGGGATAACCTAATTTGTCGCAGTAAATCATATTTTTGACATTTCGTAAACTATTTGATCATATCTGACCTCAAAGTCCGATTCACCAATGCATCACAGCGGGTTTATCATTGTAGTCAAGGAAGTAATGGTAAAACAACATTGAGACGAGTACGGCGTCGAGTCAAATCTCTACAGCAAAAAATAATTTCCATGTCTGGAAGATAATGCAGTTTCTATTTATTTGTTCTAGATCACAAAGTGCTCGTTTTTGTTGCTGCAGGTATAACTTCTGTAGCACAAACAATCAAGCATCGCACGGCATGATGGGAAACCTTATATTTTCACATGTGGAAAATATAAGGATATATTTTTCACATGTGAAAATATAGGAGTGAAAAAATTATCAAAATTATTTTGCCAATAAGTTCCTATATTTCACGCTTAAGTATATAATAAATAGAGGATATTTTCTTTTCCTACGTTAATATCGGATATATTTCATCATGTGGAACAACAAACGTGATATTTTAACTATAGTATGGGCTCGTTTCATTCTAAATCGTACACTGTCTTCGGTCTTCGAAAGTATTTACCTGGGCCAGTTACTGTCTAGCTGAAGATTATTTAATCTCTTTATACCTTAAAAAATTTCAAACCAAACCTTGTTCCGTCTAAGCATACTTTTTTAATTTGGAAAAATAAAGTTGTTAACGGCGAATGCAATGTTCAAGAAAATGCTATTTATAGTACAAGCACTGCCTAATACACATCGTAAGGTGCATGGTTGCGACGAGGATCATCGCGCAGGTAAAACTAAAAGTCGGTACATTTATACTGTATTAAACGTGCACAATACCATCCGCTACAATCAGTAAAATTAAAATAAAGGCTACGAAACTACAGTGAAATTTTTTATCTGATTCATAAAATGTAATGTAAGTAAAATATAGACTTTATCATTTTTTTTCTTAAGTATATGCCACACATTCCAAAATAATGAAGTCTGAATAAAAATAGCATTATAATATTTTTATAAAAATCATAATTTAGAACATTTAAAATAGCAAGTAATTCCTAAATATAAGTGTAAATGTCTGATAAACATATAAATCATTATTGGTAAGATTATTTATTTTACAATTTGATTCCATTTCTTAATTTTAAAATTGTGATACAAAATATCAGCATTATTATGCAGTATTATTTTTATTTGTATTTGTTTTTGATCTGGGAAAAAAGTATTGTCATCTGAATATTGTAATTATTTATTTGAATTATTACTTATTTTGCATGCATGTGTCTATGTTTTTTTTTTTTTTTTTGTCTTATATATTAATAATAATGACTAAATTACTTGCTATTTTAAATGTACCTAATTATGATTTTACAAAAATATTATAATGCTATTTTTATTCAGACTTCATTATTTTGGAATGTGTGGCATATACTTAAGAAAAAAATGATAAAGTCTATATTTTACTTACATTACATTTTTATGAATCAGATACTTTTTTCACTGTAGTTTCGTAGCCTTTATTTTAATTTTACTGATTATAGCGGATGGTATTGTGCACGTTTAATACAGTATAAATGTACCGACTTTTAGTTTTACCTGCGCGATGATCCTCGTCGCAACCATGCACCTTACGATGTGTATTAGGCAGTGCTTGTACTATAAATAGCATTTTCTTGAACATTGCATTCGCCGTTAACAACTTTATTTTTCCAAATTAAAAAAGTATGCTTAGACGGAACAAGGTTTGGTTTGAAATTTTTTAAGGTATAAAGAGATTAAATAATCCTCAGCTAGACAGTAACTGGCCCAGGTAAATAATTTCGAAGACCGAAGGTTGTGTATGATTCAGAATATAACAGGCCCATACTATAGTGGCGAAGAAGCCTCGAGTTAAAATATATTGTTTTTGGTACCACAAAATGAGATATATCCGGTATTTACGCGGGAAAAGAACATTTTCTTTTTATTAAAAATTAAACTTGCTCCAGAATCGAAGCTTAGAAGATTAAACTCACTCTTCAGCACAACACCCCCCTTTTCGTAAATTCACCTCACTTTCATCGGCTGCATGATCATATAAATATCAGTGACTTAAGAGAGCGTAGGATTGGGATAACCAAATATGTCGCAGTAAATTACACTTTTGACATTCTGTAAACTATTCGATCATATCTGACCACAAAGCAAGTCCGATTCAGCCAAACATCACATCGGGTTTATCATTGTTGTCAAGGAAGTAAGGTGCTTAACTTCAAAGAGACGCGAATGGCGTCGAGTCAAATTTCTACAGCAAAAATAAATTTCCATGTCTGAAAGGTAATGCAGTTTCTATATATTTGTTCTAGCTCACAAAGTGCTCGTTTTTGTTGCTGCAGGTATAACTTCTATAGGCACACACAATCAAGCATCGCATGGCATGATGGGAAATCTTATATTTTCACATGTGAAAATATAAGGATATATTTTTTGTACGTGAAAATATAGGAATGAAATAAATATGAAAATTATTTCTACCAATAAGTATTTATATTTCACACTTAAGTATATAATAAATGTGCTTATTTTGGATGCATTTTTTTCCATATGCAGTTATTATCCAGATTGTACAGATATGGTATTGCCTCACGTATAACACCCCAACCACCACCCCTTCCGCTACCATGCCCACCCCTACCCCCTTAGGTAACACCCACCCAACTGCAAACAATGTTGACTCAGATATATCAATGCAGAATGAGCTGACAGATCAGGGTCTAGACTGTTTTGGTATGCCTGTCACATATCTCACAGTGTGACGAAAATTCCGAACGAGTTTTGGACCATCTCTGTTTTACTTCTTGAGTTCAATAATAAATTTCCTCTGTTCATATTTGTCCCTGGTGATAGATCATATCTTGCAAGTGTTCTGGGTAAACATGTAAATAGAATTTAACAAGTATCGTTTCATAACTGTGCATGTCCCACATACTCTTAAATTTATCAACATATGGTGAAAGTGAACCCAAAGGATTTTGGTTTCTTGGCATCTTAAATCAATGGACATGGATGTACAGAGAATTTACTCAGCTTTGACAGAATATTTTCTGTAAAATCTCACAGACTGGTACACTGAATCAGGTACCGTATATAATTGCTTTTAAGTCGGATCAAACTGCAAACTGCATAGACCCAGATCTGGATCTATAGAGTTTGTTATGAGTAATCAGTAGAACAAAGAACATATACCCTGGTTTGCAGGTGCATTATGCAACGGCAGGTCTGGATCTATGTTGTTTTCAGTTGTGCCCGACTTGTAAGCGAATATATATGGTAACAATGGTATGTGTTTGTTCTATTTTAGCATCCAAAGCAAATTAAGCTGACCTTGATCTGCTGCCACATCAGTGACAAGCAGATCTTGGTCAAATTTGTTTCAAGTTGGATGCATGTTATATACAAACATGGTCTAACAACTACATGCTTATAGAGACCACCTGAGTAGTAATGTGAGGGTAAATAGGGTCAAAAGAGGCAATACGGGTTCATACTGGAAATTAACATGGAGAGGCAATTAGGGGTCATACTGGAAATTAACATGGAGAGGCACTTGGGATCAAAAGTGTTTATAGGGTCAAACGGAAATGTAGGTGTACACAAAGAAATAGACATAGACAAACACAAGACATAGAAACACCTATGGTAATTGGATTTCTTTTCTAAGAGATGTGGGTGGCCCTGAAAACGACCGTTGGAGTTTGTTAACCAAAGTGAGTTAACACGTATCATACCTCTTCACAAGTCTTCTTCTCATCAAAATTCTACGCGCTTCAGGCCCATAGAGTAAGAATCTCTTCAGACACCCTTGTTTCTCCACATAAATTCTTATCTTCCAAATAGCCGTGGCCGTAATCTTGGTAATAGCCCAGGATGCTTTGACATACATAGGGTAGTCTGGGTTGAAGAACATGGCCGATACGATGGATGATGCCTCTACAGTAGTATACATCTTGTCTTGAGAACAGGTGAAACCATGTAACAAAACGCTGGTATATATATAGCCAAAGATGGGATTGAAACGGATCGAAATGTTCCACCAATCCAAACGCGCGTTACAAAATATATGGTCTCTCATCCAATGGGTGTGTCACGTCACCTTCATTATAAGGCGCCACAGCGTTCGTACGGTGTACCATTGCGGCATAGTTTGAGTATGACTGATAAAAAGAACACAATGTATTGGAGTGTGCCTGCTACGGAGACCTTGTATACTCGGAGTGAGAGTACGACGACGACGAATGCAGCGGTCACTTGCATTCCTCCAGTAGAGGATGACTTTAATTTGGATTTTGTGGATGTTCTGTCTTGGCAAGAATTTTTGCCCATCGTCCAAATTAACAATTCCCAAGAACAGATGCGCTTAGCCCGTGCCATCGTCGTGGGGCAAACGTATGCCGAGAAGAATGAGACCAAAGAATGGAAAAGAGCATGGGAGAGCATTCGACAGTCGGACAGAGTCAAACAACGAAGAGAAGCAGAACTCCTGTTACAGCAAGCAAGCATTTCCAAAGAGACCGTGTGTGGCATTCCTGAAATGCAAAAACTTCAAGACGTCTTGGGTCCTCGTTATACCTTGAAAGTATATCACCAAGGTTGTTCGCGGAGCTCTGGTGTATCGAGGACCCGCTTAACCCGATGGAAAATACCGTCGCGTCTATCATCATCAAGAGCATTTGGATGCCATCACTTGTGTCACAGGATTTCTAGGATCCGCTTACTATTGCAAGAAATGTGACCAAGGATTTAATAGTTGGGACCAACACATTCATTGCGGGGCGAGATGTCGGGGCTGTTTAGCCTCCAAGCCATGCATTCCTGAAGAACAGATTCATTACTCGACTTGTCAACGAACCTTTGTCAGTTCCTCTTGTTATGAACAATATCGCATGAAACAAGTTCACCAGCAGAAAAGTGCTTGTGACTTATTGAGATTGTGCTTCACATGTGGACAGCTTATTCGAACTAATAACCCAAAAGAAAGACGCTTGTCCAGGAAAGAAAAGATGCCATTTTTCTCACCAAATCGTGGAATTTGTACATCAAAGTTACATTCAAAAATATGACAAAGAACTGGGGAAAGACATCAAGGAAGAGCAGCACTAGAAGAGAAAGACAGAAGTGGATTTTATCTTTTTTGAAATGGAATGTACGCAAGAGGCAGGTATTCACATCTTTAATTTCTGCGTCGCTCATCGGGCTTATGAGAAGCCCATACAAGAACCTATCTATTTTTATTGTCGCCATTGTAGTAAGATTCCAGGAGGACGAGAAAAAAATCTTTCGATGATCCCACACTCTTTCCGATTTTGCCGAATGGATTTTAGAACCAACCGACGACACTTGGAGCGAAACGGACATCCAGAGTGACGGGGACTGTCATCGATATGCTACAGTCATGGTTGAATTTCTCGGGATACGAGGGACAATTTCTTCTAAAATATTATTCAGAACAAGGCACTGAATGCCCCCAAGTCACCATGAACGGAGCCAAAATCATCTACATGAAAGTGGGACAAGTACAATTCAAAGATTCCATCAGTTACTAAGCCACGCCATTGAGTCGAATGCCTAAAACGTTTGGGATGACAGAAATGGCCAAAGGGTATTTTCCCCACTTTTTCAATATCGAAGCGAATCAACACACTGTGCTCCCGCATTTGCCGGACGTTCACTATTACGACCTAGACGGGATGCACACCGAACACCGAGAAGCCTTCTACGCTTGGTACCACACTCACGCTTCAGAGCCGTTTGACTTTCAAGAAGAAATGCTAAAGTATTGTCGATCCGATGTGGACATTTTACGCCGTTGCTGTGGAAAGTTTCGACAATTATTTCCTGATCACGGAGGTATCGATCCTTTAAAGGAAGCTTGTACCCTCGCCAAAGCTTGTGGATTATTATACCAAAGCAAGTTCATGCCCGATAACCAACTAGCTATTATATCCGCTAACACTTATCACTGGGTCAGCCGTCAATACTCAACCAAAGCATTGTGTTGGCTTCATTACGTGTGTGAAAGGGAAGACAAATGGATACAGCATTCGAGAATCGGGGGAGAAAAGAAAATTGGAAGTCGTTCTGTAGATAGTTGGAATTTTTAGAAAGCCCCCAGGCGATGTACGAATTCCAGGGAGGCTTATTTCACGGATGCCCTACCTGTTTTCCTCAACGAGACCTGGAAAATCCTTTCTCAGGGGTCACCATGGAAGAGTTGTACGAACAATCATACCAACGGCGCCTAAAGTTAGAAAGTCAAGGATACCAAGTGGTAGAAATGTGGGAGCACGAGTACGATCGACGTTTCAAAACCGATCCAGAATTTCGAAGCATTGCTGAAACTTACGACGTGGTAGACGTCGAACCTTTAGACCCCCGCCACGATTTGTTTGGAGGACGAACCAATGCCACACATTTGCTGTACGACGTAGACGAATCTCGAGGAGAAGAAATCAAATACATCGATGTGTGTTTGTTGTATTCTTCGGTGTGCAAATATGCTCGATTCCCTGCCAGGCACCCTGAAATCCTCACAGAACACATTGACATGGAACACATTCGTCAATACGAAGGATTGATCAAATGCAAAGTATTACCCCCGACCCACTTGTACCATCCGGTCTTTCCCCATTATTGCCAAGGAAAACTGATGTTTCCTTTATGCCGTACGTGTGCTGAAACGTGTAATCAAGACCACCCTTGCAACCACACGGAGGATGAGCGCGCTTTGACAGGAACGTGGTTGAGCGTCGAATTGTTTTGGGCTCTGGATCGGGGAGACCACTTGTTAAAAGCATACGAAATTTGGCACTTTCCTACCACCGAACAATACCAAAAGGACGACGCCTCGAATCCATGAATTTCCTCAGGCTACGTCAACGAATTTCTGAAACTGAAACAAGAAGCGAGTGGCTATCCCTCTTGGTGTCAGACACCAGAAGACCAAGACAAATTCAAAGAACAGTACCGTTCTACAGAAGGCATTACTTTAAAAGACGTGGAAAAGAACGAAAGAAGACGATCGTGTGCCAAAGTCATGCTCAGTTGTTTGTGGGGACAATTGAAACAACGTCCGAGATTGCCCAAGACGGAATACTTGGCAGATCCAAGCCGCTACTTTCAAATGGTGGACGACAAAGGAAAACTCATGAAACACGTGGAAATCATCCTTGAAAATTTGATCTTGGTCAGTTATGAAGAAAAGCAAAATGTCGTTATTGTAGCCTACGTGACAGCCAATGCTCGCTTAAAATTGTATGAGGCCTTGGAACTTTTGGGAGATCGAGTCCTGTACTTTGACACCGACAGCTGTATGTACATCCATCGTCGAGATAGCCAACACCCAACCAGCGAATAGGATCGTTTAGGGGCATGGACGGATGAGCACCCACAAGATACGATTATCAGTTTTGCCAGCAGTGGCCCCAAAAATTACGGTTACCAATACAGAGACCGACAAGGCCAACTTCATGCCAAATGCAAAGTCAAAGGATTTACACTGAATTATCGAGCGAGTCAAAGATTGAACTTTGATGTCTTGAAAGAAGCTTTACAGTCCGGACAAGATCAAGACTTTTGCCTAAAAACATTAGAGCCTTACAAAATTGTACGTTTTACAAACCACCTAAACGTAAATCGACCTTTAGATAAAGTCTATTAAATTGTGTACCAGAAACGGGTGCGACTTCCAGACCACAACACTTTACCGTACTGATACGCTGAGCTCCAGTATAAAATAGAGAAAAATTCCAAGACCAATACTTCATCGTGAAAACAAACGTTGACCGAGAACAAAGATGAATAATAATTCCAAACAGCCTCTGAGTCAGGAACTCACTGTGAACTTCAAGTTCAATGTGGAGGCCAGTACACT
The DNA here is from genome assembly GCA_029931535.1 of Margaritifera margaritifera. Taxonomy (NCBI): domain Eukaryota; kingdom Metazoa; phylum Mollusca; class Bivalvia; order Unionida; family Margaritiferidae; genus Margaritifera; species Margaritifera margaritifera. Next base: position 5,652,539 of record JAQPZY010001651.1, read on the forward strand.
GGCACCAATGCTGACGAATTCGACACAGACACCGAGTGAGGGGCCCACTGCAGACTTCAAGTTCGATCATGAACTCGAATGCGATGCGGTGCCTTGCGATGAGATGGATGCCGTACGCTTTGACATCAGCGATGCAGCATAACCTTGCCGCTCCTCTGGGACCATCGAAAGCGATGCTGTTCGTGTGCCTTGCCGCTCCACTAGCGAAAGCGATGCAGCACGACGCTCTTTCTGCTTTACTGGTCAATGTAATGCTAAGCGTGTACCTATCTGCGGATGTCATCCATACACTGGCAAATCACTACTCATCAAGGAAGAATACACGTTGCCTGTGGCTTTGCCTATCTGTTGTGACTTTGAAAGACCATTCTAGACGTTCAAAGATAAATTGCCTAAATATCTGCAAGGACCTACTCCCAAAGCTTTAGCCAGAGCCGGATTTGTCTACTTGGGAGAAGGAGATAAAGTCCAGTGTTTCAGCTGTGGTGTGACACTTCACGAATGGGAGTATAAAGATTCAGCTTACTTGGAACATGCCAGATGGTCTCCGCGCTGCCAGTACCTTCCTTTGGTCGGTCCAAAGAAGTAATAAGTCGGATACTTTAGAAGAGCACATTCGTGGTTTGCCTCGTGAGCTAAGAGAACGCATTTACAAGTAGATTGCCCGATTCAAGATAAACGCAAAGAACAATTACATCCTTTACGACATAGACGTTTTAACCAGTTGTACCTGAATATTATAAGAGGATTGATTCTTTTCAAAGTGTTTAAAGAGGCAGTCATTGATTAACTACCCACAACTCATAAGGAATTCGATGCTACGACTTCTACCTACAGGGTTGGAGTGGTACACAGAATTCCAGAGGACAAAGACTGAGAGAATTACAAAAAACGTTTACAAGTGTCACCTCAAGAAGAGACTTCTTCACGGCGTGTGGTGTGTGAGTTAGTGACAGATCAGGTTTCTTATAATTTACCACCAAATACTGTTTGGCAATAGTATGACTATTTCCTCAAAAAGAAAGACGTGGCTGTAAATTACTACTTTAGAAGAGCACATTCAGAATCTATCTTTGGAGCTGCGATAACGCATTTACAGAGAGTTTGTCAAGATACAAGTGAAACGCAAGCTCAGAGTCATTTCTCGATTTTTAAACTATTGCTATTTCCACAGCATAAAAGGACTGATTCTTGGAAGAGATTTACAGATGCCATGGGGTAGACTATCACAAAAGATACAAAACTTGTAAACCTGGATATAAAGCCTGCGATGCCGTGACTGTTGTCTTCAGTCTTGCAATAAATTCCGTGGAAGGAAGACAATGACAGTGTTCGAAGCTTAGAGATTACAAACTACTGTTAAACGAACCATTTTCACCTTCTACGATTCCATTAACTTTTCGACGTCGTTTGACGTGTGTCTTAATGACTACATTTCTCGGATTTCGTTTCCCAGGAAATTCTTTGTGGACTATTTATGAACAGTACATGCAACATTCTCGGATTTCATTTCCAGGAAATTCTTTTTTCTGGACTATTTATGAACAGTATATGCAACAAAGACATAACCATTCACACTTTATCGGTGCATGAAAGACAAATTGTGTTAATAGTGTTGAGAATCGTGATGAAAACAAGTTGTGTACTTCAGTGTTAAATTACCTAAAGCCATACGATTGGATCACGAAGCTCACTGGGTAATGGCTTTGGTAGATATCATTCATCCTACGCAAGCCTTCAATATCAACGAAGGTCAAAAAATTCGTGGATATCCTGAGTGACCAAGTGCATGAACACTTGGACAAAAATTATCCTGGTCATTACGAATAAAAAAAAAATCATTGCACACAAATCCTCCTTCATTGACTAGCAATACCATGAGAATTCCTGTGCGGTATTATTTTAATGCTCAACATCTGGTGGAAACCATTGTGACTATTTCAATGACCAGTTTGTCAAAGCCTTAGAGAAAGCTTGCAAAAGTGTACAGATCGAGTACCATACAATTGCTCATCGTCTTAAAGTGCATTTTTCGAACAGTAAAATTATGTCCATTACTTTTTGTCCTGTTTTGTTTGATATTTTGGGTGGATACACAAAAATAGCTCCTATGAAAGACGTTTACAACAACGATTTTACAAGTATTTTCGTTACCCTGTCGAACTAAACGATGGACTCAATTTATTGTTTGTGTACTCCGATGTGGTCGAGTACAACGTGGTGGGAAACACAGCCGCTCCGTTCAAAGCCGATTCTGCCGTCACTGCTTACGATTTGTACATCCTCATTATCTTCCTGTCAGTAAATCGTATTTTGACAGTGTCAACATTAGTATAAAAGGAGATCTGGGACAAACTATTCTATTCTCCAAAGGAAAAGTCACGGTGAAACTACATTTTCGAAAACGATTCTCCAGTGAATTAACACAAGATGTATCCTGTGTACCAAGGAGTTTGCTCGACAACGAGGACATGGTTTAGGGGATATGTTAAAATCCGCTTTTTGTACGGTAGCCCCTATCTTAAAACCAATGGTGACTCGAGGATTGCATGCCTTAAATGATGCCGCTTTGACGCAAGGAAAAGATTTTCTTTAAAATGTCCTCGTCGACTAACAAAATCCCAAATAAGCCTTTATGAGATCAGGAAAAAATGTGTTGCTGCAAACTGGAAAATACCTTTTGGGTCGCCGAGACACTCCTATAAATTCGCTTCACACTTCTAGCCCTGGCATTACTTCTTTATCAACGGCACAGCAAGGACAAGGCAGAAAGAGACGTCGAAACCCCTTCAGATCTCATAAACACGTTGTTCAGAAAAAGAACAAGAAAAGAAGAACTGTCAGAGAATTAGATGTGTTTGATTACTAACTGAAGAAAAAATGATGCACCGAGATTCTTGCGAATGTACCAAGTCAGAACCCAATCTGTTTGCCTTGCCACCTGCCATGATGACTAAGCAAGAATCCCATGGGTAGAATTTCATCCTGTGTCGTCTTTGACTACCTCGGCCCCTATAGAATTTGAAATCAAAGGAAAAACCGAAGATTACATCGATCTGAATGACAGTCGCTTGTACCTGAAACCCAAAGTGCTCAAAACGGACAACACCAATCCCGGTAACCGATGACAGAGTAGCTCCGGTCAATAATTTCATGCATTCGTTGTTCAGCGAAGTGGATTTGTACTTGAATAACAAACTGGTCAGCAGCAGCATGGACATTTACCCTTACCGTGCTTACTTGGAAAATCTCTTGACGTACGGAAAAGATGCCAAGAACACCCATCTGAATGCTTCCGTGGAATGGAAAGCTGACACCTTGTACAAGTTCAACAACACAGCGTTGCCTGCAGATGACGATCCTCACAATGTTGAATTTAACGACTGTCGAAAGAAAATCAGACAAGGGCGCACTTTAGAACTGATGGATCGCTTGCATTTGGACATGTGGTTGCAAGACAAGTATCTGTTGAACGGAGTGGATGTACGTATGAGACTGAATCGTAGTAGTACCGTCTTCCATTAGATGGCTAATGCTAACGAGTACAAAACCATCATAGAAGCTGCCAGACTTTACGTGCACCGTGTAGAAGTGTTACCTAAAGCGGCCAACGACATCAGTCAAAATTACCACCAAAAAAAATCTTTATGTAGTAAATATTAATTCAGATTAATCAAGACAGCAGGTTTTGGTCAGCGTTTCAGTCCAGAGGATCAGCGAGCCGTCAATGTCGGGAAAATGTCAGGAATTTAGTCCGTCCCTGTACCGCATTTGCTTCTGTGCCTTTTTTTTTTTAATTTTATTTTTTTTTTTTTTTTGTAAATAAAATATTTATGTTATTAAAATTCAATATTTCAACTAGAAATGAAATTAATATCTGATCCAAATACCTTAAACCGCACTGGAAACCCCATTTTGAAGACCACTTATGCCTGTCATATTTTTTTATAGCAGACCAAAAATGGCGCATCAATATCCGAATATTTTCCGATGATAGGGTGGGAGAAATTGTTATTCGCCGAAAACATTGATTATCGAATTACTACCTCAAGTGAGAGCTCTAAAGTTGAATTAGAGAGGTCTCTACTTCTATTATAGAGGTCTTTAATTCTATTACAGAGGTCTTTAATTCTATCATAGAGGTCTTTAATTCTATTATCGCGGGCTATAATTGAATTAGAGAGGTCTCTAATTGAGAGAGAGAGAGAGAGAGAGAGAGAGAGAGAGAGAGAGAGAGAGAGAGAGAGAGAGAGGTCTCTAATATAATTGTAATTAAATAATTAGATAACTCTATATTGAATTGAATATATGTAAAAACGGCCGCCCATATATTTTGAGTCGAAATTCCAATGAATTTTATATTGGTTCTGTATGAATTTAAATCTATTGATAATTGTAACAATTAGCAATTAAAATGGGCTGTTTTGATAATAACGTTCACGATAAGCACCAATGATTGAAAATCTCAGTAGACTTACGTAATTCTAGACAATATTACAGACCTATATGTTATCACGTGGCCAAACTCGTATAATTTCCATGCACCTATGCTGTGCTTATTAGCATTTTATAATGTTGTCTTATTTCAATGAGTGTAACTGTGAAATGGACCATATTCAGATTTTTGCATGAAAATGTATTTCTTACGAGCAGAAAGAAATGACAAAGGTAACATATTACGACATATCAGAACGAGAGCGACCGTCTTAGCGGTGTTGTGCCCCCTTGACTTTGAATCATGCGACAGGAATGACAGAGGGCGCTTTAATCACAGGTATACAGCGGCCATATTTGTTCATAAACTAGGTCATTGTCCATCACAAGAAGATATTTTTGTATTTTCTATGATAATATCAAAATGAAGTTAGTCGAAGCCATCTTGGCAGGATTTATCCTGATCCTGTTGGCAGTTCCAGGTAAAGACTTTGATGTTTTGCGTTCTGGAGTCAGCCTTTAGTGAACTTCTTAAGTTTACAATATATACATACCTTTGAGAGGGGGGGGGGGCAGGTAAACAACATGTCTTCTTTTGGAGAAGTGTAGTTTTTACTTTGTCTTGAATATAATTGGATTTCTTGTTTGATCTACTAGAGTTTCGTGTGTTTTATGTAGCCTTCATGTTGATAATGGTAAATAGGTTATGCAGATGATCATGAAGTTACCTGTGTGAACGCTTCCGAGTTAACTACCCTTTCGGTCGGGCTTGCATAGACATTTTTTTACAGACTGGCTGTGTCTTTGATTCTGTTTTTGCTAGCCACATTAACGTCTCCAAATCTTTTATGCTATTTATTATACTTTATTGTAATATGCATTAAATATTAATTGTTTACTGATAGTTACTATCCATAACTACACGTACATCCATAACTATAGTATTCGCACACCCTCCCGTTTGTTTGTACCCCACTACCGATTTTAAAAACAAAAAGCATCAAGGATATAAAAAAATGCACACAACTTAGTAATTTCATTCATCAATTTATAATTTCCAATCTGATTGTCGCCAGGGGTCCCTAACACTGTCACCTTGTTGGCATTTCCAATCAAACGGGAGTTTCTTTACTAACATGGTCACCATATGGGAGAGTCTATATTTTCAAGCAACAGATGTGATGTAGTCCACCATCTTTGATAATGTCAGTAATTCCATAAATTTAGAGTTACATCTCATTGAACACATGTATTAAAGAGCTCCTCCTTTTTATTTGTTCAATTTTTTTAATAGAAATATTAAAACTAGACATTGCAAATATTGGATGCAGATGTCACCGTTTTTTACTGAAATGGACTGTTCTAAAAACCAGAAAAGGACAGTGAACAGTCTGTCTGCTTGTTTACATCAAGAGCTTTTGTTTGGTTTGAAATGCCAATAAGTTGACAGTGTTAGGGACTCCCTAGCAACAGTCAGGTTAGAAATTATAAATTGATGAATCAAATGACAAAGTTTTGTGTATTTTTCATATCCTGTATGCTTTTCGTTTTTAAAATTGGTAGGGGGGTAAAAACAAATGGGAGGGTGTGCGAATACTATACATGTATATTTAATCAGGTGCAGTATTTATAACACAGGGACTGGACTCTCCATAGTTCGACGTAAATGGCCGAACACGTTGTTAATCAACAAACGAACAAACTCTCCATAGTGCTGTCCAATATCACCCATTCTTTTTATATGCAAATGAGGTTTCTAGTGGCCCATCACAGACATGGAGAGAAGTACTTTTCAGGGTTCTCTGCAGACATTTTTGAAGCTGTAGTGGTATGCATACAGTAGTGTTTAAAGATGTTAAACATGCAAATCACTATGCTGGAGCATAAATATTCAGGGTTTTTTTTAAAATAAAAAGTACAGTATCACAGTATTACATAAATGGTAAGGAAACAGGAAATTCAATGTTAAAAGATACATCTGTATTTAAATTACTATTGTTAATTTAGGAATTGTGTACAAAATGAGTCACTGGTGATTTATTTGTAACAATTTTTGTAAGAATGAGCCTTTCCAATATAATAATATTCTCACAATAATCAATCATTTCAATCCAAAATATATTTTATAACTCTCAAAACAACTCTGCATTAAGAGACCATCTATTTGTAAATTTGAAACAAAGAAGAAAGAACTTCCTGGTCTGATTCTAACTATTGACTTTGAAAAAGCTTTTGATATACTGTATCCTGGCAATTTATTGTTAAATGTTTAGTTTACTTTAATTTTGGAAATTCTATACCCAAGTGGGTTAAATTGTTTTACAATGTGTCAGAGTCTTGCATTTTACACAATAGACATTTATCTGATTTGTTAAAATTGCATAGAGGCTGCAGGCAAGGGGATCCAATTTTACCCTGTTTGTTTTTATCATGTGCTGAAATATTATGAAAAATACATAAAAAAATATAGGTAATATCAATTAATGAAACAGAATTAAAAAAATAAGTCAGTATGCAGATGACACAGTTATTTCTGGATGGGTCTGAAGATTCACAAAACACTCTTTGAAAAAACTGGATCAGTTCTATAAAATTTGTGGATTAAAAATGAATGTTGAAAAAACTAAAGCAATATGGATAGGGTAATTATCACCATTAAATGTGAAAATGTAAAATTGGACTGGAATAAAGGACCATTTACAATACTTAGGGTGTTTTTCTCCACAAATATTTATGGTATATGGAAAATGTAATTGTGAAGATACTTGCAAGAAAATGAAAAATATATTTAATGACTGGAATAAAATAAAACTAACTTTGCTTGGTAAAATAACAGTAATAAAATCTGTAAGGTAAAAAAATTGATTCCATAAGTGAGATTTTATTTAGTCCACTATGGCTACAAACATAATACCTACATATGGAGAATATTTTTTATAAATTTTTTTATTTGAATGGTGTTTGTCATATTACATTTTTTTTTATGAAGATTGTGGGTTCTTTTCCTTCAGTAGCCTGAAAACAAAATATATAATGAGATGAACATTTCTAGATTACTTTACTCTTTTTAAGAAAAATACAGGATGACTACTAACAAATATTAAAATTAAATAAATAAAATATTATTGAATATGAATATTATGTTGGGATCAATACATTTTTGTCAACTTTAATTGTACATAAAAAAGGAAGTAAACTTTTGTATGAAATATTTATTGACGCAAATCAAATGTTAGAAGTTTACAAGTAGGATATTGATGCATATCAAATGTTAGAAGTTTACAAGTGGGATATTGATGCGTATCAGATGTTAGAAATTTACAAGTGGGATATTGATGCATATAAAATGTTAGAAGTTTACAAGTAGGATATTGATGCATATCAAATGTTAGAAGTTTACAAGTAGGATATTGATGCGTATCAGATGTTAGAAATTTACAAGTGGGATATTGATGCAAATAAGATGTTAGAAGTTTACAAGTGGGATATTGATGCATATCAAATGTTAGAAGTTTACAAGTGGGATATTGATGCATATCAAATGTTAGAAGTTTACAAGTGAGATATTGATGTATATCAAATGTTATAAGTTTACAAGTGAGATATTGATGTATATCAAATGTTAGAAGTTTACAAGTGGAATATTGATGCATATCAAATGTTAGAAGTTTACAAGTGAGATATTGATGCGTATCAGATGTTAGAAATTTACAAGTGGGATATTGATGCGTATCAGATGTTAGAAGTTTACAAGTGGGATATTGATGCATATCAAATGTTAGAAGTTTACAAGTGGGATATTGATGTATATCAAAATTAATGTTAGAAGTTGACAAGTGGAATATTGATGCAAATCAAATGTTAGAAGTTTACAAGTGGGATATTGATGCATATCAAATGTTAGAAGTTTACAAGTGGGATATTGATGCGTATCAGATGTTAGAAATTTACAAGTGGGATATTGATGCAAATAAGATGTTAGAAGTTTACAAGTGGGATATTGATGCATATCAAATGTTAGAAGTTTACAAGTGGGATATTGATTTACCTAATGTAACTACAGAAGAGTGGAAATGTTCCTATTCATTTTTACAGAAAATTAAAGTTACATGTATATAACTAAAAGACCTTCAGTTCAAAATTGTACAGCCTATATTAGTTACAAACAATTTCTTACAAAAAAGAAGTAAAATTGATTCAGATAATTGTAGTTACTATAGGCAAGCAAAGGACTCTATAATTCATCTAATGTTTAAGTGTAATAGGGTGAAAACTTGTTGGAATTAGTTTTGTAGTTGGCTCTGGATCAGTCTTAACTCTTAAGTTACAAGTTGAATTAAATTTAAAGAATATTATCCTAGGAACAGCAGTTAATACTTTTCTAATTAATCTCCTGATAATTATTGCAAAATCAAAATTTAAGATTCAACTCTTTTCTCTTGAATCTAAAGAAAAGTATTTGAAACAGAATATTATCTGGCTAAAATAAATGTGATATGGGAATATTTTGTCAGAATATGGTCCCCACTTTACAGTTATTTTCATAATAATGGTATGGTATCCCAAGGCTCCAATTAAAGTAATATTTAGATGAACATGTGAATACAGCACAAAAGCTAGTGAATCCCAACATTCCACTCACATTGCCTCTCTTTATCTCTTATCTTGGGTTAAAGTCTCTCTCTCTCTCTCTTGCTCGCTCTCTCTCTCTATCTCCCTCTCTGTCTCTGTACATCTCAGGTGGTACTATCTATTTATGTCTTAAGTCATGTACATAATGGAAGACCCGGATAGTAGCTATCAAGGGTTTGTATTTATTTAAACTACTATTTTTATTCAGTGTACAACAGAAGCAATGATCTCAATGAACCATAACCTTGGCATCACTTAGCTTGTCCGAGGTAATCAACTTAAATGTCCACAACAAAGACAAGATTAACAGTCTGGTTAACTTCAGTGATATAATATCAGTGATGTGTGAGTTTGAATCATCATTTTTACTGGATATGTTATAATGAGTCCACACCGTATGTTCACATGCTCGGTTTATAAAGTTATAATATGTCCACACCATATGTTCACATGCTTGGTTTATAAAGTTATAATGTGTCCACACCATATGCTCACATGATTGGTTTATAAAGTTATAATGTGTCCACACCATATGCTCACATGATTGGTTTATAAAGTTATAATGTGTCCACACCACATGCTCACATGCTTGGTTTATAAAGTTATAATGTGTCCACACAATATGCTCACATGCTTGGTTTCCCAAGGAAATAGGATTAAACATTCTTGGTTTTTGATTGAGAGAATATGATTCTAAGTTCATGAATAAGGGTCACTCGAGAAGAAAAGATAACCATATTAGAGAATTAAGCATTGTGCTTAAATGTTTTGTTTTCTCTAAGATAAATTTATTAATTCAATTTTGAATTTAAAATGTTAGGAATGAAAAGCTCACAACATAAATTGCCTAAATTTCAGTTGTACTCCAAAATATACTCAGAAGTACATTCAACTTTTCCATATAAAAATAAGAGTATGAGTACTTTAACTCCTGAATAATATGAGTTAAGGCTGCATTGTTTACCAAAACTTCTAAATGTGTACACAGTTTACAATAACCGAAACGCCATTTAATTGAAACGATTATAAGCTCAAACTTTTCCACTATCTACCCATTAGGCATGCAGCTTATAGCTATTATAATGTGCATGCTGTACATCACTCAACTTTCATTTGTTTCATTTGTTGTTGATTCAGCATGTAAAACATGTCTTGGTTGAATATATTTGACAGTTTCAATAAAACATCCATAGGAATGTCATGATAATATTTCCTACTGTTACACACATGTACATTATGAAAAATCGATAATGAACCGGACATACTCCTGAATATGTGCATGGGATGCGTTTGTAGGATCTACAATAACTAAGAAACTATGCAGTGGCTTACAAACTTGAAACACTGTTTCTTTAAAATAAAATGTTACTAATCAAAGGTTCCATTAACAGATATGTTGTTTAAAAGTAAACACTGTAGTTTAAAGAAAATTTTATCAGCATTATCAGTAAATCAACCCGATATGTAATGTTCTGTAATGTTTGCTGTAACCAATTCTTGTGTGTATTTTTCCTAGCACTGCCACATTTGCTGTGAAGATGCAAACATATATAATTTAGTTGGAACAGGTAGTTCCTGCGACAATAACAGTCACATGCATGTTTGTTTACATGTTTACTGATTTAGTAAACATTTATAGGCAGTAAACTAAACTAAGCTGTTTACACATGCAAAACGTTGCAGCCTTAATACGAGTACAAGTATTGGTACAAGTACTTGAATTTTCAGTAATCTGGACTACAAAGTAATTGACCTATTGCCAAAGCATAGATAACCATGCCTACTTATTATTTAGTGTTTCCCACATGCCATTTTAGGATGGCATCACGCCATATTGTTTCATTCCCATGTCAGGCTGTTTTTTAAATCCTGACAGGCTTTTTTTCCAACTTACCCTTTTTTTGTTGTTGCAAAATGTCCCTTTTTGTGTCTCGTTTGACTTAATTTCTATGATGGTAAGCAGCAATACATCTAAAGCTCAGGCTATTGTGTCCACTGACTAATACCATGCGGTGATGCATAAACAGTGATAACGGCAGTCTTTGTTTATTTTAAATGCTTGCAGCAGTGTGTCCATGCACTCACAGTGTTTCTTTTCTTTTCCTGCGAATGTAAACAGTCATTTGTGTACTAGATTTAATTTAAATATTTTTTATGATCATAACTGGCAATATGCCTGTGCCCAAAGCTTACACTACACATTGTGCAGCAGGTCAATGCTAATTAACACCACGAAGTGATAGATGAAGCAGGTCTTTGTTTATTGGAACTGAACTAATCACAGCAATGTTTACTCACAAGTAGTAAAAAAGGATATACTTTTTATGTTAGTAATGAAATATAGGAGCAGTGTGGTTTACAAAATATATACCATGAAAGAGCATTCTTACCCCATCAACAAATGCTCCACGTGATCTTACAATGTACATGGAATGGCATTTGCATAACAATAGGGAATGGGTGATATTTGGTGGGCTAGTGATAGAGTTTCCAACAAGTCCCCCTATATGGTAATCTCTGGTATAAGAAATCGGTCCAAACCAGATTCAGTTTACTCAAACCTCATCCACATTAATAATGCGACATTCTCAATTTCAGTAATTTCTTAACTATTTGAAATAAAGCTAATCAGGTGAATTTCATGACACTAATTTTTCTCCAGAATAATAAGTAATGCTATTTCTTTATCACCTTTGAAGGAGCTGTATGGATAACTTCTGAGTAAATCACATCTTCATATGTACAAATATTAACTTTTGATTTGTTAATAATAGTAATAATGTAAGTGGTAAGATTATGGATTATTACTCGAAAGGAAAATGCAGAAAATATGATCCACCACAAGGCAGTAAGGCTAGACATGGTAGAGAAAGTGGGAGACCAGGGAAGAGTAACAGAACTGAGAGAAGCTCGAGGAAGAAGCATTGCTGCTTTTCTATAAATTTCTGCATTTGATATTGTTATTTATTTAAAGTTCTTAAAAGTGAAGTATATTTAACATATGAAATAAATGATTATCATTCATTGTAGGTTTCGGATTTAGCTGTTACCAGTGTAACTCTACACTAGATAACAACTGTCAGGAGATCTTTGACCATGAAAATCCCAACAACCCAGTGAAGTCTTCACAATGCATGATGTATGATGCCAAATACTGTGTCAAGGTCACAGGATTATGGGGAGGTGAGAAGTAGAGATGTGTCCTAGCCATTAGTAAATTAGAATTGAATCCTTCAGTAATTGTCTTGTCTGTTCAAACAGCAAGACTTGTGTCTCACTTTTCTTGCACACTGATATCATCAAAAATAATCAGATTTTGTGTTCAAGTTTTATTTTTGTGTGTATAAGTCTTTTATCTTGTAGTATTACATGTTTACACTGATTTCAAAGGGTTTGTCTTTGTCAGATTTTTTACAATTCTTTATCTTTACGCATTTAGAACATACTTTTAGAGCAGTGGTCCCCAACACGGTGCCCATGAGTGCCATGGCGCCTCATCAAGGTTTTTGTGTGCCCACGGAGGAGATTATAATGAATAATAAAAAATGGGTCAAATTAATTGGTTGGTGCCCACCACTCTCTCATAAACTCACAAATGTGTCCATAGGGCAAAAAAGGTTGGGTACCCTGATTTAGAGCATACATTTTAAATGGCATCATATAGTCACTATTGTGCTGCCATGTTGTTAAGCCTTGTACAAACATACATGTACACCTGGAGTACTATATGCATATATATTGATTCCATAGGAAGCTATGTAGACATTACATGACAGACAATTTGGACCACTAATGTTCCTAATATTACGACAATTACAATCAATAAAGTCTTTTAACAAAACAATTTGTCTTGTCCGGTTTAATGAATACTTCATGTGTCACATCTGCTTCCATACGTGACACTATTTTTCTTTTATCCCAAAAATTCTGTATTATTGGATTATTAATACTGTAGCTTTCCTGGACCCTACTTTTTGTCTGCCCTAACAGTGAACTTTGCTGAAATGACATTATAGAATGATTAGCCATTTTTCTCTGTCATTTGTGGATCATTATTTTTAAAAAAGCAATTCTGCATTTGAAGAATATAGAAGTTTATGTTGGTTTTACTGTTGCAAACTGAATTTTACCAGCCGGGGTTACAATTCTTGAAAATGAGATTTGAATCCACATTTAAACATATCAAAGGAAATTTTATGTTGAAGTTTTCAAAATCATATTTTAAGTGGCTAGATATCACAACATTAGTAGCATTAAATTACATTAGAAATAAAAATTCATAAAAGTTATGATTGTTTATGTGTCAAATTTTGACGCTTGGGCAATCAGGTTATGTATGACATTCACAGGTGTGTACAAATGTTTCGATTACTCTCCTCTAAAAATTTCAGGTGTTGTTGGTACCCACAGATTTTGCAGTTCTCGAGACCTTGGACAGCAGTGTCAGGACATGAGGTTTCCTGACCATGACCGACTTTACCGTGCCTGCGTCTTCACGTGCAATGGTGATGGCTGTAATGGAGCTTCCTCCATTTTCTCCACACTATCTATAATTGTTGCAATTGCAGCAGCCATATTAGTTCCTGTCATTAGAGTGTTATGAGTGGAACTGGATCATTGTAAATCCAACTTATCATGAACAGAGTCCTTATCACTGTGCTGGTCAAAAAAGTAATAAATACCAGGCAACTTTGAAAGTCATGGGGACATATGCTTACCGGTAAAAACTAGATGAATTTTTCAATTATACATATGAATTTAGCTGACAGTTTCCTTGTTCAAATTACTTTTCTCTCTCAACTTATACATAATTGTCTTTATATGCATGTGTGCTGATGTTTGGGTGAGAGAGAGAGACAGAGAGAGAGAGCTGTATGAGGTGACAATCCCAGTTTGGATCTGCTTAAAACTCTGCATGGATAATACAAGTAAAAATAGTATCAGAGTTCTAATTTTTTTTCTTTCTTCAATGTAAAATTGGACTACTTACATCAACTTTAACAAGCCCAGCAAGGATTTTAACTTTTCTGGACTAGTTTGGCTAGGGAATATTGTTGTTCCCTAGTAAGCTGAAATGAACATTCTTAAATTACAAGGTACAGTCCACTTCTAGAATATATTTCTCTCTTTTTTAGATGGATACAAAGTTCTAATGTTACTTTAATATATACAAGGGCTTTAAATCTTTAGGTTGAGAGTTGTAAATAGAGATTTTATCAAATAAAGGGTGTAACAAAGTAGGTTTTTGAATGAAAGAGTTGTGACATAATGCATTCTTGAAATACACTGATATGTACAGATGTGTGAATACCATCTATGCTCGCATATAATCCAATACCAACTGCAAACCTTTGTTGTCATAATGTCATTTAATCATTATGCATTTGCAGATGAGTGTTTGTGCAACTTGTACATGTATACATAATCCATGATACAATATATATTTGAAAAAGTACATAGTCTTTTTACATATTTTCTGTATAAGTTACTTGTAAATAACATATTATAAGTTACTTGTAAATAACACATTCAATTTGAATAGCCTGCTTTTTAATTGAAAGTGTGTGCATGTATAGGTGGTTCAGTATCAACAACGAATCACAATATTTATTCTGGCATTAGTGTATCACAATTATTACTGGAACAGACACATACTATTGATACAGTACAATAGTAAAATGAAACATAAACTAAATGATATAAATTGTTCAAAAATGAACATTTTCTTGTCTTTAAATCCTTTTAAATGAAGTAAACAACATGAGGCCGCCTACAATATGTATGCAATTACCATCTACCTGTTACCATCTACCTACTTATCCACCTAATTGCTACAAACATGATTTTTAAATCCAGAATTTTTTTGTCAAACATGAGATAGTAATTATTGGTATATTTTTATTCTGGTAAAAATATTTTTTCCACCAGGGTTGTTTGCATTTTTTTGCTAACCCCTTGCCATAAATTGATAATTAATCTACTGTACCTACCCTAAAAGTGTATACCATATTTTGCTAAAATAAATGCCTCCTGCACCCTCCTCAAAGCTTGAAATATAAGCAAATGCCTGTCTTTGACTTAGATACATGCAATAAAGGAATTCAATCAAGAAAGCACAATTTACATCCTTTAACTGTCCAGTTTCAAACACAAGGTATCCAATTATTGATAAATTCAAAACAAAACAAAACATGACCTTGCAGGTGCCATGCCAACTTGGCCATTTGCAATTCTACTAATTACACATGAATGTTTGTGCTGGAAAATGGCATCAGAACATGCCATGTTTATAGTTCCCAGAGTCTAAGTGTACTTTTGTCTTGAGTGGACAACATCAACAACTGAGAACTATAAAATACATGTACCTAAAAGTGCACTTGGAGAACAAGATACTGTAACTGTTGGAGTCTCAAATAGAGACACCCTCCTCACTTATTGTAACATGCTGGGCAAGTTTATTTAGCAGTATATGGTAATAATCATGTTTTTAAATCATTTTGGTGTATCTAATCAATGTTTAGTGAATATTTAAAAGAAAGACAGAAAGGAAAGGAAAATACTTTGTTTCCATTCAGTCCAGAAATTTAGCATACCCTGCAATGGATTTATGCAATGATGGATTTGCATATTTTTCACGTTATTTATATAAGTGATACTGTCATGATAAATATAGTATTGAAGATGATTATAGATATACAACATGGCTGGTGTTACCCAGCTCTGTATGTATGTAATCTCAGTGTAATGGGTTTTTTTTTAATGCAGTTGAACTGAAAGCACCATATTAATTGTAAATAATTTCCTTTTCATCATCTGTGTCATTAATCAAACTCATTCTTATTGCATCATATACATTCCACTGATAATGACCTTATATTATTACAACAGTATGATAGCCATAATACATAAACATTTTTTGTCAATTCATGATTGACATCATAAAGTGAAAAATTTGTTTTTGCAGCTTGGTTAAAATGAGAATTCTACATCATTTCTCCATATCATTCATTTTATTTCATTGTGTACTATTTAACATATTTCACTATACATGTTTTTATTTTGGACAAATTTGATATTTATATTCCATCAGCAGTGAGGAGTATATCATGTTATGGCATTGTCCAGTCAGTTCTTTTTTAAAAATTTTGTGGATGATTTGCACTTGTGATGCAAAAGAAACATATAGATTTTGAGGTCTACAGGATCCAAAGCCAGGTCACAGTGCCACAAGAAAAAAAACCTGGCTTCTACAATTCAACTTTAGACCAAATAGGCCGACCAAACTTGGTGGATAGCTTCCACTTGGGATAAGAAAGAAACCTATTCATTTTGGGATCAAAATGTTAAAGGTCAAGGTCATTAAGCTATAATTTCCGGTCAATAAATTTAACTACAAACCACATACCAGCACTAGACTTTGAAGATGGTTGGCTGCTATGGCAAGCTCTAGATGTTGGAGAAGGGAAGCACTGTTGGAGTTTAAAGGTCGCAAGTCAAGGTCAGAGTCAGAGAAGGAAAATAGCAAGGAAGTAAGCGAAAGATGTTAGGGTCGACATCATAACTTGTATTTTTACTGCATCTTCTTTCAACAAACTGCATGAATGATTTGCGCCTAGGGCAAGGAATAAACTTAACTGCTCTGGGGCCTTAAAAAGACCAGGGTTATCGGGAATCAGTATAATGATGGCAACATAATATATTGAAGATTAAAAGTTAAGTTCTAAAAATATTAATGTGAATACAGGTTTTGGTGAATCCATTTTTATTGCACAATTCGAAAAAAATAGTATGCTCAGGAACATTTTGATTTACTGTAATTGGTATCTCATTTGTATTTACTGCACCTTTTAAGCATGAGGGTTTACTGTCAATTGAGCTTTCTTTTAAATGGCCTTGACATTGTGCTCATCTAGAAAATATTCTTGTCAGTTATTTTTCATTAGGGTCATTGATTCGCTTTTAGGCAAATAAGTAAAAAAAATGTTTATACTGTTGTTTTCCAGCTTGATGTCTTTCTGTAATTGAAAGATGAATATTAAATTTCATTCTAAATATGTACTTGATAAATTATTCAAAATTAGTAGAGATTTTTGTGGGAACCAATGCTTTTTTAAGATAGAGTTTAGACTTAACATTTGTTGCTTAATTTGATATGTATACTTTGCAAGGAAAGCATCTGTGCTTTGTTTTTAAGTACACATCAGCTTCAGTATGTTGAGTATGACATTGCAAGGGATGATTCCACTCTAAAGAGAAGATAGGAATCAGATTACAATTTCAAAGAAACTTTTATCTGTACAAGTAAGAAAATTATATAATTTACTTTCATAGATTTAAAAACATGTTCTTTTTATTATTTTGTTTGCTTTCAGACATTTAAGCAGGTATTTCATCAAATTTTCAGTTTTCTTGAATTTTCTGTTTCCTTGTTTACAGTGGAATCATCCCTTGCGATGCCATACTCTAGATATTGCATCTGATATGTAGTATTGCATCAGTTTTCAACTTATCCATATATGATGCATGCTAGTGATGTTACCATATATTGCTATCATGATGGTTGTCTGATCTGGAATGATAACGATATTGGCAACAGTTTTACATCCACAATATTTTATTGATTTTAGATCATGCCAACGCCACCACACATCCATGTCAATTCATTTGCAGTTCTCTGCAATACAGCAGACTAATACAAAGTTGCACGTTTACTGTAATCAGCTTTGTCCTCAACCTTAGTATATTTCAATTAATACATGTTTGCCAGATATAACTAGCAACAATCTACAGGCAATGTTCAGCGGAAAAAAACCTATGGAATTTTCTGCTTTGTAGTGAGCTGTAACCTTGGCCTTTGCACTTGGCCATACATGTGTCTTGAGCATGCTTTTTTGTAGAGAATGACTCTAAGTTAATATAAACATTGTGATATTATCACAACAGTGTCATTTAAAAGAAACAACCTTTGGCAATTTTGCATTATAATTTTCGGCTCACAATTATATCACTAATTGGCACCCAACTGTGAACAGTGTAAACACAGGTTTACTGTTGCAACATGTCAGATGTGGAACTGTCATTGGTAGAGCAAGAGTTACAGACCTTGATCAGCAGGTGCATTATGGGATGGTTTTTTTTGGGGTTCAATGTTTTTGGGAGTGTGGTACACAGTGTACATGAGTACAGCAGCTTTCTAAAAAAAAAATTAATTCTGCATTCTCTGCTTGGCATGAAATATATCTGGAAAATCTAGTGACATTTTGTATGGATTGTTCTTGGTGATAAGATATCTGTTATGAAAACTGGAACCACATCTTCACAACAAGAGCACAGATGCTGATGACATTTGTTTTCAGCATTGACCAATATTTAATTTGTAGGAAGCATTTAAACTGCACATTGCTTTTGTCCAAGGCATACAAAATTGCATTCATGAATCATTTTGTAAATTCATCGTCTTTATAAATTTTATAAATAATAGAAATAAATATTTTTAATGTCCATTGTTTATAGTCTATATTGCAACCATTGTGATTTTTTTCAAACCCCTCTCCCAAAATATGCATGTTATAGTGTCATTTCCACCATCCCATTCATTACTGAACAGTGATACAGGGGATGTACTATAAAATTGAACAATCTGTTTCTGTCTGTTCATCCATTCATGTACCCCATGTTATCAACATAAATAAGTCCAATTTGTATGTCATTGGTATAAATAAGTCCAATTCGTATGTCATTGGTATAAATAAGTCCAATTTGTATGTCATTGGTATAAATAAGTCCAATTTGTATGTCATTGGTATAAATAAGTCCAATTTGTATGTCATTGGTATAAATAAGTCCAATTTGTATGTCATTGGTATAAATAAGTCCAATTTGTATGTCATTGGTATAAAAAAGTCCAATTTATATGTCATTGGTATAAATAAGTCCAATTTGTATGTCATTTGTGTAAACAAGTCCAACATGTATGCCATTGGTGTGTAAACTGTTAAATACAGTGTGGCTTGACTGCGTTTTTTCTTCTTGCTTTTAACAAAAGAAAATGAGTCAGCACTATTCAGGTGGTAACAGCTATGTATACATTGTCTACCCAAGTTTATGGTATTTAAAAGTGTGTGTGTGTGTGTATATATATATACAGTGAAACTATTCTAAACCAAAACCTCAGTATACCGGAATCCAATAAAAACTGAATTTTTTTAGTACCAAATTTGTCCTTCTTTAATATAATGTTCTCCCAAGTAAACCAAAACACCTCAACTCTGAATACTGATAAAAATTTTGATACCAAATTTAAATTTTACGGTTAAAAACACCCATAAAACTGATATGTTAGGATTTCTGTCTGCCTTTGTGATCAGGATCATACCCCAAATTTGTTAGGAGTTCAGTCTTGCCTGTATGATCAAAATCATCACCCTGCTATGCTAGGAGTCATGTCTTGCCTGCATGATAAGAAGTTAGTACCCCAATAAGTTAGGAGTTCTGTGTTGCCTGTATGATCAGAATCATACTACTGTTCACATCAGAGACACTGTAGCTCCATAAGCATGCTACATTTTTAATAACTTCTTAAATGTAAATTTTTTTACAATGTTCATTTATATTGTAATGGTTAAGGTCTATTTTATCTTCCACTTCTAATGTTGTGGTTGCATTTTTGAGTCAAATTTAAAACTTCAAAAGGACCATTGGTTGTAGTCAGCATAGATAATTAATCACACCTTATGTAAAGTAAATATTTTATTCCACATCCAAGATTTCTGGTTACTAAAATTGCTTCATAAGATATCTTGTAAATAAATAAGATATAAAAAGCGTTAATTAAGATAAATGATATAAGATAGCTCATAAACTTTATAAAATATCTTATAAAATTTTATAAGATATTTTATATAATGAACAATTTTATAACACATGTTCTAAAATGTATGAGATTTCTTACAAGGTTTATAATGTATATTATTTACATTTACTTGTGAGATATCTAGTTTTTGGAATAAATATCAATTTATTCCAAAAATTAGATATCTTATAAAGTTTAAAAGATATCTTATCAAGTTTATAACATAGTCTAGCAAATTTAAAAGATATCTTATAAATTGTTACACTATTCTTATAAAATATCTTATAAACAGAATTAATTCAGATATCTCATAAATTTTATAAGATATCTCATAAACATATCTTTTGAAATATATAAAGATATTTTATGAAGTATTTTATAAAAAGTTATAAGATATCTGAATAAGTATACAAGACATCACGCATAGGTAATGAGATATCTGTTTTTAATTAATACCAGTATGAGTTGCCATAGAAAAGTAACCTAAATGCAAAACTTAACTGGAGGTATGAACTGAAAAGGGTAATATGTGTCCATATTAACCCTAAACAATCACTACAAATAGTGAAATACTGTAAAACAAATTCTCTCCGTCAAAGTATTAAACATATAGGGGCCATAACCTCACTTAAATCAATGAAAAATGCAGAAAACAAAATGATGTAGATCAGTTATCAAGTCTGATTACAATCTAGCTGTCTACCACAGGCATGTGCGACCTACAGCCCGCAGGCCACATCCAGTCTGTGACCTGGTAGGACCCCAAAATTGATCAGCTTCTTCCTTAACCAAAGTGCAAGCCATCTACAACGTTTAGGCCATGTCTGTGATGTATCGCTTATGTTATTGTGTGGAAAATATTTGTTCCCCGTCAGTTAATGACCTTTTTCCATGACCCAAGTGCAAGCTATCCACAAAGTCTGGTTGACGTATGTCATGTAGAACTAATGTTATTGTGCAGAAACTGTTATTTTATTACTTCAGCAACCTTGACCTTTGGACTCCAAAATCAATAGGGTTTCTTGTTTACACAAATTGTATGCCATCCACAAAGTTTGGTAATCATAGATGATGAAGAACTCCAGTTATTGTGTGGAAACCATTTTTCTTCTTTTAGAGTGACCTTGACCTTTGAACTTTTGAGCCCAAAATCGATATGGCAGGCATATACAAAATCTTATTCAAAATCATTTGACCTTAAAACCAAGATCACAGAAAACCATCAGAGATGTTACTAATATGGCTGCAAAATTTACCAAAATTTCTAAACATGTACACAGTATACAATAACCAAAACAATGCCATTTAAGCTGAACCCATGTGGACAGTGGTGAGATGTGAGTGATCTGTAAAGGCGAGCACCTTAGACCACTCGGCCACCTAAGGTCGCCTACCGTTCTAGGACACAAAGTCCCATGTCCAAGCTACATGATTCCTTCCTCCTATTAGTATCAAAAGTTCTAGAACTGAGAAAAGAACTGGATTCCAGTCTGACGCCTGCATCACAGCCCACATCCTGTTAACTATTCTCTTTATTTGGACTCGGGAGGACAGGACATTAGAGCATGGTGGGGAGGAGGTAATCATGGCAACAGTGGCAGTTAAGTATTACATTATTAAAATTAGTTTTACCCCACAAAAAATACATTTTAATAGCAGTAATACATTATATGCCACTATTGCATTGTTGAATTTGCTAATTCAGAAGGATGCCGATCAGTGGCGACGGGGGGGGGGTCGGAGGGCGGCAATTGCCCACGGGTGAGGGGGGGGGGCGCCGTCATGAGATTTAAAAAAATTTTTTTTTACTTGTAACCGGGGTGTATATGTGTGTGTGTGTGGGGGGATTGCAGGTTGGCAACTGACATAAAAACTGTTCTCTGTGCAAAGTAGGGTCGCCACTAAAGAATATTGCACTTATCCTTACAGTAGGAGTATTCACTACTTTAAGTCGGTAGAATGTTGAGCCACGTGTTGTGCCGTTACAATCGGGTCCGACACAAAAATGACTTCACTCTGGTGCGCCAAAGATCGAAGGTAAATTGAGGCGAAGGTAATATTAAACTGCCAGAAGGCAGCTCTCATCACATCATCCAGGAATGAATGATTCAATAGGCCCAAGAAGTAGCAATAGCTCTAACTTCATTGGCTTTAATCCTCATAACAAAAGGTCCCTCTCAGTGACTAATAAGCTCTCTTTAATAGCTGTGACAATCCATCTGGAAATAGTGGACGCATACATATCCGAGGAACCTTTATATGTAGGTAGAAATGATTCCTTTTCCTTCTCCCTTCAGAGGAAGGCAAATAAAACTGTAATGCCCTAACTGGGCAAGAAATTCTATCTTGATCATCCCCAGCACAGATACAATTGAGACTAGGGATCTCAATAGAAAGTGGGGCTACTAGGTTCTTGGCTAGAAAGCCAGGTTGGTAAAGAAGAGAAACAGAGTCATAATTACCGTTAAACGATAAACAACCCTTTTCTACTGACCAGGCATGAAGCTCGCTCCTCCTCCTCGCCGAGGCAAAAGCGAGCAAGAAAACCATCTGCAGGGTGAGATTTTGGAAGGAAGCTTCACGCAACGGTTCATAAGGCGATTCTGACAATGCCCCCCCCCCCTCCTTGAAAACACCAGAGATACCATCTATGCATTAATGGGCGAAATACCGGTCTCTGAAGCTAAAAATACCCAAGGAGACCACAAAGATGATGATCCGAGCTAATGGTGGGACCTCTAGAGAACTTGAGTCTTTGAAAGGCGCTTCCTATTTCCCCTAATAGTAGACGCCAAGCATTCTCTCTCCTTTAAAAGAAAAAGAAAGTTGGCAACTGCACTCAAAGGGGGACAGCAAGGATCAACGCGTTTTCTACTGCACCATTCAAAAAAGATTATCCACTTTGGATCGTAAACCTTGGAAAGGACTGCCTTATAGTCTGGACGATGCAATTTGCAACCGCCAAAATTGGTCCTGGCGTATTGATCGCTTGAGTCAAGTGTAACAAGATAACCAGGTTTGATTTCGGATTTATAACAGAACACTTTTGATGGTGACACAAATGCAATGTTTATTGATGAATGACTTGAATGGGAAAAAGGTTATGATTAATACGTGCGCGTATAAAATCCAAATATTGGACAAATTAACATAATCCGCACTAACCTAATAATGTAACCCAAATATGAATACACATAAATAACCTTACACAGTGCAAGGACAAAGGTTAATGATTCACAGTAATTTCAGACGACGAAAAGAATGATGTGTTTTACTCAAATAGTAAAAATGATGTACTTTACTCATATAGTAAAAATGTATACTGGTACTTTATTCAAATAAAATGATGAAAACAATGGGATAGATATCACACAAAATATCTTTACAATCCCAAACCACTGGGTGTCACAAACCCCAAAATTAGCCCACGGCTAAAAGATTACATGTATGAAGTAACACAAAACACTCCGTCACTGGCACACTTGGCTACCAGTCACACTGGTCAATCAAGCAGTTAGCATTACAGGTAGTCCCCGACCACCATTCAATTCCTTGGTCAATCAAGCAATCAGCAACACACTGTTAACTCAGCTCTACGGCTGCTATGCCCAGCTTTACAGCTGCTATGGTCAACTCTACAGCTGGGGCCTCATCGACTCTGACCAGCTGAAAATAAATCTAACACCGTGTATTATGATTGACACGGGCATATACGATAACACGTAATCACGTTATATACGGTAAGTTATACAAATTACATTATCGGCACAACATTAAAAGCAATAAACAAGCTCAGAAGTGAACCTACCCGGGTCCGATAAGAATCTTATGGTACTAAACGTTTCCTAAAAATGCCACTTTATATTGCTAATATAAAGCTCTTGTTAAGTCGCAAACAAGAATAGAAAATATTTACATTTTACTACGCAAGCCGAAGCTACATAGACTGTTCGCCAAGATATACCTCTTGCTTGGAATATGGCGCAATTGGAGCGTGATCTCCTCCAAGACGACCCATTGGAGGAGATTCCAAACTTCCATGCAAAGAAGGAGCATAAGTACCTCCTTGAATCCTGAGGTAAGGTACTACGGACGTGTTGTCTGATTAGACCAACATGCAGTGACCCCTTATAAGGTTGACACACCCCTTAGGGCTGGAAACACTACAAACATTTCTAAGTTGTTTATATGAAGGGACGCTTCTTCCTGGGACCAAGATCCCTGAAGAACTACTCTCTCTCTGGCTCCAGGTTAGCGCAACAAACTGAATCTGTCGCGTCGGTATACAAAAGGGAGCAAGAATCGGATGTGTGGATTGGGACTTCGGTCAGAAACCGGTTCCAATTGAGCCATCAACTCTGGTGGTGGTAAACATTGGATCCCAGGGGAATCTGAGCAGATAGAGGATCCTTGTGCAACCTCTAGTTCACTAGAAGCAAATCTTTCTAGGGAACCAAGTCCGCTGTGGAGTTCAGGGTCCCCAGAAGTGAAAGGTAAAGACAGGCCGACTAGTTATAGGCTAGGAGAGCCGATATGACACAGGATCTTGTCGATCCTGTCCAGGGAAACACAGAATCTTTCAAGGTTTGTGAGAAAATTCATCCCCACATAAACAAAATCCTATGAAGGGATGAGATTCAACTTTTCTAGGCTTGGTATAAGCCCTAGACGGGTCACCGTGGACCAATAAAGGTACACGTCCACAAGAAGTGAATCTCTGAGGACATTTTGCACCCTGTCGTCGAAATACTGGAGGATAGGACTTCCTGAGGACCTCAGATGTGCGTCAACTACCCCAATCACCCAGATAAAAGCTCATCGAATGGAGGCAAGTGCGAATGGATGAGCTCGAAATTGAAATACCTCTTTGCAGAGGCAAAACCGGAGGTATTTTTTGTGAGGGAAGATGGGGATGTGAAGATATGCATCTTGAAGATCAATGAATGGGTATCCATCTACTCCAGTACAACACACCAGCGCATAAATCTGCCATTGTGACAGACTTCCTAAATGAGCACAGCATCCAAACTTTGCCACATCCTCCATAAAGCCCTGATTTAACTCCAAGCAATTTCTAGCTGAACCCTGTTATCAAAGAGTCGCTGAGGGGCAGACGATTTGAAAACTGACATACCGTTGGACGTGCAGTTTTCCAGTGAATGAACAACATACCAAAAAGTGAGTACAAAATGGCATTGAATAATTGGATAATCAGACTGAAAAATATTGTAGATGTGCATGGGGAGTACTTTGAGGGGATGCACTGTTTACTAATAAATAACTTTGTTGTACAGCGCACTAATATTCAGAACCTATTAAATACCCCTCATATATCTGGCAGCTATTTTGAATACTGACCGTTGCATGAATTTTCCTATAATCCCAATGAAACCACAAGATGGTAAAAAAGTAGTGGGGGGAGGAGGAGTAAAACTAATTTTAATAATGTAGTACATATCTATCACTATTGCCTTGCTTACAGAAATACCCTCGTCCAAATGAAAAATCCATCCTCCCACCAGATGAAAAGTTCCAGAACATCTAGAACTAGAAAAAGCACAAGCCCGGTCTAATCCCCAGTGTCATAGGCCCAGTAGCCGTCCTCTTTCACTTGGACCCAGCCTACTTGTGGGACATCAAAGCGGGGTGGGTGGGGGATCTTGCAATAGTGACAGACAAGTATTACATTATTAAAATTAGTCTCCCCCCCACCACCACCAAAAAAACAAGTGTCCATTGAAGGGACTGACGTTCTACTGGCTGGAAAGAATTCCCAGGAATTCAAGATAAGACCATTTCTACCTTTAACTGCTGAGTGTTGAAACCATCTTTGATATTCTTCAGCGATAACAAGATTTTAAAATTAGCTGCGGATCAGGCGGCGAGGAGAAAGAGATCTGGTGTTTCGATAAGGCGAAGTTTACAACTTTCACTTACACCCCCACCCCACCCCCAATTTGTGTCCCAAGCCCTCGGGCTTAGAGTACAAGAGAATTCTCTCTAGTTTGCTGAGACTCTCGGGGGCTGACTCATGCCCAAATCTCCTTTTACTTTCCCAGTCGACTATGGTCAAGGAACCCTCAAAGATTTTCGAGGGATCAGGAGTTCGCTAGGCTGTGTAAGGAGTGGTCTAAACCACCTCTACTTAGAGACCGCTGGTCTTGTTGGCCACCTACAGAGTGCACTCCTCTCATTGGCACCATAAGCCCCCCCCCCCCCAAGAGGCTGGGGCGTTGCAAGTGGGGACTTCGACAGGGACCTGGGCTCACCTTCCAGTTAAGATGCTGGAAGAGCTGGAACTTAAAGCTATGTCATTCCTCACCATAGCCTCGCTTGCTGATCTTGTAACCGCATCCCCCTTTAGTTTTCTGAAGGAGGAATCTCTGTCTCCAGCCGCGCTACAGCGCTTGCTTGAGACAGTTGCCAAAACCTCAAAGCATACTTTGTCTATGTCCATGGCGCTATCAGCACGTGTAATTCCGTCCCAGAAAGGTAAAGCGATAGTGACAGGTTGTGTACTGTTGCTATGAAAATCGCCAAGAGAGTAATTCATACCTATCCACTCATAAAGTTGCATACCTATGGCCAACAATGCCTTAGAAACTAACCTAAGTGCAAAACTTACCCATAGTCATTGAAGCTTTAAACTTAGGTCATAGTGACCCACTCTTTTATGAATGCTGTCGTAATCATCAAGATGCATCTACAAAGTTGAAATACTCTGGGGCTAATGGTGCCTTAGAAACTGACGTTACAGCAAAACATAACAGCAAATCACTGAAGCATGAAATTGAGGTCACAGTTACCTACTTTTGATCGAATGTTGTTGTACTCACTGAGATTAATATACAAAGTTGTATGACTCTGGGGCTAACAGTGTCTGAGAAACTGACCTAAACACAAAACTTAACCAAAGTATGATGGATGCATGGATAAGGGTAAAATTATATGCTCCTTCCACATTCATGGCAAGACATAAAAGACAACTCAAAAGGTCCTATTCAAACACAACACAGACCTGTCCACCTTAACAAGACCTTCACAGTAAGGCAGTCAATATATTCTTCCTAACTTGGACCAATTTTCAGTAAGGTGTAATGAAATATCATGTAATGCTACTGTAGACTTGGAAAACATGCATATGAAAAGTTCAAATGAGTGATCTGATGAAGAAAAGGCAAACATTATGTTTAACTAAAATGTTTGCAACACACACTTAGACCTTAATGATCTCCAGTAGTACTAAAGGTGGCTGTTATTGGTGAGTGGTCTCATTTTGGTGGTTGCAAGGACAGACTTAATGTATATATAAATCAAAGGTGGTGGATCCGTCTCAAGAAAAAGTATATTTTGGAGTTGTGGATGGAGGAAAGAGTGATTACTATGGGACTCTTATGCTTTTTGTGAATTAGATTTTAGTAAATGACTCATCATACTATTTATTTTTTTCTGGAATGGTAAAGGGGTACACAAGGAATTTCTATAGAGAAAAAGAATTCTAGATTCTGTATTAGGAACAGATTTTGTCCACCTGATAACATGGGACATATAGACAATCAGAGCAATATTTTCCAGCAAATATGGACTGGACTTTTTTTTTTTAAAATAAAGCCACAAACCCCCAATTGGTTGGTCCTAATTTTTAGATCACAGGCTACCCTATTGTTTTATTGTTGTAAAACAAAACCAATAATTGTAAGAAAACTTGCATACATATAATAATTGGCAATGCTGCTCTCTGAGTACATAAGAGCAGGACCCTCACTTCGGGATTTCCCAATCTTATATCAAGTATCACAAAGAAACTCCTATTTTGCTACATTACATTTATTCACAATTATTTTTATTTTAATTGCACAGCATTCACTTCTTTATAACTATAACCTAAACCCAGTCCAAAGATCCATTTGTTTGAAAACTTCACAAATATTTTAGCTGTGCAGGAAGTGTGCAGAGTGCATTTATAGTCAGGTACACAGACATGTAATATAAAAGGAATCAATAATAATAATAATAATAATAATAATTATAAATTCTCAAAATAAAATACTTTTTACATTCTGTAGAATTGAAACACAATCATAGCAAATAAATATAGACTCTTTTTAATATCTATAAACCAGATAGAACTTAATAAGGCCAATGCCTGCATGTTAAGCCCATGATCAAAGCATTGTTGTAAAACGTGACCTTGACCCAAAGGTCAAAAGGCTGGCAAGCATGTCATGAAAGAGCTGTCTTAGCCTCATAATGATTCATCCAAAGCATGAAGAAAATCCATCAGGGGGTTTAGGAAGTATAACAAATGAAAAAACTTTAACCAAAACCTTAGCACAAATTTTCTATGTGTGACCTTAACTTCAAGGTCATAGGGGCAAGCAAACATGTCATAGAATGAATTGACTTAGCTTCTTAATGATTTATGCTAAATATGACAAGACTCTATCAAGGGTATTTGAAAATACAAGCAAATAAAAAACAATTTAAACCAAATCTTAATGCAAATTTTCTATGACTGTGACATTGACCTAAAAGTAAAAGAGGCAAGCATTTCAAGTGGTTTTGGAAATATATGCAAATGAAATACTTTAACCCAAATCTTAACAAGCTGTTGATGTCAATGCCACTGTAACCAGAAAATGACTTACGTCTTGCTTCCCACTAAAATGGGGTCAACATAAAGTAACTATTTTCTTTTATAAATGTGACATTGGGGAATCCCCAAGTGCAGATACCACTCTCATGTTTTCAGTAAGCAGTCTTGTCTATTTATTAGTCTACAGGATTTTCTTTCAATCATAGATTTTGTTTTTTAACAATAAAATGATAGAGTAGCCCATTATTAAACTGGTGATTAGACCTGCAGGTCACTAGCCTGAAGCATGAAAATTTAATCTCATTGATGCAATCTAAGCAGGACAGTGTACAAATGTTTTGAAAATAAACAGATTCATTAATGTTCTGTCTTTGTAAAGAAGTGTTCAATTTATTGACAAAAGGCACATTATAACAAAAGCCAATGAAGAACAAGCTCTTTGTCAAAGAGAACAAATCTGTGGTATGATTCGAGTCACAATGCATTTTGAGAAATATCTTAAAATAATTGCACAACTGAAGTTGAATATAAAAAAGTTGTCTGCTATTTTTGATTGTTAGTAAAAGTTAAAAATTTTCTGTTTTAGGTTTTAATAGCACTTTGAACACATTACTGGCTACATCATGCCAAGGAAATAGGAGCTAAGTGCCTTTCCCAAAGACACACTGAGGCAGTCACCAGGGGCTGGCCTGGGCAGGTATTGAACCCATGACTCTTGGATTACGAGTCTGATGGTTTACCAACTGAGCTACTGTGGCTCCCAACACATGAATATAGCCAAATAAAGCGTTTTATTTTTGTCACTGCAGATGAATATCACATAATACATATTAAATATACTTTCAAGGAAAAACATACAGAAGATATTTGTACAATTACAAAGCAATGTATTAAAACCTCAAAACTATTTGCCTTAAACTGTGTGTTATAAACATTCTTCATTCTCAATAAAAAATAATTCTCGTAACTGCTGGATATCTATGATGACTCGTTTCAATAAAAAGTCATTCTCGTAACTGCTGGCTACCTATGATGACTGCCAAAATAGTGAATTATACAGTAAAACATGCATAGAAAGCAATTCCATCATCTAATTTTGCAAACTGCAACAGAGAATAGTGAACAGTTATAAAAATAATATATTCAGACTTTATGGTACAGAAAGACACTTTTAAATAGCAGCCAAGTACACAACTATCAATCTCTGACATGATATAAAATGCTGTATCCAGCAAAAAATCCATTCCTGCATACATGTTCCAATGAAAACATTTAAATCTATGAGCTAGGCATGTCAGAAATAAGTTGCTGGCTGGTAATTTACAAATCTACAAATTCTACATTAGTGAATGGACTCTTATGAAGCAACAATCTTTTAAAATGTGTAC
The DNA here is from genome assembly GCA_029931535.1 of Margaritifera margaritifera. Lineage (NCBI taxonomy): Eukaryota > Metazoa > Mollusca > Bivalvia > Unionida > Margaritiferidae > Margaritifera > Margaritifera margaritifera. The sequence continues at coordinate 5,682,441 of JAQPZY010001651.1, forward strand.
AGTGAATACTAGATGAATACCAGCAAGAAATCCTACATTACTGAATGACCACAAACGATAGTTTTTTGATAAAATATGTGCACTGACTATCATGTGAAAATAAGCTACAAAAACTAGATGTTAGATAATGAACACGAATGATCATACAATTTCATAAAATGCACTCATTTAATACTATGTTGGAGAATGAACACTAATGAACCATCATTTTATAAAATGTGTACACTGATAATTATGTGAATACCATATATACTCACTTATAAGTCATGTACAACTGCAAACAACATAGACCCTGATCTACCCTTGTATAATGCACCAGCAGATCAGGGTCTATGTTGTTTGTTCTACTAATTACTCCTAACAAACTGCATAGATCCAGATCTGTCAGCAGATTATGCAACAGCATATCTGGATCTGTGCAGTTTGCAGTTGGAGTCGATTTATAAGCAAGTATACACAGAACTTCTAACATACACTCCAATATTACAGCTATGGATACTACTTTTAAGTATGAACAGTGAACTTGCAATATTTTTAAAACGCATACTCTGAATGTCGTATGAAGAACAGTAAAAAATCCCAAATACAATTTCTCTTAAAGGAAAGAAAATCAATGTAAACAACATATATCCTAAAGAGACACTCATGCAAAAGACACTATAAGCAAGACTTGATATATACTGAATTAGAACTTGAGAGGACATTGTAAGCAAGGCTTGATATATACTCAAATAGGACATGAGAAGAGATGCTATAAGCAAGACTTGATATATACTGAAATAGGACTTTAGAAGACACTATAAGCAAGACTTGATATATACTGAATTAGAACTTGAGAGGACACTATAAGCAAGACTTGATATATACTGAATTAGAACTTGAGGGGACACTATAAGCAAGACTTTATAGTGAAATAGGACATGAGAAGAGATACTATAGTCAAGACTTGATATATACTGAAATAGGACTTGAGAAGACACTATAAGCAAGACTTGATATATACTCAAATACGACTTGATAATAAAACATACTTACACATAAGGAAGGTATAAGAAATGCAAAGCTTTTAAGGGAAACATACTATTCCACTTGGGCAGGACAAATCTTATGTTCAGCAATTTGGGACAAGTTGAAAATTTTGATGGGCAATTGAAATGCTGTGATGGGTGTCCAGAACTTTATGAACAGTATAAGAAAATCCTAAGATTACCGTGAAATTGAGTGGAAATTTCCCATCAGGGAATGTTGACAAATTTAGGATATTTTCAGCCCCATTATCACGTATAACCCTATCAACTACATTTCCAATACAAAATCATTCAACAGTCAAACAAAGCAGTCATAAGTACTGGAACATTGACAGTGTAGATCAGAATGTTGAAGTCAGTGTCAGTTTGCATGTGTGTTTTTTTTTTGTTTTTTGCTTGTTCCAATCTTTAACCTTCAATTAAAAAACTTTTACTAAACTCAATTCTTTGCTAAAACTTAAAATTTCCATTATAAGTTTAGGCATGTATACTGAGTCAAGGATTAACTGGAGACTTGTCACCAACCAAAAATAATACAAAGATGAAAAGAAAAATAAGTAGGTGCTTACCTAATAGACAGTATTTTTTTTAAAAAAAAGACTTTTTGGGGTAGTTTTTCTAAAATAAAAGCACAAATTTCAACTTCAGTAGAAAAAATTGACTTTATTGTTGGGGAGACCAAGACCTTTTAATTTAAATATCAATATTATATATTTTCATTCGCTTATATCTTGGCCCCCTGCAGACTCAGGGATGTACAATAGGCCTGATGCACCCTCCTGTATGTCATAAGAGAATACTAATGGAAGCAACCTTTTTGTCCTAGGATCCTAGGATGTGCCCCATGGTGATGTTCCAGCTGAGGTCTTGGATTTTTATTGAAGAGTGTGTTTCTTGTCGAGAATGAGACTTTGTATTTGTAATGATTTAAAAACTTTTTTGGCTTTATCTTGGCTCTGTGTGCCTTTTATTGAATACCTAAACTTACTTGGCATTATATTTTAGCTTACACAATATTCAGTGGATTTAGAGTCCTTGGAAATGTTTAGCAAGACTTTGTAACATATGCCCTGTAAAAAAGACTTTGTAACATATGTCCTGTAAAAAAAAAACTTTGTCAACATATGTCCTGTAAAAATATTTTTGTAACATATGCCCTGTAAAAAAAACTTTGTAACATCTGTCCTGTAAAAAAACTTTCAATAAATTATACAGTAAAACCAATATTGCTAAAATCTGAATCACTCGATATCTAGGACTATCTAAAATGACTAAAAATTGAACATCTACAGGTTTAAAATTTTGGTGGTTCTTTCCCGCCTCCCAATTCATTATGGTTATCTCCCTTCCACTAGATTACCTAAAGAGAACTAGCATGTTCAAACACAAATTAATTTTTGAAGTTGAATTTCCATAATTGTTTTCTTTGAAATTCTCCAGATATTACTTAAGTATAAGATTTTACAGGAGATTATTTTTTATAAAAGGGATTTTAAAAGACACCAAATCTTTACCATTATCTTTACCTCAAGGCTGAACTGTTTGAAAAAAGAAATGAAAATTGCACTTTTAAATTGCCTGTATTTTAATTAGGCTTGATATTCTGCCTTTTCTACATTCAATTTCAATATACCGCTGCATAGGGGGTTGACCAGCATGCCGTCTGTTTTTTTCCATTCTGCATGTACATCGAACTCATATTCAACATCATTTGCAGGTTCAAAATCACTCACTGGTATTTCCAGTAACACTTTCCTGGCTCCAATAATCTGATATACTTCAAAACTTTAAAAATTATTGTCATTATCGCTATCATCAGTCAGTATTTCCCAAATGAAATAACTATGTTGGGAGTCAGCCATTTTGGATTTTCTAGGTAGCCCCTATTTTAAACATGTATTTGTAAAACTTCTTTGATGAATGCATTGTTAAAACTATGACAAAATGCTTGTTCCAGGGCCCAACATGCCAATTAAATTTAGTTTAACAACCATTCATTTCAAGCCAATGTACCCAGATGTGTAAACAGTTGCCTACCCGAAAAAAGACGTATGTCACGACACGTGTTATGAGACCTCTACCATTGGCGCGACTTATGTTGCGACAAGCACTTTAAGGGTCAACAGTTCAATAAAAATTGTATACTGTGCAAAGTACATTTTTATATGCTTTGACTTTAAACTAATTTGCGGGAGTTCTCATGCATCACTGCTCTCCAAGTGCGCGAATTTGTACAAATTTTGCGCAATTCACGCACCCTGGCAGGATCTCTGGCAATGTATGAAAAAGGTTGCTTATTATGCAAAAATTGATTTCATTGTTGGATAAGAGTGACCTTGACCATGACTTTTTAATGTGCCAAACCAACTGCTTTCTATCATGCCCTATGAGCAAACCATTCTTGAAGATTCTTGAAAACAAATCATTATGCAGAAACAATTTTTCCTTTTTTGATCACTGTGACCCTGACCTTTGAGTTTTCAACCCAAACATTTATAACCTACTACCTTGCCAAAATAGCAAGTTATCAAAAGTTTTTGTGCAGGTACATGTATATGATTTATAATGCAAGTTATTGAACAGAAACTATTTCCCTTGTTAGTGTCAACATGACCTTGACCTTTGACCTTTTCAGCCCAAAACTACTAGGTTACTTTTTTGCAGCAAGCACAAGCCACTCTCTTGGTTTGGTGAATATATAATAACTAGAACTAATTTGTGTAAAAATTAGCTTTCCTCTCCCAGTCCCTATAACCATGACCTTTAACCTTTTCTGCCCAAAAGGAGCAAGCAATTTACAAAGTTTGGAAAAGGCAAACAATCTACAAGTAAAGTTATCATTCAGAAACTATAACAGGTTGATGGTCGCATGTAATAACAGCAAATGCTTTATGGCAGATATTAAAGATATATATATTACAGGAAACAGAAAAAAATGAAAGAATTTAAATATCACCAAAGAACTCAAACATCAGTTCCAAATAATGATAAACATAATGATGTCTCAAATATTACAGTTGAATAAGCATGATGATCAAAACTAAACATTACAAATTCCACAACCAAATTACCCATGATCATATAGACTTTACAATACTTACTACCAACCAGAGACCATATGAAGTCTTCTGGCAAAAACCCAATGGTGATATGACTTTCCATTTGGGAGAAGGAGCTATAACAAGATTTTCAGGACTGCTGCCACTGCAATTATGCTGGATGTCAGATTGGCACCATTTTCATACTAGATGCAGTGAAAGCACGTTATAACACGCTTCACGTTATAACACGCTTTATTAAAACACGAATTCAGATATAGCACATTTCACCAATTTCTTTAAGTACTAAAAAGCTTTAGTGCTAAAATAAACAAGTTTGAATTAATAATTTGGCAATATGTGTTGTATTCTTGAAGAAAGAAATATCTGATCACTGCTTCTTGCTTTCTTTGAAAAAGACGTTAGCTCCTTAAAAAGCTGATAATTGTTAATCTAATTGTTACTAAACCATCAACAATAAAGCCATTAAGTCTTCTTTGTGTTTGTCTTCAATGCATCCTGTGTACAATCACTGCTCAATCCAGAGTAAACAATATACAATAGATGTTTGTTCAGTCATCTGGCATACTCAACCAAGCACCAAACAATGCAGTGGTCTCAAAAAAGGTTTCTCACCTGAATTTATAAATCAATTAATTTAGCCCCTTATTTAAGGGAAAATAATAGACCACCAATGCCTTCTCAATCAACCATCATACACACCTGCTGAAACAAGTTTATTGCCCGAATTGTCAGGAGCAGTTTTGGTCATTGCCACATACATGTACCCCCCTCTCCAATCTGAATCCTTTTTATTTTATAGTCAGAAATACATACAGCAGCTGCAAATCACTCCAATATACACAGATCTCTTGTCATTGTAATGCTAACACAGACTGGAACAGAACCATTAACATACCTGCCAACCCCTACAGATGTATAAGCGTAACCGAAGTGGCAAAAAAGCGTAATCTGAGCATAAAAAGTGTAATCTATATATTAAATGCCATAATTACAATAAAACTGTATGAGAAAAGTATGTTTAGTTTTTCTACTAACCTGGATCTGTAGCTGGCTTAAGTTCTTGTCACAAATGGGCAAAATCCAGGTGAATTAGTATCAGAATACAAACCACACAATATATTGACAAATTATATATACACATCACTCACTTTAACTAGTCCACATGTCTAACTTTCGCTGAGTGATCGTAAAGTCAACTCTACAAATTCTGCAACGATCATTACCATGTGCTCAACTTGAGTGTTGTATTACCCGTCTCATGTTAATTTTTCTAAATTTGTAAAGCACTACTGATTTGTCTTTTTCTGATCCAACATGTTTTAAAGTTTAAAAAGATCCATCTTCTCTAACATTTTTGTCATATATAACATCTGAGAGTCACATCGATAAAGCCTGTTTCATTTACCATCTGCCACCACTTGTTTAAAGTATAGATTGGTCCACTACCATATTCAGTATATTAACATAATGAATTTGTGAGACAAAATTTTATGCTGAAGAAACCCATGTTTTCTTTGAAATGGGTCACATACAGCTATAAATAGAAAATAAGGAAAGTACACGGAGGTCTATAACAAATGTACTCTTACATTATTCTTATGCAGCAGTCTTCTTTTTTGAGAATATTCTTAGATTTATATGATGTGTGGGATTAAAGAGATGATAATAAAAATGACAAACACAACTTTTTATTGCTTTATTATTATTTTTTTTAATGTACCAGAAAAGCATAATCCATATAAAGGCAAGCGTAAGACTTATTTAGGTGAGAAAAAGTGGAATGATTATGCCAAAAGCGTAACAGTTGGCAGGTATGCATTTAAGTTGTAGGGGCGGAGGGATTTGCCATTATAATCCAACATACTACTCTGATATTGCTAATTCAGAAGGAGTAGCGATAACAAGATTTTTCAAGATGGTCATTGAGGTGGTTATACTGGCTGTTAAGGAATACAAGATAAGACCATTGCTTCAATTTCGAAACCATCACTGCTATTCTTGAGAAATAAGGTTTTAAAATTGGCTGCAGTGGTGACCATATTGGATGTAAGATTATTAGAAGTCTTTTGGCAAAAACACAAGCGGAGTAGGTATAACAAAATTTTCAAGATGGCTGTTGTGGCAGCCATACTGGATGTAAAATTGGTACCATTTTCATTTAGGACCAACTAGACATCATATTAAGAAGTCTTTTAGTGAAAATCCCATGTTGATATGACCATATATGCAGGAGGGGTAGTGATAGCAAAATGCCCCTCAGTCCTAGTGGCACCATTTTGATTTAGGACCAACTAGACCTTGAGATTAATGTGTGTGTAAAGTTTCATGGCAATCCATCAAGTAGTTTAGGATGGGTAGTGAGAACAAACTTGTGCTGACAGATGGAAAAGACAAAAGCCGATGAACAGGTCATACCCCAAGCTCTTCTGGCCTATGACCAGTAGAGCTAAACACTGCAGGAACTGACTGATTTGACAATATGCACATCTTCAGGTGATGACCATAATATTTAAATTGAAAAGTTTAATGGCAATCCATTAAAAACTGCTGGACTAGGTTTGCTAACAAGTCCCACACAGAAGGATGGACACAAAGATTACTATATACCCGCACTTCAATAGATGTGGGGGTATAATAATGATATGTGATTACTACATGTCATCTCCCTAAACCCAATAAACCATCATTGATGGGATTACAGGGTTATATTAAATTGCAACTGACCAATCAAATTCAATTAATTTTATCCTACAGTGTGACATAATTTAACAACATATGATGTCCATCATGGCCACTGAAGAAGAAGCAACAGGTTTCTTCATTGTAATACTTCACTGTAATCCACAGGCATTCCTGCTTATGCAACTACCTGTATATATGGATTATGTGTACATATAAAGACGAGTTTAAATGGTCCCATTAATTATACCTAAATCAATACAAATTTTACCTGTATAGAAAAACTACCTACTCATAAAGACCAGAGCCCTGGGTGACCGAGTGGTCTAAGGCGTTCGCGTTTACAGATCACACCTCACCTCTGTCTATGTGTGTTCGAGTCTCAGCTCGACCAACATAGATATGTGAGAAAACATGCTAGTAGCTTTTCGTAGGTTGGCAGTTTTTCCAAGAGTCTTCTCATTTTCTTCCTCCACCAAATATGTGGGCCGCCATGTATAGCCTATCATGTGCTGAAAAATGGCATTAAACCCCACAAAATCAAATCAATAGATATGGCAACTCCAACCAAAGTCAAATAGGAATGGGTTTTAAAAAATCTGAATCTGAACATAAAAATAAGAATACTTCAGATTTGCATCCAACAATTTATTTTAATCTTACTGATTCAAAGTGGTTTTTGGTTGCAATGTGTTTCATTCAGTCCTCCTTTCTGCCATATGCCACATCTAAGACCATTGAAAAAAGAGAGTGTTAATGCCTTGCGTATCCGGTTTTTAATTTCTGTAGCATACATTTTCTCATCGAGGCATATATCCTTTAATGTTGCCTTTTGTTTCATGATCTTTCTTAACTTTCTCAAATGAATCAGAGCACTAAGCGGACATGACTTTTAATTGCTTTTTTTATACAAGCACTAAGGTACTGTTGTACACAATGCAATTTGACAAGCATTTCTGTGATCTAGATATACCGATGTTTAAGCTGCAGTTTCCCTACATAAAAATTTAATTTGACCAAAAAATCAGAATCTGAAAGAAGTAACTGTAATGGTTTAAATTTAGGTTAAAAATAGGAACGATTCTACCAAAATGGAAATGATTGGCATCACTGTTTCTAGATATATGCCCTGAGTGGTTGTTACACACAGGTTTGATTCTATGTTATACTTAAGAAAATAAAGACTGGAAATACATGTGAGCTTTCATAAACATTTGGCCGAGATGAAACATTAACAAACATTCAGCAAGAAAAAAAATTGGCAAGCTTTTGAAGAAATTTCTGCACAACAATTTTTGCAGGGAAATACATCGAGCTTCACTGCATTATACTGAATGGCAAATGTCTAATGTGTAGCACCTTTGCTTGAGAGAATTCTTAGTCACTCTTCTTGTAAGCCACCATGGCGTCCACCTTGTGTATGGTAGTTGTGAAGGAACGTAACCGCACTTCCTCAGAGTTAGCAATGAACTGTGGACCAGACTCACCCCAGGCTTCTGGAACTTCAAGATCTTTGTCTGTATACACCAACAAGTCAAATTCACCTGAAATAAAGTTCAGACTGAGAGAATACATATGGAGAGCATCTGATTTTTAGCTCTACTGGTCGCAGACCAGAAGAGCTTATGCGATGGCCTTTTGTCCATCAGACAAATGGTGCCCCTAGGATATCCAATATGGCCACCATGGCAGCCATTTTGAAAATCTTATCATTACTACTCCTAAACTGATGGTCATATCAACAGTGTCTAGCTGGTACTAAATGAAAATCGTGCTGATCTGACATCTAATATGGCTGTCATGGCAGCCATCCTGAAAATCTTGTTATTGTTACTCCCCTCGAACGGATGTTCATATTGACATAGATTTTTTACTAAAAGACTTATGATGTCCGGTTGATCCTAAATGAAACTAGTGCCAATCTGATATTCATTATGGCCACCATGGCAGCCAGCTTGAAAATCTTATAATTGCTAATCCTACTGAATGGATGGTTATATTCACATGGGACTTTCACTAAAAGACTTTATAATATCTAGTTTGTCCTAAATGGAAATGGTGTCCATCAGACATTGAATATGGCCACCAAAGTGCCCATCTTGAAAATCTTATCACTACTCGTACTGAATGGATGATCAACATGTGGTTTTCACCAAAAGACTTTTTGTGATGATTAGTTGGTGCTAAATGAAAATGGTGCTCATTGGACATGCCCTCAGAAAACCAGTCATGAAATCTTGTTATCAATACTCATCCTGAACAGATGGTTATATTGATAAAGTGTTTTCACTAAAAACTTCATGTCTAGTTGGTTCTACACGAAAACAGTACCAATCTGACATCCATGGTTACCATCTTGAAAATCTTGTTATCACTTATACTCCTGAATGGATTGTCATATCTACATGGGATTTTCACTAAAAGTCTTATGATGTCTACATGGTACTAAATGAAAGTGGGGCCAATCAAACATCCAACATGGCCATCAAATCATTTTATCACTAATTTCCCTAAATGGAAGGCCTTAGCTACTTGGGGTTTTCACCTAAAGACTTCTTATCATGTCTGGTTGGTACTAAATAAAATGAAGCCAATCTGACCTACAATATGGCGAAAATGGTGACCATCTTGTTATGGCTACTTCACCTAAACATATGGCTGTAGTGACATGAAGTTTTCACTAAAAGATTTCTTTTGATGTCTAGTTGGTCCTAAATGAAGCAGGTGCTGATCTGACATCCAATATGTAAGCTATGGTGGATATCTTGAAAACCTTGTTATAGCTACTTCTCTGCAATGGATAACTGTAGTGACAGGGGTCTTACAAAAAGATTTTCTATGATATCAGCTTCGTCCTATATAAAATTGGTGCTGATTAAACCTCCAACATGATGGGCATCCAGAAAATCTTGTTATCGCAAGTCCTATTTAAGTGATGGTCATGCTAGCATGTAATTTTTGCTAAAAAAACTTACTGTATGTACTCGCGTATAAGCCAATACCAACTGCAAATGGCATAGACCCAGATCTGCAGTCACATAATGCACTGGCAAATCTGGGTCTCTGCAGTTTGTAACGACTAATCAGTAAAACAAATAACACAGACCATGATCTGCCGGCGCATTATGTGATGGCAGATCAGGGTCTATGTTGTTTGCATTTGGACCTGGATTATACACGAGTATATACAGTACTTCTGTAAGCTCTGTATGTAATTGGCCAATGTGACCTCTAAAAATGAGACAAATCTTATAAAAATCTACTTCTCCTGAATGGATGGCCATACCCACTTTTGTTTTAAAACTACTTTCTTGCAATATGTAGTTGTTCCTGTATTAAAATGATACTGATACAACCTCCAAAATGGCTGCATTGATGGTCATAATGACAATCTTTATATGGCTACTTTGCCTGAATGTATGATCATATTGACTTGCTAGTTCTAATGAAAATGGAGCTCATCTGATCTCCAATACGGCATCATAGCCATATCAAAATCTTATTGCTACTCTTCTTGCATGAATAATGGCATTGACAAAGGGTTTTCAGTAAAACATTTAAGCATATCTGACCACCAACATATCCACATTTTTTAGAAGGGATTTGAATTCCAGACCTAATTATCATTCGGATCAAGTCAAAGATCACAGCCTGCATTTCTGTACTTCATTGGGCTTATGAACACAGAAGCTTGTACATATAACGTATATATTCACGTACAAGCCGAATAATTAATGAAAAATAAAAACCTGGATGAAGGGAGGTCGGCTTATCCATGGACCAAAGTCTAGTAAAGCTGTACTAACACCATATAAGCCATTAACCAGGTCACCTCTGTACATGAGGACCTGGGGGTTCAGGTTAGAAGGGTGTGCATATATATATATATATATATATATATATATATATATATATATATATATATATATATATATATATATATATATGTCTCTGACTTCTGAGTCGGCTTATGCACAGGTCATGCACTTTTTAATGTTTTTACCTATTTAGTTGGGGGGGGGGGGGTAGTATATACGGTACTAGTGAATTATGACCAGACTTTGTATTTAGTTGCATTCCAATGAGCACAATTATAGTCAGCACTTTGACATTGATTTTAAGGTCAACAATCCAGACTAAGGTGTTTAGCTGATCTGGTGTGTAAACGTGATAATACAAAACAAGTACGAGTTGATTTTTATATTTAACTCAGTTTGTGACTATGTCTGAAGCATACCTTGAAGGATGTCACTATGATAACTTTGTTTTTTTCCAAAAAATATTACCAACACATTTAAGCAAACTTAGCATGTGGTTATATCTTGACACTGTCTGAGACAAGTTCAGTGATCTTCTATCCATGATATCAAGTTCAATGTCAAAGGCCATGCACTGGCAGGTATCTTGTGAACATGTTAACTCGTACATAAAAAATAGTTTTGTTACCAAATTTGGTATGATGGCATTTCTCAAGAATATCAGAGATGGTTATAATACTCAGCAGTTAAAAAGAAGAAACGCTCTTACCATGGACTCATGGAAATTCTTTTTGCACAGTAGAGTATCAGCTTTTATTTGCATAATCTAGCTTCACAGACATGAGAACTGAATCCACATTAGACCAGTTTAAGTAAGCACAATCATACCACAGGTGTAGAAAAGCACTTTCACTGGATTTACCCAGAATTTTAAGTTGGTAAGGGAAGTTCCTGTGTCTCTTTGCCGGATACAGGGGTCACAGCCTATGTGACTGTCAGTGGTGCTGGTCTCATGTTAGGAGTGAGATTTATCCTCGTATAGGGAATAGTTTTCTTTTTCCCTTGAAGGGTAGCCACAATAGGGGTAGAGTACTTGGCATTGCCTCCTCCTATTACATATTCTCTTAATATTAATGTTATCGGAGAAAGTATTTAAAGGAGAAAGCAAATTTGTTTAGTAAATTATGCTTCTCCATGAACACTTACCCAATCACATTACTATTAAACCCTCCCACACCTCCCCACAAATACAAGTATCCTTGTTGATGTAACGCTCAAGCTAAAACTGAGTAAAAAACCAAAGCCACCTAGTGCTGGTCAGGGAAAGACATCGGTAGGAGTTTCTTCCCTTTGTTTATATTTTATATAGACAGGAAAGATGAAATTTTTCTTCTGTTTCATGATTGTTGGACTCTCAAGGTAAGGGAGCTTCTTCCTAACATTAATGTGATCAGGGAATGTATTCAAAAGAGAAACCCTATGTTGATACAGCCATACAAAAATATTCAAGGCATTTTGGAAGTTAGATCCACATTATTCTAATATAGAAACACCTATATATTCCTAGAAAGAAGTGTTTTTTCTTTTTTAAATGTCGGTTTGGCCATCCATTGCTGTAATGTAGCCTTTACAAGATTTTTCAAATTTTGGAAAGTCACGGTGGCATCATTTTCATTTAGGACCAACTACATATAATGAGAAGTTTAGTGAAAACCCCATATCAATTCAACCATCCCTACAGTAGTGATAACAACATAGCCACAACTGATCAGCACCACTTTAATTTAGGTCCAACAAGATAGTTACCATGGGTTGGAGATCTGGTCAACAAACTTTCCATTTAAGCACAACTACAGTGGAAGCCCGCTATAACATGATGGTCAGGATCCACAAAGTGCTATCATGCTATGTACCAAACTGTGCTATATCCAACGAAGTCAGTTAACTGAAGAAAATATTGAATATGTATCCTCTTAGGTATACAATATGGGGTCAGGCACAAAACTACAGATTTCAATACTGGAGTTACCAACTTGATGCATTTTAAACAAGAAATACTTAAAACTGTTATTACATATTTAATTTTTTTGTTGTTGTTGCATAGAATCATTCATTGATACATACATGTGTGTGTACAAGAAAACTGGCAACTTAAGTGTACTCACCAGCCGATCTCATGGTATCCATAATAATAATTCCATCGAAAATATGCACAAAGAAGCACAATTTCTAGAATTTTTCTGCTAGATTCCACTAACCTACAAAACACTGTACTTCCAAAACATTCATATTTGCTGGACATGTCCAAGGGTCTGATTTTTTTTATCTACAATAAAATGTGTATATGAGACATTGTCAGTTTCTAAAAAAATGCTTGTATTTAGGCTTGAAAATACTTTAACTGAAAATGCATACAATGTCGGTAAAATAGCTTATATAGAGCTAGTGTTTTATGTATTTTACGCAGACCACCAATGTTAAATAAAATTTCTTGTATCTTGTATCTAGGTCAGAGGTATTGACCATGTAATGTACTTTTGATTAACACTGGAACGGTTGTGTATAATTGCCTGGACCCAGTATGGGAGTAAACCATTGAATTTCATGGGTAAAGACTGATCTCCATAAAAACAGTTGAGTCATTCTCTAAAAGACAGAGGAAAAAATATATAAAATAAACCTAATATTAACTGAAGTTTTATTTATAGTTATGACTTTGCACTACAGCAGAGGTAAAACAGGGAGCTGTATGTATGATTATAATATCAAATCCCTCCACCCCTACAATTTAAATGGTTCTGTTCCAGTCAGTGGTCCACATCAGTACCAGCTCTGTATATGCATGTAACTTTACTATTACAGTGGGTTGTGTATATGAGTGATTTGGAGCTTCTGTCAACAGGTGTGTATGACAGTTGACTGAGCAGGCATTGGTGGTCTATTGTTTCCCTTAAATAGGTGGGTACATTAACTGATTTATAAATTCAGGTGAGAAATATTTAAGACCTCCGCATTGTTTGGTGCTTGGTTGAGTAAGCCAAATGACTCCGCAAACATTTGTTGGCTATTGTTTACCCAGGATTGAGCAACAATTGTTCACAGGATGCATTGAAGACAAACACAAAGAAGACTTATTGGCTTTATTGTTGATGGTTCAGTAATAATCAGATTAACAATTATCAGCTTATTAGTAGCTAATGTCTTTTCAAGCAAGAAATTTTTTTTTCTTCAAGAATACAACACATATCTTACCAAATTATTAAATCAAACTCTTGTTTATTTTGGCACTAAAGCTCTGTAGTACTTAAAAAAATAGGTGAAATTATTGCAAAATTTCGGGAGCCACGTAACGATTGTGCTATATGTGAATTTGTGCTATAGCAAAGCGTGTTATAGCAGGGTTTCACTGTACATATCATAAGAGTTGTTTTAGTAAAAACCACATTTTGATATGACTATCAATTCAGGAGAAGTAGCAATAACAAGATTTTCAAGATTGGTACCATTTTCATCTAGGACCAACTAGACAGCATAAGAAGTCTTTTAGTGAAAACCTCCATGTCAATATGACCATCCATTCAGAAAGAGGAGTGATAACAAGCTTTCAAGATGGCCACCATGGTGAGCCAGTTGGATGTCTGAGGGGCATCATTTTCATTTACTACCAACCTGATATCATAAGAAGTCTTTCATAGAAAAAACACATGCTGATACAGCCATGTGCTCAGGGGAGTAGTAATAACATGATTTTCAAGATAGTTGCAGCAGCAGCCATATTTGACGTCAGACTAGCACCATTTTCTTTTAGGGTCAACAGACATCATAAGAAGTCTTTTAGTGAAAACACCTATGTCAAAAATATGTGTGGTGGTCCAAAGGGCAACCAAAAGGGAAACTATAGTAGCCAACAAGAAATTCTGGTAGCCCCCATTTTTCAATCGATAAACATTTTCATTTAATGTGCCATTAAAAACATGTAGACAGATAAAATTCTAAGGCAGTAAAAGGTTCAGAAAAACAAACAAACACTCTAAGTATATAAAATAGTTTATGTAATTACGTTTTGGGGTTTTGAGGGGTTCTTTTCCCAACATTTTTAACATTCAGCACTCATATATTTGTAATTTAAACTTGACAAACAATCAAGTGAAACTTTTTGCCCTATGGCTATGAGAAAGTACACATGCTTGAAACATTAGACATTTTTTTAAGTTTTTGCAAAATATAGAGAAGATATAAACAGCGTAGCCTACATTATAAATCAAATGAAAGCACAATTTTAAGCCTGCATAAAAAGAGCCTAAGCAGGTCTTTATACCACAATGCTGCGCTGCAGTTTATACTTACTGCTATAATGTATTTGGCAATTCCCCCCCCCCCCAGCAGTTTGTACCACCTTCCAATTTTTAAACAAAAAGGCTGAAGGATATAAAAAATGCACAAACCTTAGTCATTTTATTATTTACCCAATAGTTAAATATCCATCTCTCATTCTTTCTGCTTTACTCTATCTGGTCTCTATTGAAATCAAATCCTCATAAGATTCCCCATCTACTTGTATAAACATTAATATGTTGACTGTTTCTGAGCTTAATCTGTTCCTTATCTGTGTATAGATAGTGTTCTGTGCTGAGAACCCCCTTTCACAGTCTGCCGTCTGAAGGAGCATATGCATAGCTAACTTTTCCAGTTTCAACAAGTCAGGAAACTGTTCTTTATGGTTGTTTTGTAGAATTTTCTAGTTCACAGGTATTGCCCCATGGGTATCTCTGCTCCAAGATACATATGATCTGGTGACGTGACATGTCATAAGAGTTTACATCCTAAATTTCAAATGCTAATTTCCAACGTAAAAGGGTTATTGTTCCCATAATTTCTGTAAATATTACAATAAATACCTCCCGTCTTGGTGTTGTGTTGTAACCATATGTAATGTAACAGTCAAGATTTCTGAAACATTGCATCAAATTTTTGTTTCTTCTTTGGTGATTCATCTAACCCGGCAACTGACATCATTTTAGAATCATTGTCCTCCATTTGGCGAGAAACTCCACTTCATCCTCCACTTTCTTCATTCTGACATTCACTTTGCACATTCTTTCCAGCACTGACTTGAAGTTGAAAACAATCAGTAGTTTTCTGCCCAGATATTGACTACAATCTCACCTTCTGGAAACTGATCAAATTTCATGCATGCACAAATGCGAGAAAAGGGCATAAATTGCAGAACCCCTCTAGTACACACATATTTCCATTATAAATAAATAGCAGGATTTCCAAGCATCCTTTTGTATTAACCTACATTGCATACTTTGGAACTGACAAAGGTATTTTTGTCAAATAAATTTCCATAAGATTGTTTTTTTAATTTAGATTCTTATTTATTGTTTTTCAACCCATAAAGAACCTATACTGAACAAAGTCAGAGATATTTCATATATAAGGCAATGACAACTGCATCTAAGATATTACTTTAATGAAGAAGAAAGTGGACCATGAACATACCAATTGCCGACAAAGTCGTTCACTATGCAAATGTTGGTAAATATATAAAACAGAGTTACAAGAAAATGGGCAGCCGCTCATCCATCTTGTAGGCCTCAAACCCAGCTAACACAAATGTGATTCTGCACTAGAATCATCAACTTGTGCATACAACATGAAATCATTAATTTTTTACACCATGGTAAATAATGAGGGATAAACATGGCCATGAAGTATGGACGTATCTTCAAATATTTACCCCAGGGCAACTCATACAAAAATGTTTAGTGCTACCTTAGTTTTCTTGGATTGCGGGTTTTGGTTCCTACCGAGTCACTAAATTGGGGGTACATCCAAAAAAATTAGGGGTGCACATTATTAGGAAAGTAAAATAGAATTTATATCACTGGGGCATCAACATAAAAATAAATATCTTAACAAATAAATAAAATATAAACAATTATAAATTTCATTAGTACAGTAAAACCTGCCTTGAGAGACCACCCTTCCTGCCAACAAAACTTCCTGGATGACATAAAGAAATTAACTTGATAAACAAAGGGTATAACTGGTTGAACAGATGATGGCTAGGTGTCTGGGTTTAATAACTGTAATATAAAAAAATGAAACAAACAACACGAACATTTTAAAATGACAATCAAATCCAGAAAACGACAACCACTTATTAAAGACTAAGACAATGACCTCATTCCCATAAGGTATTACATATTGATTCCAAAGAAAAATATGTACTCGGCCACTACAGCGAAGCCCTTTAAGAAGGTTTCTTATTATGACAATATCAGTTTTGTGCAGTTTTTGCGAAACATAAAGAAACAATATGAACTGCTAAATTGACTGTATATCCTTGACTGCTCCCTTTGAAGAAGGAATGGTTAATCATAATGGGGATTTACAAGACTTCGGCACTACAATGGTGGTTAGTGACATGTACTTTAGTCTGGTCTACAGTCTGTATCATACGATGTTACCTGCATAACCTGTAGATTTTAGAAAGCAAATTTTTTAGTAAATTATGTTTCTCTGATAATACTTACCTGATCACATTTACATTAGGATTACTCTCTGCTACCTCCAATACCAGCTCTCCCTGAAAGACGAAAAACGTCTTTCTGTCTATATATCATATAGACAAAGAGAAGCAACTCTTACAGCTTAACTCCCCTTTCTACCTGCTAGGTGGCTACCAGTATACCCAGGTGTAAACAGGATCTAAGGTTGTGCTTTCATGAAAGGGGTGTGGTCACTGTCTATGCAGTTATCAAAAGCCCAGAGAGATTCATTTCTCTCCTTAGTGAGTCCATGTTACACAAATGGAAGCTAGAGAAGGTAGACTGAGCGTGCCAGTCAGCTGACTCCGCTATGTCCTGAATGGAGACATTACATTCAAGGCCAGGCTCATAGAAGTCGCTCGTATTTTATGAGCTGAAATCTTCATTAGTCGTACCTGAGAGTTCAGAGCAAGCTGATTTAAAACTCCCCTTAGCCAGCACTTTTAGGGTTATGTCTTGCTTTCCTGCCTTCAGCAGTAGGAATAGTCTTTTACAGCTGCTGCAGATATTGTCCAAGCATCTCAGGCAGCATCTGAGGGCACATACGGGGTCATGTAGCTTCACTTCTCTCGACAAATCAATCGAGGAGACTTCCTTTGTTGGTTGACTAGTGATGGTAACCTGTTCTTAGAAAAGAAACCAGACTGCGTCATTAGAATGAATTAACTGTCAGAACAGAACTGCATATAGTTTGGATCTACGGATATCATATGTAGCTCACTCACTCTGCATATTGAAGCTAACATTATGTTAAGTTGCAAGTCTTGTATGATAGCTGCTTCAGTGAGGCGGAAAAACTGTGGTTCAAACTTAGTCGAGTCAGAGATTTCTTTGTTGTGGCAAACATCATCTCTTCCATGAAGTCTGAATGTGTCCATGATCATGGAATAGTATCCATTGTTTGTGATAGGGACTAACTTCTTGTCTTCAAAGAGAAAGAGAAAGAAGTTAACTATTGGGGAATGGGTGCTGAGAGTGCTGTGATGTCATTGATGTGACACCAGTCATTGACAACACACAATTTCCCATCATATGTCTTCAAAGTGGAGGATCTTCAGCCATTGGAATCCTCTCCACGATTGAAGCTCCAAACTCTTTTTTGATCAGGACATCCCTGAAAGGAGCCAGGCATGAAGGAGGAGTTTCTCTGGACATGGATGGAATAGTGGCAATCTAGACCGCTTGATCAGAGTGGAGGTCGCTTCGACTTGTCTGGATACGTCTGTCGCTAAATCGAGCAGATTGCTGATACACGATTTTTTTCTTCTTCATCTTAGTGGGGCAATCAGAACTATTTGCAGTCAATGAATCTCATTTTCTGAATTATCTTCATAATCAAGACTGATGGAGGGAGGGCATATGCCCACATTACCTCCGAGCATGTTTCTGGGTCCAAAAAAAAAAAGGTCAAGCATAGGGCAGCAGCACAGGCCACAGACCTGATGGAAGGATCACAGAGGGAGAGGGACAACTCTGTATGAAGCAGCTGTCCTCTCCTTGATGAGTTGACCAGGACTTTGAGCTGGCAGGAATGTGTCGGACTTGAATATTACCTGATATTGGGAGCACCAATGAAGGTATTCCCATACCGTGTGGCAAAGGTCCAGTAATTCATCCCTCCCCCCTTTGACAAGGTACGTACCACAACAGAATTATCTGACATTATCAGGACTGTGTTTCCAAGAATGGTTTTGATTTCCAAGAGGTTGATGTGAAGCAACCACTTGCCACTGACCATTGCAAAGTCCAGTAGTAAGTGTGCTCCCCAACCTGACAAATTGGCGCTGTTAACAGGTCCAATGCTGCATTTAGTAGGCAGAAGAGCTGTAAGAAACTTCCTCGTCTAAACGTCTTGTTTGATGCTTGCTATGACACATGAGCTACACTTTCTATGTGTTTGGGAGAAGACGCCAAGTTAAATATATTTAGAGTTCCATATCTAGAGGTACAAAATGTTGAGAAGGGATAAGATCCGACTTCTCAACATTGATTATCCACCCTGAACTACGAATGAGGGAAGTAAGGTTGTTCATGTCGTGAAACCAAAACCATACTTACCAAATATGTTTTTGTAGTATGTCATCCAGGAACACCGCGGTCTCAACGGAGGACATCCTGAACTGGTATATGACATAGTTTAACGTCTTATGGAAGGTCCAAGATCAAAGTCTTTGTTGATGCCTTCTCTGACGCATGAATTGATTATCCACCATATAATGAGGGAAGTAAGGTTGTTCATGTCATGAACCAGAACCAAACTTACCAATGCTTTTGTAGTGTGTCATCCAGGAACATCACCGTCTCTGTGGAGGACATTCTGAACTCTTAGTGAAGGGCCAAAGGCTTAGATTGGGGTTAAATGGAAGGGCATATAAATGGCATACTACCCCCCAGTATGAGAAGCAAAGATATTTGCGTGATGCCATATGAATCGGTATATGGAAGTACGTGTCAGACATGTCAAGACTGATCGTGTACTCGTCGTGTCACACTGAAAGATGAACCTACTTGCTATCTCCATCTTGAAATGGGGCAGAATAAATTGGTTGACCCTACTTAGATAAATTGGTTGACCCTACTTAGATCTATTGCAGATCTTAATTTACGATTGGACTTTGTAACCAGAAATGTTCTGATGTAGAAGCCCTGTGTATGCAGTTTTCATACTATCTCCACTGCCCACTTTACAAGCAAAAATTAGATTTACTTCTGTAAAACATCCACCTTCATAAGATCACTTGGGAGTTACATCACGAAGGTAGGATAACTAAAGGGGGGGGGGGGATAACAAAATCCGGAGATCTCTGACATGGCTTGGATCATGCAATCATTTTCCGAGAATGGTTGATTCAAATCTGATGAAAAAAGGAGTAGTCTGGTGCCCCAGATGGGTTGCCAGAGGGTGAGGGTTACTGTGTCACTGACAACTGGCAGAAGGCCTGGAGAAGGAGAAACTGTTTCTCTCTCCCCTCCCTGCCTGACTGCAAAAGTAGGGGCATATGACTGCCTATAATTCACTTGGCCAAGAGAAAAAACCTGCCATTGTTGAGAATTGCCTTAGCGATTTCTCTGGCAACATTTGTCCCTTCTCTTGAGAGATAGGAGCTTGCACTGAAAGCTAAAGGGGCAACTCATGTGCCTCTTGCTTTCTCACTCCTCAATTCAATGCCCTAACAGTAGTGGAGAACTGAAAGGGAGGGAGCACATCAAAACCCTGCTATGATCATTTTGCGGCCTTCTTGGCTATATGAAAAATCATCAGATGCATGAAGTCAAGTTGGGAGGAAGTTGACACAACATAACTTTGCCATGGGCTTAAAGACTTGTCTGTGCACTTTACCAACATCTAGACAAGGTATGTCTGGATAAAATATTTAAGTATGTGACTTTCTACTAGTAGGGTGAGAAAGTTGGGGGCAACTGACTCACCAAAAAGAAAACTCTTACATTACCAGAATCACGAATGTTCCAAGAGACGCTTGGTAATTTTTGCAATCTTTAACAATTGTGGTAAAATTCTGAATGACAAACTGTCATCATCATCGGCTACATCCACAAAGGCCTTGACCTTGTAGGTAAAATTGATTGAAGGTGGAAAAGGGCATTCTGATGGAGACATAATTCTACAGATTTCCTATATCGCTGCCTGAACTAAATCCCATCCATTCCATTGTCGGATTGGCATGTTCCGGCATTTCCGTTACATTCCTTTCATTAACGTGGGGATTGCCCTCCTCCTGTACACCCCGAGTCCAGGGATACAGCCTTCCATATGATGATGATGAAGTATCATCAGCATGCATCATCATTTTGTCAATTGGATATGCCGTCAGTAATAATCGCATTATGGAATGCTGGTCTGGTACAGCAAGTTTGACCGGTTGGTCAATAGTCAGAATGGCATATGAAAGACAATATATACCTTGCAGGCCAGCCAGCCATATAAGTCATAATGCAAATTTTCACATCAAGCCTTGCAGATTGGTCAGTTTGGCCAGCCGGCTGGTCATACCAGTCTGCCCGGCCATATGTCAAATTGCAAACCTTCATGTCTGGTTTGCTTCTTAATATTGTCATGTACGGATGGGGTAAATGATACTTATACATGATCACACCTCAAGGGCAGGGAACAAGTTTGACTGTAAGCCCTCGTACCTCATAGGCGGGGAGAAATTGATTGCAAGCCCTCACACCTCATGGGCATTGTCTAATTTGTTTGTGAGCCCTCATGCCTTATTGGTGGGGTCCTAGGTTTATCCCCAGTGGGACTGCAGTATATAATCGTCATTTCTACTTGTCAACATATCGACAACAAAGCCATTTGATTCATATGATCTTGCGTGATTCCATTGCTTGACTGGAATCACCTGTGGTTTCTATGGTATTCGCAGATGCAGTACATTCTTGAGCTATTTCTACATCTTCATGGGGTGGCTGGGGGGTGGAGAGGGCATCTTGACATCCCCCATGAGACTAATCAACGATTCTACAGCATTCATGTATACAGTATGTTCTGGCACTGTTTCTGTGTTTTCAGCGGGGATGGAGAGGGCATCTCAACATCCCTCATGAAACTAATCAACAATTCTACTGTACTCATGGATACAGTATGTTCTGAAGCTGTTTCTGCATCTTCATGAGGGGTGCAGAGGGCATCTCGACATCCCCCATGAGACTAATCAACAATTAGAAAGTGGTGTGTATGTTTAAAACTTCTTGCTCCAATGTACTGGAGAGTGCTTGTTTTTGTGGTCCTTGGGACGCTTCTTCAAAATGTTGGACCAAGTATTTCCGCACAAAGTGCACACACATTCCATGTGTATGCCAATGAGCAATGGTACATGTAGACATGTCTCGTGTCCATCCCGCAAAACCTTAAATCATTTACACTTCTTGCACTTGGTTGTCATCTCGCTAATGAAGAAGTGAAACAAACAAGTGCATACAACAAATGTATATAAATTGTTGAAATAAATGTAAACCTCGTTAATGAAATGACTTAGAAGTGTAATAATTGAAAAGTACAGTGCTCAAAAAATTCTATCAGTGAAATTGTAGGTTACCAATCGAAATCATGAGACAATAACAAACAATACGATAATTGCAAAAAAAAAGAATAAATTCACTGGAATTCACACAAAAAAATTATGTACCATATAAAACAACATTCTGACTAAGTATACCACTGAAATAAAAAAGTGGATGGTTGAATTTAAAAACAATAAATTGGATTCCTGGAAGTCCATGTTTATAGCATTAGGCGAAAGTTGAAAACTGGTTACATCCAGGTATACCAGTAGCCACCTAGAGGGTAGAATGGGGTATTAACCTGAAAGAGTTGCTACCCTTTGTTTATATGATATATAGACCGAAAGACATTTTTTATCTTTCAGGGAGGGCTGGATTCTGAGGTAGCAGAGTAATCCTAATGTCAATGAGGTCAGGTAATGTATTTTATAAAGAAAACTGGTAGCCAGACAACTTTTCTTTTGTTTAGAACAAACCAACCTAAGGGCTGTTCCATTTAAACACACATGGTACACATGGAAGGCAGTTTTAAATAAAATATATGCTAGGGTACTCTGATTATTCTCAGAGTTCATATGAAAATGATACAAAATTCTAACTGCACCTATGGGCGACTACTCCACATTAAAAGTGCCATTGGTGTTTATCTCTGTTCTTACAATGCAGTCATTCATTGCAGTGTTGTTTAGAACAGTCTGCACTTTGCCTGCAGACCATCCTAAGCGGTCATGGTTACAAAGGTCAGTGGTGTTTATCTCCGTTTTTCCAATGCAGTAATTTCCAGCTGTGTTGAAACACTTATTGTGCCTAAAAATCATGGTCACTGGTCGTGTTCTGCAGGTGGTCACGTATGACAGTGCATTTATATAATAAAATGTATCTGTGCATGACGTTTGTGGTCGTAAAAATGACAGATGGTGGCTCAAGACAGGTTTTACTGTACTATAAAAAAGTACTTCTCATGTACAGAAGGATTCAGTAGTAAACTATTTAACAGTTCCAAATTTTATAAAAGTTTCCGTGATTTTGTTTTTACTTTTCCTATGAATGAAGTTAGCCTAACTTTTTCTTTAATAAAACGAACTCCAACGAATATCAATGCTTCCATTAATCTGCAAGTCTGGAATCCCATATGCCACCCTAGCATTTTTTTTTTTAGCTCCATGTTTTATCCAGATCTGTACTGTGCACTGAAAGCATTTTAGTACTGGAGAGACCCGTCTACCTCTTCTGGCCAATATGGTAACTGTAGTAGACTTACCACTCGTGTATGTTACATAAATTACACATAACAACCATGTTTGATTAGGTTTTCTTGATTATCGTTGAGAAATCAGTAAAAATTGAGTAACATTGATACTGCTACAAATACCACTTATTAGACTTCATTTAGTGCATGCATCAGGCTTCAATTTCAACATGTGAACTGCACGTATCGGTTTGATGTTTTGTTTGTTCCAAGTGCTGTTAATACGCAATTCATGTACATTTTTAGGTGACTTGGAACTCTGGTTTTGATTTTTATTTATCAAGTTAAATGAAAATGAAAGAATCTGTCTGTGGAGAATGACACTGTAAAAATGAAAGAATCTGTCTGTGGAGAATGACACTGTAAAAATGAAAGAATCTGTCTGTGGAGAATGACACTGTAAAAATGAAAGAATCTGTGGAGAATGACACTGTAAAAGTGGTAACCAATTACCACTGTAATCAGCACAGAGACTATCGAATGTTGTTTAGTTTTACTAAACCAAGCATTCACAAGTTACTCCTTTGTGAATAGATACGGTAACCTATTTCAGATATGTCTTGCTCAATATTCAATCATAACCCCATAAATGAATATATCATGGAAAAATGTTGGTAATGGCTCATTTGTGCCACTACTGAACAATATTAAGCTATTAAGTCAAACAGCATGTAACTAATACAAACAAAAAATACTGCACTCTAGTAAAATGCTCTTGAATATCAAGGCCCTTTTTCTTAATGAACTCACAAGCACTTTCCAGCAGCGGAAGAAATGTCACTGAGGCTGTTATCTGTCGAATCACAGAGCCAATTTCTTTGCTGATTTCTTTCTCTGATTTTTCTCGTGGTTTGCTGAAACAATAACATAAGCAATTAACAACTTTTTATGCCCCAATCACAACAAGGCTAGGGCATATGTTACCCTTGTCTATCCATCCATCAGTCCATCTGTCTGTCACATCTTGGTTCAGGTTTGTTTTCTGGCATTGTGGTAACGAATCCATGTTCCATCAACACAATTCTAGTGTTCATTGAGACCCGACTAAAAAATTCAAACATCAGTGATGTTACGGGGTCAATATTATTACTATGCATTTGTTTCATTTTGATACGAGATTAATCATTAATTATCACTGTATAAGTGCTTTCATTTCAGAAACTTTCAACACCAAAGTGAAATCTTTAACGGCAAATTTAATAGGACAAGAAAACTAGGGCCTGCATGTCAAGCCCATGATCTAGACGTGGGTGTAAAACATGTGACCTTGACCCCAAGATCAAAAGGGGAGAGTGAGAATGTCAAAGAAAGAATGGTCTCATTTTCATAATGATTCATCCAATATATGAAAAAAATCCATCAAGGGTTTAGAAAATATAAGGATATTTTTTTTTTTATAACCCAAACCTTAATGCAAATTTTCTAAGCTTGTGTCTTTGATCCCAAGATCAAAAGGGAAAGAGTATTGAAACCATCTCTGATGTTTTTTGAGAAACTCCAACATAATAAATTTTGTAACAAAACTATTTTCTTATGTTTGAATTACTATGTTCACAAGATACCTATCTCATTAGGACCATTGCCATTTAAGACCAACTAGATATCACAAGAAGTTTCTTAGTGAAAGCCCCATGTCACCACAACTATCCATTCAGGAGAAGTAGCTATAATAAGATTTACATTTAGGAGCAACTAGACATCAAAAATAGTCTTTTAGTGAAAAACTCCATGTCGCTACAGCCATCTGTTTAGGAGAAGTATCCACAACAAGATATTCAAGATGGCCACCATACCATCCAAATTATGTCAGATTGGCATCAGTTTCATTTAGGCACAACCAGACAAAACCCCATGTACCTATGGCCATCCATATACAAGAAGTAGTGATAAGTAGATCGGATGGTGATGTTGGATGTCAGATCAGCACCATTTACATTTAGTACCAAGTAGACACCACAAGTCTTTTAGTAAAAACCCATGTCAATACAATCATCCATTCAGAAGTAGTAGCAATAACAAGATTTTTTCATGGCGGTAATACTGGATGTCAGATCAGTACCATTTCATTTAGGACCAGCTTGACATCATACAAAGTCTTTTAGTGAAAACCTCATGTAAATATGACCATCTGTTCAAAAGAAGTAGACATAACAAGATCCCCAAGATGGATGTCATGGTGGCCATACTGGATGTCTGAGGGGCACCATTTTTATTTAGGACCAACTAGAGATTATAAGAAGTCTTTAAGTGAAAAGCCTATTTTGATATGATCAACTGTTAAAGAGGTTTGGTTTGGTGTTTTACAGCACAGTATATAATTTTAACCGTCTTCATCAAGATGACGACCGGAAAAGAATGAGGAATTGTGGGCTACACGTGTACTATTGTGAGGTTCAACAGGGGGTTGTATTCACTAGAACTTTCTAGTCAATCCTATGGGAGAATGAATTCTCATCATACGGTCGGGTATTTTCTGTCACGGAAATAGATTAGCTACGCAATAGCAACAAATAGAGTAAGCTTTTACTGATATTAAAACAAGTAGATTATTTGGTGCCAAGGCAATTAGAGTAAAGTGCTTTGCCCAAGGACACACCATGGTAGCTGACCAAGGCTGATCTGATGGTACAATTCAAACCTGCATCCTTTTGCTCACAATGCTAACCACTAAACCACCATGGCTCCTGCCTACTTTATTCACTTCTTACAACATTCAGGGAGGTCACATAGGGCCCTTTCTACATCCCCAAGACTGCAGGGGGGACAGTAGTGATAACAAGATTTTCAAGATGGCGACTGTGGTGGCCATATTGGATGTCTGAGGGGTACCATTTTCATTTAGGACCAAACAGAGATCATAAGAAGTCTTCTAGTGAAAATCCCATGTCGACATGACTATCCATTTAGAAGGAGTAACAATAACAAGATTTTCAAGATGACCATAGCTGTGGCCATATTGGATGTCAGATCAGCACCATTTCATTTAGAACCAACTAGAGATTACATGAAGTCTTTTAGTGAAAACCCCATGTCTATATGACCAGGAGGAGAAGCAGTAACAAGATTTTCAAGATGGCCACAATGGCAGCCATATTGGATGTCAGATCAGCACAATTTTGATTTTGGACCAAATTAGGCATCATAAAAAATCTTTTAGTGAAAAATGGCAGTCAAGGTGACCATATTGGATATCTGAGGGTCACCATTTTCTTTTAGGACCCACTAGACCATGGGATGAATGTTTTTGTAAAGTTTCATGGCAGTCCTCCATGCAGTTTAGAAGTAACCATAACAAACTTGTGTTAACAGACAACAGACATAAGGTCATCGCATACACTCTTCCGGCCTGGGAACAGTTGAGCTAAAAAAACGGGGACTACTTGCGCTCACAAGATTGTGTCATACACTGCTACAAGACAAAAAGAGAAAGGCACTACTGATAACTGTGGAAATACTCAATGACCCAGAAAGAAAAAAAAGAAAAACCATTGTAATTTACAGTCTCTGAAAGAAAAAAGCAGCATTATGTGCAGTGTGATGCTCATCTTCTTGTAAAACATGACTGTTTGTACAAATATCACCATCACCAACTTCAGAACTACCAGAACCAAATGACCAATGACACATTTGTAAATGATGATGTGTACAAAAACCCATAACTTTGTATGAAAAAGAATAACAGACAAATTTTATTGTTACAAATTATGTGTGCTAAATTCATATGAAATGGATTTTCTTACTAATCTTAATGGAGTCATAGGGATAAAAAAAAAATCACACAAAAGACAATTGTTGTAGCTTTTACACATGCATGGTTTTAGTATATAAATTCAGTCACAAGACAATTAGCAAAAAAGTGGTCCATATTCCTAAGTGATCAGCTGATAAGTTATCACTTGGCTCCAGCCTCTAGAAGTCATCCTCTAGACCAGCTACAGCAGTGACCTCAGCAGCCAGGCATTGCAATGGGTCACCACAGCAGCACTGGCAATTCAAAAGTCAATCTCAAATGGCTCTGAACCTATAGAGCAGAAAGAAAAATGTAATGGAAAACTTGACAACTTGAGTCGTAACCTTGACCTTGAAGACAGAATCCCCAATGTAGTATATGGCAAACCCTCTAGTGATGATATATAAGTACATCAAGTTTCATCCCTTAATCTCAATAGGCTAAAAAGTTATAAAACAGTCAAGAAAGTGACTAAAAACCTGAAATACTGACCCATGACCTCAACTTTAAATATAGGACCCCTAATGTGTTTCAACACACCTTCTATGGACGATATAAAGTATACCAACTTTCATACCACAATCTCAAACAACTCCACACCTTCTATGGACGATATAAAGTATACCAACTTTCATACCACAATCTCAAACAACTCCAAAGTTGTAGAGCAGAAAGGAAAGTGACAAACAGATGGATGGCTGAACAGATGTACGGAAGTGTGAATAATATGTTCCAAACTATTGCAAAAAGGCTAGAACAAGATGCTTTCTTTGTATCCGTGAAATAAATAAGATGCTTTCTTTGTATCTGTGAAATGGACCAGATGCTTTCTTTGTATCTGTAAAATAAACAAGATGCTTTCTTTGTATCTCTGAAATGAACCAGATGCTTTCTTTGTATCTCTGAAATGAACCAGATATTTTCTTTGTATCTGTGAAATGAACCTGATGCTTTCTTTGTATCTCTGAAATGAACCTGATGCTTTCTTTGTACCTGTGAAATGAACCTGATACTTTCTTTGTATCTGTGAAATGAACCTGATGCTTTCTTTGTACCTGTGAAATGAACCTGATACTTTCTTTGTATCTGTGAAATGAACCTGATACTTTCTTTGTACCTGTGAAATAAACCTGATACTTTCTTTGTACCTGTGAAATAAACCTGATACTTTCTTTGTACCTGTGAAATGAACCTGATACTTTCTTTGTACCTGTGAAATGAACCAGATGCTTTCTTTGTATCTGTGAAATAAACCTGACACTTTCTTTGTACCTGTGAAATGAACCTGATACTTTCTTTGTACCTGTGAAATGAACCTGATACTTTCTTTGTACCTGTGAAATGAACCAGATGCTTTCTTTGTATCTGTGAAATGGAAACTGAATGTGTAATATGATTACCTTTCTGTTAAAACAGTTTTGTCACAATCCACATCAAACTGCCATCGCTCCAAGACTTCATTTGTATCTATGCTCTTTATCACCACCACTAGCTTTTTCACCGTCATGTTAAATAGCCATTCTGAAAACAAGATACAAATCATTAAAGAACCATATAATCGAATGGTTAGAGATAAACAGGAATCTATATAATGTAGCTTTCTGCTTACACTGGCCATATAGGAACTCCTAGCAGATCTAGGTCCAAACTTAAGTTTTACCCAAGTTTTAGTTGAATACAGCAACCAATGTAGAAGATCTGCTACTTTCAAATATTTAAACACCATACTTTAAGATTGAGTTATGACAACAACACTGATCCTGTCACAGCCTGAAAGATGATATCTATATCTCGTCATTTACTGGCTACATACAGAATGGGTCCAGACAATTCCAGTCTTAATGCCATGTTAAAAAATATAATTGGGTCTCAAATGTACAATTCTTTGTTTTAACGGACTGACAATATCAAGTGTTCCAAACATCGCATAAGGATTTATAATATGATGGATTAAAACTATGCTGAGTAATGTTTTTCAAAGAGAGGTGTCAAATCACACACACATGTAATTAGTCTTTTTATCAAAATAATCATTAGGAACAGATAATCAATTAACAAGTGTCTTAATCTCCTTGTCTGCTAAGATTTAACATATGCGGCTTCACCTAATCCCATTAAAATCACTTGAACTCCATTTGATAGCTCGCACACTACATGATTGATACTCGCTTTGTAGAAACAGATCAAATAAAATGGAATTTCGCCAACCAAAAAACTTGCATACCAAGGACTGAGCTGTAGGAATTTTTCATGCATTCAAAAATGAAAAGTATGCATATTTTCACACAGATATTGGCATTCCAGGGAACGCTACAAGAGGTGAAGTTCATCACAAATATCCCCACTTATTATGTTTCTGACAACAACCCTCCCAGGTGCTGCATCGAGAATCCAAACCCTCTGTTGTCATCTTCTCATCCCTGTGAAACATACCAAATATGATCACCTTTCCCATATTTGTGTGTATTAAGTTCAAGTTACATGCAACAGTCACCTTTTCCATATTGGTGTGCAACAAGTTCAGGTTACATGCAAGAGTCCAAATTACCTTTCCCATATTGGTATGCAATAAGTTCAGGTTACATGCAACAGTCACCTTTCCCATATTGGTGTGCAATAAGTTCAGGTTACATCCAAGAGTCACCTTTCCCATATTGGTGTGCAACAAGTTCAGGTTACATGTAACAGTCACCTTTTCCATATTGGTGTGCAATAAGTTGAGGTTACATGCAAGAGTCACCTTTCCCATACTGGTATGCAATAAGTTCAGGTTACATGCAACAGTCACCTTTCCCATATTAGTATGCAATAAGTTCAGGTTACATGCAACAGTCACCTTTCCCATATTGGTGTGCAATAAGTTCAGGTTACATGCAAGAGTCGCCTTTCCCATATTGGTGTGCAATAAGTTCAGGTTACATGCAAGAGTCACCTTTCCATTGGTGTGCAATAAGTTCAGGTTACATGCAAGAGTCCATATTACCTTTCCCATATTGATGTGCAATAAGTTCAGGTTACATGCAACAGTCACCTTTCCCATATTGGTGTGCAATAAGTTCAGGTTACATGCAAGAGTCCAAATTACCTTTCCCATATTGGTATGCAATAAGTTCAGGTTACATGCAACAGTCACCTTTCCCATATTGGTGTGCAATAAGTTCAGGTTACATGCAAGAGTCACCTTTCCCATATTGGTGTGCAACAAGTTCAGGTTACATGTAACAGTCACCTTTTCCATATTGGTGTGCAATAAGTTGAGGTTACATGCAAGAGTCACCTTTCCCATACTGATATGCAATAAGTTCAGGTTACATGCAACAGTCACCTTTCCCATATTAGTATGCAATAAGTTCAGGTTACATGCAAGAGTCACCTTTCCCATATTGGTGTGCAATAAGTTCAGGTTACATGCAACAGTCACCTTTCCCATATTGGTGTGCAATAAGTTCAGGTTACATGCAAGAGTCACCTTTCCATTGGTGTGCAATAAGTTCAGGTTACATGCAAGAGTCCATATTACCTTTCCCATATTAGTATGCAATAAGTTCAGGTTACATGCAACAGTCACCTTTCCCATATTGGTGTGCAATAAGTTCAGGTTACATGCAAGAGTCCATATTACCTTTCCCATATTGGTGTGCAATAAGTTCAGGTTACATGCAACAGTCACTGTTTCCATATTGGAGTGCAATAAGTTCAGGTTACATGCAAGAGTCCATATTACCTTTCCATATTGGTGTGCAATAAGTTCAGGTTACATGCAACAGTCACCTTTTCCATATTGGAGTGCAATAAGTTCAGGTTACATGCAAGAGTCCAAATTACCTTTCCCATATTGGTGTGCAATAAGTTCAGGTTACATGCAAGAGTCACCTTTCCCATATTGGTGTGCAATAAGTTCAGGTTACATGCAAGAGTCACCTTTCCCATAATGGTGTGCAATAAGTTCAGGTTACATGCAAGAGTCACTTTTCCCATATTGGTGTGCAATAAGTTCAGGTTATATGCAAGAGTCACCTTTCCCATACTAGTGTATAATAAGTTCAGGTTACACGCAAGAGTCCATATTACCTTTCCCATGTTGGTGTGCAAAAAGTTCAGGTTACATGCAGAGTCCATATTGCCTTTCCCATATTGGTGTATAATAAGTTCAGGTTACATGCAAAAGTCCATATTACCTCATCTTCACAAGCCAAGTGTTGTTGATCCACTTCATTCCACATCGACATTTGGCATATGAAACTAGCCAAAACACCTTTGAACAAGTGCCCTCTCATGGATGAAAGTTACTGTACACATCCAGCTAAATCAACTGACCAATGAGAGAACTCATTACACATCTTTGGTATTCAATATGACAACTTCTAGTTTTTTCCACATGCCTTGACTCAAAAGAAAAACTTGTGTGTGGAAAGTCTGCAGTGAAGAAACTGGTGTGATGTTTCACAGTCTATGGAAGCCTTGATGATTTCCAACTATCTTCCTAGGTAAATAGAATAAGCAATCTCATTGGATCACTTTCTTTCAACTGCATCCAACCAAACAGTAGAGTGATAAATACTGTTTTTAGCTAGCTACATATGCCATGGGCCAGTGTACTCGTGGAATGAATTGGATCGATGACCCTTGGTAGTGATGGTTATATTACATGTGAAAATGTGACTTTTGGCCCCATCCCCACCCTGCTGGGACTGCATCCAAAACTTAACAATCATCTACTCATCTTCTTACTGCATTATCCCAAATATGATCACCCTATCTTAATTAGTGTAGATGGAATTCAGGTTACATGGTTACTGACAGATGGTTACAAGTCACCAACAGATGCATGTATGGACATAACCAATAAAAGTATATCCACAAAAGTGCAGATGTAACAAAACACAATGTGACAATAAACCTTTAATCTGTGAAATAACTTCATTCAGGTACTTCTTCAGCTGTTCATCTGTTGTAACCAGTAGTGTCAAGCCATACTTTTGAGTTCTTGTGAAGGTTTCTGGGGGATATATACCTCTTTGGTACAAAATACTGTTGATTCCATACACTGAAAAAAAAAAAAAATGCTGATAAGCAGAGATAACAACTTTGGTTTTGTGACTGCATGCAACATGTATAGATCTCATGTAGTGGGACAAGACAAGCTAAAAACAAACAGGTTTTGCAGCTGACTTTGAGGCTCAGTCACAGCCCTAGAGTGTACAAAGAACGAAAAACTGAGGTTAAAGATTCAATTACTACAGTACACACATCACATTTTTGTGAAAATCCACATTCCCACAGTGGACCTTAATCCTTTTCACGCTGTATCCGTCACGGACCATATATAGTGGACATCATGGATTGTCCATGTTGTGGCTCATAATGGACAGATTAAGTTTTATTGCCCATTTGAAAGTCGCAGCAATATAATTATGTAATAGTGGACGCCCACTAACTTGCGTGGAACCTGTTGGCTCAGCTACAGTACACAGTGCAGAATGCTCTTTTTAAGTTGTACACAATGCCATTTAATATTCAAAGACTCACCCAGTAAAACACATTCAAATACAGTGAAATCCCGCTATAACGCGAATTCGGATATAACGCGATCGTGGCGTGGCTCCCAAAATTTCATATATTCATTCGCACATGAACTTTTTTTTTTTTCAAAGGACGAGAAATAGTGTATAAAATGTGTATATTACAGTATCATTTTGGGGAAGAGATCGCGTAGGAATTCGAGTATAATACGTATGTGGCGTGGTTCCTAAAATTTTATATACATGTACGTGTATTTTTCTCGTACACGGAATTTTTTTTTTTTTTTAAGTACGAGAAATAGTGTACAAAAAGTTTATTATCATTTTGGGGAAGAGATCACTTATGAATTCGATCATGGCGTGGCTTCTGAAATTTAACAATTTCACCAATTTCTTGAAGTGTTATGCCAAAATAAACATTATCGGAAATGTTACTTATTATTGTTCCATGAGTAAAGCCAGTAAGTTTTCTTTGTGTTTGTCTTCAATTCATTCTGTATACAATCATTGCTCAAACAATAGCCGACGTGTTTTTCTTCTTTAACTGCATACACAACCGAGCATCAGATAATGTGGTGGTTGATAAAAGATTCTCACGATTTAATAAACATCAAAAACGTAAGCCGCCAACACGTGCGCTGGACTTCAGTTCATCCTGTATACAATCAATGCGGTGGTTGATCAAAGATTGTCATATGTGGGTGCTTATATAGAGACTGAGCTTGGGCGGCAAGATCAAAGATTGTCATATGTGGGTGCTTATGTAGAGAATGAGCTTCGGCGGCAAGATCACAGGGAGTTCAAATAAGCACTCTCTGTTACTTGCCACTGAACAAGTACAGCTGTATCAAACTCGTGGCTCAATCAAAGGGTTGTCATGTGGGAAAACAAAGACGGATCGATATCAGATAGTAAACGGTGTTGATACCCTATTCATGCTATACATTAGACGTGTATACGTTGTTCTCTGAATGAAGAAAAATATAGCGAAACCCCGCTATAACGCGACCCCGCTTTTTCCGCGATCAAATTTTATGGACCCCAAATATCGCGTTATAGCGGGGTTTCACTGTACATGTATTGCAAGAGATGAAAGATAAATTTCCAAGCAAAGAGTCATGAGACTATTTAAGTGCTTTCACAAACTATACAAAGTTTAATTATAGTAATTTTAATGACATAGATAGAAAGAGAAAGAGAGAGATTCTGTTTTTAAACAAACAAAAGGAAAAAGAAGCCACACGTAAATACATGTATTAGTGGGTTTCATTCTGTTATTAAAATAAAAGAATGCAAGAAATGCTGTGATTTTTTTTTCATTCCCCCAGTCACTTTTAAATTGTTTGCTTAACATGTTCCCACACAATGAAATATACACTGCGCTATCCAATATACAACCTCAACTAGTCCAGCCTATTTAGTACTTGCGACTCAAAGATACATGTCCATGTGACACATTTTCTCAGGAACTAGACATGTGTTTACTTTTACCGTAGACCTACTGTTTTTACTCAGACTCTGCAAAGCACATGATGCTGCATTCTATGACCAACAGCTTAAAAAAATATACTTAGGATTGCTGGTTTGGTCATCTGACGAGTTTAATACCAAATGGACGGGTGAATGCAATAAAAAAAGTGTAGTCACTTAAATATTTTCGGTAAGAGATAAACTTGTATGTATTATTTTCAGTTATTGCGGATACAATTTATTTGGAACAGTACATTCTTTCAATCCACATGATAAATACTGCAAACTGTCCCCAAATGTTAAGTGAATATTGTTTATCTTTTTAGCTACTAATTTGTTACATTTTGACAGAATTATCCTTTTTAAAAAGTTGACATGAATACAAATAAAACATTTTGTCGCCAAAGAACATGGATTCAAATGCATATTTATACCGGGTTTAGCAGTTAGGCCAACAATGTGAAATTACTGAAATTATGCCCATTATCGCCCAAACAGCACTGCGGTAGATGCGATTGCATTTACTGTACAATAAAAATAGCCTCCAGTTTTGTACTTTGGTATGGTTTAAGCTTTATCTAAGTGGAATTTCTTCTTGTTCATACTTCTTTCTCCCCCTTGTTTAGCTTGTACTGTATTACACACAAGCTGAACACATCATATCTATCAATAAAGCCTTGTACATCACCCAAAACTGCTAAGCCATGTGTTTTCCAAGGCTATAAAATCTATCTCTGATTGCACTGATTGCTGTAAATATGTGGCTTCTAATTTTTCATGGCTTTAAACTGGTATCCCTGGTAGAACTTTGTTAACTACTCCGACCTGGAGATGGAATGGTTTTGGCTTCACATGATGTAAATCCCAATTATTTCTTGTTTAGTTTGAGCCGTTCATATTAATTCTAAGGTCGTCGAGAATATTGACAGGTTCACCTTGATTATTGCAGTAATGCTCACTCATTAGACTTTCAGTCTATTAAATTTCTGAAGCATTAAGTTCATACATGGTTAATTATGACCAGATTTGATGACAGATAATAAGAAAATAAGAAAAAGCACACTAGTTGCGAATTTTAGAAAAACAAATATTAATAATGTTAGATGTGAATCAGGACCATTGCAGCTTGCTACATTTAAATGTTTGGTCCCTTATCGGAAAAATAAATATACTATATATAGTTTGCTTTTTATATCGCTAGAAACCGGTTATACACGATAAAATCACAACTTAATGGCCATGCGCTTCTTTGTCTACATTCGTTCTTCACAAACTAATATATTCTTAGTTTTAAAGCATTTGATTTTGTGACAACTAGAAACATTTTCATTCAAAAGTGTTTATTTTGAAACATCAAAGCACGACATTGACCAGTAGCGGCTTGGAACTCGTAATTTAAGTCATTTAAGACTTCTACTCTATTTGCTTATTACACAATGGAGTGGGGGGGGGGGGGGGTTTGTAGACTGGAAGAGATAGAGAGAGAGGGGATGGGATATATCTTGAAACAAATACACTTGTTCTGATTTTTAGAAAAAAAGAACGAAGAGATTTTTGGAAAAAAAGAATGAAGTTTAGACGTGCATCAAGGCCATTACACCTTTTTTTCTAAATTTAAGTTAAATGGTAGGTCTCTAAATGGGAATATAAAAATAATTATATTTAGTTTTTCATATAACGCTTGAGACCAGTTTTACACCATAATATGAGAATGTAACATCAAATGCATTTCTCAGTCCAAATTTGTTTTTCACAAACTAACCTCTTTTTAGTTGTAAGGTGTGTGGTTTTCTGATATTTTCATTCAACAGTTAATGTACTGTATGTTTTGAAACATCAAAGCGAGACATTGAAATTAGCTGATGACATGTAGGAACTGTCCTGACTGACTGTTGTTGATTCGAGGCAGGAAGCTACAGCAAGAGGCATAGTGGCTGCCTTCAAAGTAAGAATGTCACTCCTCAGTCAGTGCCTTGTGATGCATGTAGATTTGTGAAAAAAGTGAGAACAGGAAGTAACTTTTTTCTCATTGAAATCACTTTGTTTATGACATGAATGGCCACTGATAGAGTGCAACAGTCAATACAGTATGCTTGTTCCAGGGCCCAATGTGCCAATCAAATTTAGTTTATCAAATATTCATGTCAAGTTGAAGTACAGTTCCCTACCTGAGAAAAGACATATGTCGCCACAAGTGCTATGAGACATTCTGCCAGTGGCGTCACTTATGTTGCAACAAGCACATTAAGGGTTAACAGTTGGATAAAAATTGTATACTGTGCAGAGTAAATTTTTATATGCACGACTAAACTAATTTGCGGGAGTTCTCGCGCATCACTGTTCTCCAAATGCACGAATTCAAACAAATCTCATGTGATTCACATGTCCTAACAGCATCTCTGTTCGAATATTCATCATGATGTCAACATGTTATAATTACCATCGGCATGGGTTAAATCAGAAGCCACAAAGTAAGAATTTCTCACAAATGAGAAGACGAAAGGAGGGGTGGACTGTTTAATGGTTAAATACTCCTTTTATAATTGTGTGGGGAATAATTGTCAATAAAATGCTTTTCTAATCAAGTTGTTCACTTTTCTGTATAAATTACCTTTTTTTTCTCAAGATAACCAAACATTACTCCAAGAGGTTTCAACACAGATCATGTGTACCTGAGAAAAACAGTGTATTACATCACTGCTTTTTGCATGTGAATGTGGCTATATTCGAGTGTTATTGTTGATTAACAACAAAACAAGATGTCCTTTAAAAAAAAAAAATGGACATTTAATTCGTGAAACAACAACCATCAACACTGAAGATAGTTTTTTTTGTTCTATTACTAAAATATTGATGCCACAATTTCATTGCAAGTAATAGTGAAATGTCTGATAATCCTTGAGCAAACCTCTGGGAGCCAATTCGGGAATTTTAAGTTCACTACAAACTGTATAACTCGCTTCTCCATAATAAATCATATCTGTGAAACAAAACTTTTCATGCACCAAGTACTCCGTTCGCCTGCTTTTCTTGCTATCCTTGATCACATTTGCAAATTAGTAGGATAAACCACTGATCAATGTTAGATACTTTAATTATGTTACCTACATAATAGTATTTAAAACAGTTTTCAACTTGTCAATTGAAATTAGTTGACCTGACACACTACCATGATCACTAACTCTTACGCAGGTAGGATTTGCATTCCTTTAAACTTTTTCTTTATTCCACCCCTTTTATTTGATTTGATACAAAAAGACGTAATTAATGTGATAATACAACATAGGTCTACTTTTAACTGATTGCAACAATAAAACAAACACTTCCACAAATCGGAGATCAAAACACAGTCGGCACTTAATTAGGTTCTCAGAAACGCTTGTGGACATAGCTGCAACAGTAGATTTACACTTTTCACATTTGAAAACATGAGGACATATCACATTTATGATGATCACACTGAAACCAAATTAAAAGATAGAACTAAAAGATGAGTTTCACATGACAAAACATTTAATTGGTATTTATTTCTTAAAGTGCTGCCACCGGTAGTCATTACTGACAATTTCATGGATCGAAATATCGTCAATTATTATTATTTACAGTGTACTGAGTTTTTTTCTAAAGGAAAATTTTTAAAAAATATACGACTTCTTATTAAAAGTTGCGAATTTGATTATGTTGAATCAAAGTTCTGGTCACTAACCGCCATTTGCGATGATAAAATTAGCAATATATAAAGGTTTAATTTACCAGTTTTGATCGCAATTTTCTTCATGTTCAACATATGCGGGCCAATTCTTTTGGTATTTAGAACACAAAAAGGGGATCCACGCCTGACCCCGCATTATAAGCGGGTTCACAAGTTATCCGGGTGCGAGTTTGCAAGGGAGAGGTGTAATTAGCAACAGTCAATGAAAACGGGGAATTAATGGAAGAACTGTTTGCGGGATAATCACAAAATTATTTTCATAAATCGGTGAAACATATATAGCCGGTCTAACCATGGCCCCACTTTCTCAATCTCAGTCGGTACTGATCTACCCAACTAAACATTTTCTATCTCCATTGTATGACAAGCAAATTCATGGACAACTGTTTTGAAAACTAGGCTATATGCAACATTTTTGTTGTTATTTTCAAATGACAGCTGATCAAAAATTGAGTTAAGTACATACTCAAGATAGAGAAGTTTCATGAAAGCTGGGTAGGATCGGGAGACCTTTTTCTAGTCTGCACTGCTCTTAAAATTCTGAAGGCAAGCTTAACCATAAAAGTCTTTATTTTTTAGAACTGGTATTAAATAATTCAAAATAGTCATAAATTTCCTAATATGATTTTAAAATTAATAAAGTCTTCATGGTAATTCAAAAGAAAACCCCAATAACAAACTTTAGAACTTCCTCTAATTTTCATATTATCGCTAAAAACATGTAAAAGAAACAAAACCATAATAGAAAATTCTTTGTGATCTGTAGCACTAAACAACATAAAACTGTCAATGTTTCAAACAGCAAATGACATTCTGATTTCTTGCCCAAGTGTTAGTGCTGGCAATGGCAGTAATGTGTCAGTGATGTCTATCACAAAGTTAACATTGTGCCTTCTTCTGTCCTTGGAACAGAATTCAAAGTATTTCCATACAGCGCTGCGTGATTTGTCCATAGCTGTTGTCAGGCTGCCAGCTGCATGGACATTTTTAGTGTTTATCTACATAATATGGTCTCTAAGTGAAACTAAATATTGTGACAGCCATCTCAAAGTTTGAGTAACTCGCAAAGTAACAGTAAAATTTAACACACTCATATATAAATGATAAATGAATATTTGAATACCAATTTTCAATTCAAATATTCGCCCAAAAGTATGCTTATTCACATATTCGTTCAGCACTAGCCATCTGTTGTTGCAAGGGAGAGTGAACTGAAACATTACAAACACAACATGGGGTATTACTGACACACTATGGTATGAATTTAATGCACACATCACCTCTTTTTGACTGTGACTATGTAACACCTATCATGCTTGGTTAGTTCTCTTATATTACCCAAGTTACCTCCCAGCTGTAGGGAGATATTGATTTTTTTATGCTGCCAGTCTCATGTGCCAATTATTAACAGACACATGCTATTATTGACACCCTGCCTTCGTTATTCATCAAATTAACTGAAAATTATTTTCCTATATTTTTTATTCTTAATAATAAATACAATGACATATGCTCTTCAACAAAACTGCTTATAGCCTACTTGAAAATATGAAATATTATCCAATAATCCCCATACAAATTTATTTTTATTGATGTAGAATATGTTAAAGATAGGTATTAAATGAAACAGTAAAATAAATGACTTAAGGGTTATGGTGCCGATAATACCCTGGCATCAGATTGTTGGCCGTGTATTATCGAAACCCAAGGCTGATTTCTTTATCTTTAACAGGAATCCCCTTTTTGCAGACAGATTGTTCTCTGATAGCCAAGGAATGCTGAAGTTGGTTAAGTTGAAGTATGTTTCTTTAACGAAACAAAAAAAAATATGCTAATGTTGACGAAAGCAATTACACAGCTTCGTTTTGTTAAAGAAACTTGTCAGCCCTTTAACCGATTTCGGCATTCCTCGGATCGCATTGCATTTCAACCAAATGAAATGTATGTCAACGGAATTTGAAAATGCATCCACTTGCTTGTGTCACAATTTGATTCCATTAAGAAAAAGACATCAGGGTAAGTATAGTCCGACTAAAGCAATTAGACTTTAATTCATGGAAAAGTGTCAATATGGGCTGCCAAGTGTGCAAGATATTCCTGAAAATTTGGCCTCTAGTTCCCCTGTGAGTCGACCCGGGAACACGCTACACAACGCCGGTTATTTCGGCAGTAAGACGTCGACACAAACATGAATATCAAGGCAGACGCCTTACATTGCAGGACTAAGAGCAACACTGACGAACACTACTTTTACTGAAAGTAGGTCGATAATAGACACAGGTTACTCTAAATACATTTTAATAGTGGTGTTTCATATTTATGGTTAACTCGCGATCTGTTGCAAGTTTTAAATAATACTTTTTCACAACCCAGCACATACAATGACTGAGCAAGGGTAACCGAAACTGGAAATATACTATACGTAGTAATACAATTTTGATTTCCTTTTTCTTTAGGATCCAGGTGACTAAGTAAAGGCCCGCTTGGTTGTATGTTATGAAATCTTTAATATACCTGCACACGCTTTAAAAGCGACGGACAAAAATGCTGGCTTAAATCCATTGCCGGTTTAGTTTCTAAAATTTCAAACGAAATGTTCATGGTCACTGAAACAGGGCATACCAAGATGAACCACATTTATGAAATAACGAATATGCCACAAAATGCGCCTGAAAAGCTATGAAAATCTTATCTATCAGAAGCGGCTTCGTGTCCTCTATTCTCGCTTACTGAAAAATTCGGCAACTATTTCAGTGGACCCTCTTAAAGTGATGGCATTTTGAGTCAACGTAGCAGCCATCGCTGTTGCTTTCAACTTCCCGCCACCTCATTTGGGAGATGTTGACTTAACGAAAAATGTAGAGGTATTCCGCTCAAGGGACTTAACTCTCGCCTCCTCTCTCTCTCTCTCTCTCTCTCTCTCGGCCAAACATATACCATGCAGTTGAACAAGAAGTGAGATGTTGATTGTATGGTGAGAGATATGTGATTTGTTAGAGAACGCTAGAGCGTCCTCTTTATAAGATTTGGTTTTTTTTGGTGGATGTGTGTTTTTAGGCTGTTTTTATTCTTTACGTAGAAGATTACTTCCTTGTTGGACGGCTTTTCATATCCTTACACACAAAAATAATATATAATAAATACGTACTATAGATTAGCCTACAGATATAAAATAGCTCATATCACAGGGTGTGAAAAAGCCGGATTTTTTTCAGCTATCTTCGCCAAATGCTAACTGCTGAGCATGCGCATCCTTGCATCTAGTGAGCTGAGGTGTTTCGTTGGTAGTGAAAGTAAAACTATACCCTCCAACGGAAGTGGCAGGAGTGTACTGGGTAAGCAACTCGGCCCTGGACTTATATGCCGGGACAGGCCCGGGGTTTTGCTCACACCAGTAAAACACCGGTAAAAACGGATTTTTTTGACGGCCCACCGGCCTACCGATGCGGCGGTCTGCCGGAACAGGCCCGGGGTTTTGCTCACATCAGTAAAACACCGGTAAAAACGGATTTTTTTGCGGCTGCCCACCGGGATTTGTTCCGGTATGCCCAATGGGCAGTACACCACTGGGAAGTGGTGTAGTTAGATAAAAAGTTTTTCTTTTTTATTGGTAGCTTGCGTCCTCTATTGGTACTTTTCTAAAGTACCAACTTTATTCTTGTCTCTTATTGTAATTATGTGTTATGTTATTCTATTATTATGTTATTCTTGTATGTTTTGTAAATCATGTAGTAGGTTTGAAATTAAACTTTCGCAGGACCCCAATCTCTCAGGGGATGTTAAAACTGTTGGGGGTTTTTTTTTTTTTTTTTTATACCATCCCCCACCCCCACCCACCACTACCCCCTCAGGGGCTGGTCCAAATATTTACAGGTGTTTTGGGGCCGTCCCTAGGTGAAATGGGGATTTTGCCTCACTCCCCCACCATAGAGCTGTCCAAACTCTTAGGAAGTGTTAACAATGT
Organism: Margaritifera margaritifera; assembly: GCA_029931535.1. Lineage (NCBI taxonomy): Eukaryota > Metazoa > Mollusca > Bivalvia > Unionida > Margaritiferidae > Margaritifera > Margaritifera margaritifera. The sequence goes on from JAQPZY010001651.1 coordinate 5,724,200, forward strand.
TGACATGCTCCAGTCAGTCCCCTATAGACTGATCCCAAAAACTCTATTTTCCTGGTTTATTGTTACCCCCCCCCCCCCCCCCCACTTTCCAGGTCGGCCGAAACTGGGAGTTTTAAACCAGTGCAGCCACTCACGAAGGGTGGAGTGGGATTATCGGCAACTGGTATGACACGGCAAGGTTTATTTTGGCAACGGCCGCAGGCGAATTATTTGTATTTGAAATAAAAATGTGACGGAAGATATACCGGTGTTGCGTCGGACAGAACCATGTTTGGGTGCTATAATTCCAGGTGGTTTCAATGTGGCAAGTATTATGAATATTTATAATCCAATCCTGTGGAGACACTAGATAATTGGTTGGTTTACAATAACAATTTAGAGGTGATGTAGCTTTCTTATTGATGCTTTCGTTCCTTTGACAACTTTGGTTGTAGCAACCTTGGCTGTGGTTGGGTTTGGTGTATACGAAGCTCGTCAAAACCCAAATGATAACAGAAATATTGATAGCTTACGACCTTCTACTGCAAACATGCAGGTCTTATCAAATAAGGGGAATAGTGCGTGAGGCGGCTACGGTTCTTTCAAATGTACCATAAAAAAAAAGCATGCCCAAAAATAGAACGATTTTGCGTAGCATTTTTTTGCCCGTTATTGGAAGGCTGCATCATATGGCGGAGGTGCGCTGTGAGTAGGCCTTGAGTCAGGGGGTTGTTGATTTTCCAATGGTTTTGTTGCTTTCGTGATTTCTGTTGTTTGGACAATCAAAACAGCTTACTATGCAACTAACTTCTCGCCGCAGACGTAGCAGTCTACCGCTTCCTGGAAGGCTTTACTTTCGTCTCCGTCCATGTAGATCTCAGCCGGATCACGGAACACCTCCCGGATATCCACCATATCGCGCTCGATGCTCTGGATGAAGGTGGCGACGGCCTCCTTTCCGAGGTATAACTCCGGCTCCTTACATATTCCTTCGCAGCCGACGACTATGTAGCAGAAGCCACATGGGGCCTGATGAACGATTGTATGTTAATTTGTTTTTGTCCAGATTGTCGGCAAGTCCTTCCACTGGAACGTTCAGTGCCTCGAAATACGCATAAATGATGTATGGAGCACGCATCTGGCGGTGGTAATTCTGGAACGCAAGCATGTTCTTCACTGCCTACGGTAAGGACACGAGGTGGGGCTTTTCCGGTATACCGCGGCAGTCTTTTGTGTGGGCTTCTAATAGGTCGGCCCAGCTGAAGACGTGGAGGCACTGGCGACAGACGTGCTTATTGTTGTTTTTATTGTGATTAAATGCTGAGTGCTTTCGTCGATGCCTTCGCGGAAAAGTCAATGACGGAAAAAAGTAAATGACAGAAAAATCTTTGATTTTTCTCGACGCGGAGCTTTCATATCTTTGGCATCTTCGGTGCTTTTAATTTTTCGTGATGCCATCTTAAATGTCAACACAATTGTTGTATAATACAATCATGTCTTCATATTGTGTTCGATGCCGCACAAAAACACGTACTGAGAATCCAACTAGAGTTCAAACACGTAATGGTAAATCCGCTATCGCTGGAACTTGTGTTCGATGTGGAGCAAACAAGTTCACATTTGTTTTAAAAAAAAGTCGTCAGCGATGATGTCGCTGCCGCCTTAGCGAAACTACCCAAGACACCGTGGAGTAAATACCCTGGTGAAAAGCATATTCCCGGATACAATTAATGTGGGCCTGTAATACGGCTGGATATACGATTTGATTCTAACAATCGACCAGCGTCCGGGGAAGCACCCGTAAACCGCGATGATGCTTCATGTTACCGGCATGATTTTGCTTACAAAGCATCATATGATATGCGTGCGTGTCAACGTGCCGATGTAGATCTCATCCATGATTTGAAAGCGCTCAATCCTACACTCGGAGAAAGAATCGCGAAATGGATCATCAAAGGGGGTATGAAGGCTAAGATTGATTTGGGTGGTGTTACGGAATTATGTATTATTTCGTTCTTAGATAATGGTATAGGTTTATGATCTCTGCATAATAGTCTAACAGCTGTCGTCATGAAGAAAGTACATATTCGGTATTTAAATGTGACTCAGTACATTAGGTCGTGGGAAGAATTATCGATTGTAACAGTAGTATATCACGTGATTTAGCGCGTGAGGCTCTGAACTTCTGACCTAGATTATATGATTCTTCAGAGTCAATACGTTATTGACTGTTTAAAAACGTTAGTGTAAAAGTACTTAGCGATGTCCCGCATAACCTAGTTTCTGATTGGTTCGGAGAGGGTTGCAATATTTCGAAATTCCCAGTTGTTTATCAAAGACGTAATGGGTTTTATTTCGTTCCTGCGTAGTGGGAGACTATATTATAGGTTTAATAGCAGCATTCTAGCATTCTTCATTGCTACACTGGATTGAGAGGTCATAAACGAATTTGGTTCTTTTTGTGTGCGGATATTCTGTTTTTGTGATATATCAGTATACAGTACATTCTGGATTAGTACTCTTTTCTTAAACTTTAGTAATTATACAGCTCCGTGGAATTATCGGAAACATTTCTAGAACTTGGGATATTGGATTCACAGGGATTATTTGGAATTTATAAAACTTGGATATACTGATTCTTATTAACACATCAGTACAGCAAAGGTTTCATTCGGAACATACTACGTTCGAAATATTTGGATTAACTTTCGGATCAGTGAACTTTATAACAATTTAGGACTTTTAATGATATTCTATACTGTAAGTTATTTTTAATTCTTTCATTTTAATTGTTTGTTGAAATATTTTAATATTTTAGATAATTAAATATTTGTATTTTAAATCTTGAAAGTTTGTTTGAGTCTTTTCTTTTGTCACATTACCCCTAGTCGTAACAGAAGAAATTGTGGGCTCGTCCGGGATTAGAAATTTGAATAGTTTCGAGATCCGAATTTGAATATTTCGGATTTAAATTTAATTAAATATTTTCGAGGTTTTAATATATTTCAGAGATTTTGATACTTCGGAAAGTTTTCTTTTTGGGATTTGAATTTCATTGTTTGAAATTTTAGTGGTCTTTTTGATTTCCCGATTAAGAAATAAAGAGAAACGAACAGGCTTTCATAATGACATCCAAATTAGATTATTTCATAGCTGATGCTACACAGGAGAAGTTTGAGTCCTTAAGGAAGGACGAATTACTTCAAATTGCTAAACGTTATAGTCTGACGGAAGCGAAGGCTTCCATGTTAAAACAAGATATTAGGAGTATCTTGATACACTATTTGGTGCAAACGGATGTTTTTGAAGAGGGGGTTTCAAGTGTAAAGAAGAAATCTCCGTCTCGTTTAGGAAATAAATTACAGATAGCTAAGGACATAGAGTTATAAAAGCTCAGATTACAATGGGAACAAATGCAGATGCAGGAAAGAAGGGAAGATAAATTAAGAGATAAAGATAGGGAAGATAAATTAAGAGAGGGGAAAATACAAGATAGAAGGGAAATAAGGGAAATACAAGAGAGGGATAAAGAAGGAGAAATACAAGAAAGAAGGGAAATAAGAGAAAAAGAAATGCAGGATAAAGATAAGGAACGGGAATTTAGATTAAGGGAACTAGAATTGACCAGTAAAGGGCACTCTCATGACAATACGGGTTCATACTTTGATATAGCCAAACATATGAGACAGGTTCCCCCTTTTAGAGAAAAGGAGGTAGACAAATATTTTCTCAGTTTTGAGAAAATTGCCGAGAATCTGATGTGGCCGAAAGAAAGTTGGACCTCATTATTGCAGAGTGTGTTTACTGGCAAAGCTAGTGATGTTTATACTGCACTCTCATCTGAACAATCTGCTGATTATGAAGTGGTCAAAGAATATATCTTGAGAGCTTATGAGTTGGTACTCATCGTCAAACTTTAGAGATTGTAGAAAGGAAACTAATCAGACTCGTGTAGAATTTGCTTTGGAAAAAAAAGTTTGTTTACAAGATGGTGTACGCCTAAGAAGGTTGATAGAGATTATGATAATCTTGAGCAACTGGTATTGATTGAAGACTTCAAGAATTGTGTCAGTAATGATATTAAGGTATACCTTACCGAGAAAGGAGTTGAGACTTTAGAAAAGGCACCCAGCACAGCTGATGAATATTCTTCAATACACAAAATTCCATTTGTAAATAAATCTTCCTCTCAACAAGCTTATGTTAAGAAACCATTTCAGACTCGTTTCAGCAATTTCAGACCTCAGGCTGATGTAACTGTGAGGAATCAAAATTCTGATAAGGAGTATCAGAAAACCATATCTCTACCCACGTGTTCCTATTGTAAGATGAAAGGATTCGTTATTTCTGATTGCTTTAGGTTGGAAACTAGGCAACGGAATTTTAATAGAGCAGTTCCAAATGCTCTAGTTATTAAGAAGTCAAGGTCTGGGTCATGTATCAAGGGCGACACTGCATTGGAGGCTTGCATACCTCAGTCTGATTTTGAACGAAGGAATACGAACCATTCATGTCGAAAGGTTATGTGTTACTTGTTGGTGACTTGGGTAAGACTACTCCTATTAAGATATTAAGAGACACACTAGCTTTTCAGAGTCTATTGTTAGATAGTACTTTGCCGTTTTCTGAGAAGACTTCTACTAGTGAAAGTGTACTAATACAGGGGGTAGAATGTGTATATGTTAATGTCCCTCTTCATTGTGTTCATTTGTCATCAGACTTAGTTTCGGGACCTGTGACCATAGGAGCTGTGGCTTCTTTGCCTATTAAGGGCATCCATTTATTACTAGGTAATGACGTAGCGAGAGATTTTGCCTATTAAGGGCATCCATTTATTACTAGGTAATGACCTAGCGTGAGATAAGGTCGTGGTTACTCCACTTGTAACTGACAAGCCTAGCATGGATCAACGAGTTGATCCTGTTGAAGTAGAAATCCCTGGTTTATATCCAGCTTGTGCAGATACTAGAGCTATGGCAAAGTGTGCTCTTGAGAATGATGTTGTTGAACAGGATGTATTTCCTTTAGCGGACTCCTTTTTGGGTCAGGCTTTTAATGAGGTCACTTTTGCTCCTAGTATGGACCAATCAAGTATTGATCACAGTGATACTCTTTCAGCTACACAAACTCATAAAAATAATCAGGGTGAAATAAGACAAAAACTTGTTGTCTTACAACAGGGGGGATCGAGATATCACCTGTTTGTTTCAGGGGGCTGTGACTGAAACTGAAGCCACGCAAGAAGGAACTTGTTACTACTTGAAGAATGAAGTCCTTATGAGGAAATGGAGACTGCTCGGGGTACCCGCTTTTGACGAGTGGTCAGTTAGTAATCAAATAGTAGTTCCTAGATCTTATCGTCTGGAAAAACTTTGTGTAGCCATGAAACGCCGTTGTCTGGTCGTTTAGGAATAAATAAGACCAAGTTAGGCAACCAGTACTTGTTGACAAGGTGTGCGTCCACAAGTTTTCCAAAAGCTATTCCTTTGCGGAATATTAAAACTGAGACCATAGTGAAAGCTTTGGTCAAGTTTTTCACACTGTTTGGTCTTCTTAAGTCTGTACTATATCAGACTTTAGAACGAATGATTAAAATATATTGTTATGAGATAGAGTATAATTGGGATTTGTTGTGGAACATAAAGGGAGTAGGATGAAGGTGTGCAATTATTGTTGTTGTTCGCTGCAGGGGGGGGGGGTTCAGTGTAGAAGTTTTCAGCCAGCTGATAGAGTATTAGCTCTGCTACCCATACCCCAAAATCACAAAATCCTCTTCAGGCTAAGTATTTTGGCCCTAATACCATTGACAAAAAGGTGAGCGATTGAAATTATAGTATTAATACTCCTGGGAGGAGAAAGCAGAAACAACTTTGCCATATTAATATATTGAAAAAATATGTAGACAGAGATCGCCATATAAATTATCCAATCATTTTAGAAGTACCAGTCCCACACATTCGACATTTGAATGAAGATGAGAAATCTGATAGGATGATTTTGAAGTCACTACTTTTCGCAATTCGGAAATTCTGGACGATCTGGACCAGAAGCTTTCGCATCTACTGCTGCCGGAGATTAACGAACTTAAGCAGTTGATAAAAGAGTATGAACATTTATTTCCAGACATTCCACACGAACCAACACAATTTTCCATGATGTCGCCTCTCAAGCAAGACTATCTGAAGAAAGAGATTCAGAATTTACTGGAAAATGACTTTATTGAACCAAGTAAAAGTGACTGGTGTTCACCATGTATTTTAGTGCCGAAACCAGATAAGACTTTCCGTATGTGTACAGATTATAGAAAAGTAAATAGTGTCACCAAGACAGATTCATTTCCAATTCCTAGAATTGATGACTGTATTGACAGGATTGGAAATGCCAAATACATCACAAAATTTGACATATTGTGGGGATTCTACCAAATTCCACTTACGGAGAGAGCAAAAGAAATGTATGCATTCGTGACTCCAGATGGACTTTACCAATACAAAGTCATGCCATTTGGGATAAAGGGTTCCCCAAGTTCTTTCCAACGTTTGATGAATATGATGACGTCTGGAATAACAAATTGCGATGTTTACATCGATGACATCATCATCTACAACGACACGTGGCAAGATCATCTGAAAACAATTAAGGGGGCGTTCTACAGATAATACATGCTTCTGAGAGAGTGACAGGTGTAAGATGAAGTATTGTGCATTTGCAACATGCACAATGGAGAGAATGTTGGCATACCTCTATCTTACTTTCATGTACTGTGGCTGAAATTTCTTTACATATTGTACTTGTGGAAACTGGACATGATCTAAGCACACAGCAGACAAAATGGCCGCTCTAAAGTACTCGAAAAATCAACCTGAATTAGTCAAAAGTGCACTATTTTCAGCAGTTATTAAAATAGGGAAACGAATTTTGCCAGAGCAGACAATATCAGCCTCTGAAAGTACTATGAATGAATTACAAAATATCTATATAAAAAAGTAAAAAAAGTTATCGGCTCTTTTTTTTATATTTACATTTGAAGTCCAGGAAGTGAAAATGACCAAACGGAGCTAGCAGGTTTTTGAGAGGTGCACATCTTATTTAAGACCAAGCTGTATATTCTATAACCCAAATTTCACCCATCAATCATACACCAAAATAATGGGAAATCAAAGTTCTTTTAACAATACCTAAGATATACAAGGTCTTTTTTAAATAGCCAGGACAGCCCGTGAGGAAAACCTGGGTAATTCTTTTTCTATAAAAATCTAACCCTATGCAAAGTACGAAACTGGAGAGTGCCACCTTAAGCAGTTCTTCAAAAGACTCAGCGAAACGAACGTGACCATCAATTTGAATAAAAGTGACTTTTGTCGTGCCTGTGTTACCTTTTAAGGGCATGTTGTGGGACATGGACAAATAAAACCAATAGAAGCTGAAGTTACGGCTATTTCTAAGTAAAACTTAATTGCTGATGCACTTTCACGTGTATAATACTACAGTTACACTGTTTTGAATACATGACTGTATCATGTATTAAATGTTTTATGCAAACAGTTACTTATATGTTACAAGTACATAGTAAAAGAAAGTTTTATTGTATAAAACGTTTCTTTTTCCAAAAGGGGGAAGGTGTTTCGAAATTATGTATTATTTCGTTTTTAAATAATGGTATAGGTTTAAAATCTCTGCATAATAGTCTAACAGCTGTCGTCTTGAAGAAAGTACATATTCGGTATTTCAATGTGACTCAGTACATTAGGTCGTGGGAAGAATTATCGATTGTAACAGTAGTATATCACGTGATTTAGCGCGTGAGGCTCTGAACTTCTGACCTAGATTATATGATTCTTCAGAGTCAATACGTTATTGACTGTTTAAAAACGTTAGTGTAAAAGTACTTAGCGATGTCCCGCATAACCTAGTTTCTGATTGGTTCGGAGAGGGTTGCAATATTTCGAAATTCCCAGTTGTTTATCAAAGACGTAATGGGTTTTATTTCGTTCCTGCGTAGTGGGAGACTATATTATAGGTTTAATAGCAGCATTCTAGCATTCTTCATTGCTACACTGGATTGAGAGGTCATACACGAATTTGGTTCTTTTTGTGTGCGGATATTCTGTTTTTGTGATATATCAGTCTACAGTACATTCTGGATTAGTACTCTTTTCTTAAACTTTAGTAATTATACAGCTCCGTGGAATTATCGGAAACATTTCTAGAACTTGGGATATTGGATTCACAGGGATTATTTGGAATTTATAAAACTTGGATATACTGATTCTTATTAACACATCAGTACAGCAAAGGTTTCATTCGGACCATACTACATTCGAAATATTTGGATTAACTTTCGGATCAGTGAACTTTATAACAATTTAGGATTTTTAATGATATTCCATACTGTAAGTTATTTTTAATTCTTTCACTTTAATTGTTTGTTGAAATATTTTAATATTTTAGGAAATTAAATATTTGTATTTTAAATCTTGAAAGCTTGTTTGAGTCTTTTCTTTTGTTACATTACCCAACACGAATCTGCAACCTCGTTGGACAAATTCCACTCACTTCCGCTCATTGGAGGTAAAATATATTGATAATAATAATAATCAAACATGGATAAAAAAAAGTGTAGCTGCTGAAAGGACATATTGAAAATATACTACAGTCCGCGCGGGTATTGGAAGGGCGAAGCCGCTGATGAAAAATTAGCAAACGCGGCACTCGACCTACCGCTCGAGAATGGTTAGTTAAACAAGCACTGTGGCAAATTTACCTACCTGTAAACAAGCACTGTGGCAAATTTACCTACCTGCACCAAGAAAGATTTCCCGTGGTTGGTTTGATGTCCAAACACCAAATGAAGTTCATAAGGCTGATCTTGTATTTCTCCCACATGATCTGGTACTTGGGCGTACATACAAATAGTCGTTAACCGTTGTAGATATCGCTAGCAGATACAAGGAAGCGGAGCCGCTGACGTCTAAAGATTAGGCTAGTGTCGCCGATGCGCTTAAACATATTTACATACGCGGACCACTAACATGGCCACGGTTATTACAAGTGGATCCAGGTAAAGAATTTCTCGGATCCGTTGCTGCGTTGTTGGCAAACACCGTGTGCGGGTTCGTGTTGGACATGTCAGCGTACATCGTGACCAAGCTATTGTGGAACGATTTAACCGTACACTTGCGGAACGATTATTTGGACATCAGTACGCGCAATAATTGTTAATGAGATCTCGGACCCAGAGTGCTAGCACTCTAGAGCGATCTCACGAGTGGGTAACACGACTCCCATTAGTCATACAAGCAATAAATAATTAAATCACACGCGCAATTGGATTAAAACCCGCTGATGCGATTCGACAAAAGACTGTTACCCTGAAAATGATTTTATATCCATTACCGTTAGAATTACTCGGAAACAATTTTGTTCGGTATCTGTATGCACCTGAGGAGTTAGAAGGTGGGCAAAGTCGTGCGACTGATCCGGTATGGTCCGTCGATTTATTTACTATCTCGTCCCGGATTGGCTTTCCAATGCAACCAACACGTTATCATTTGGTGCCTGTGGTTAAGCAATCGGCAAAGCCTTCTAGTAGAGCATTTATGCGAGAGGAATTACAAGTCGTTCCCGCAAATACGGAACTGCCACCAAGATCTATTTTATGCGAGTGCGTCAATTGTAAGTTGATTCGCAATCGCATGATGTCCAAACGCGTAAGTGGTAATTCCGTCGGGAAATATATATCGTTTCGTGTCCAGCGGTGACAAACTCCCCTTGGTGCATCGATACACACCCATGTAATGTTTTTACTCCTGATCCTTTTGGCTGTATGTGTGAATTTGCGGGTAGCTGTTGTGGGCTTGATAAAGCTCATCCGGGTACTCCTTGTCAACTTCAAAGAAGTATATGTGGTCGCTGTTGATGTCTTGATCGTGTACATGTGTTTTCAGGCTCACACCCGAGGGATCTATTCACGAAAACCCACCAATAGGCAGGGGCTGCATTATTGACCAGCCATACAGGTTCTTGGTGTAATACGTGATGTAACTGTTTGGGACAGCGGGATCGTATCCGTCTACGTGCAGGTTGCTCGCGCACGCGCGACGATAGTTCACATTGAAAGACCGCACTGAATACCGAGCTCGATTAACCGATGCTGGTCCATAACCTTTGAGCAGCTTAAGTTCGATTTTTGTCTTTGACAGGAGAGCGTCCCATGACATTCCCGGCGGTATAAAATAGTGCGTCAGGCTTGCACACATTTATGGCTGCATCGCGAAACGCTTCAAAGCAGAGCTTCCCACGGGAACGTTTAAACATTCAAAATCCGCGTAGATGATATATGGTACTTGCATCTTTCGTTGCACCGCGGTGAATTTCAGAATGTTTTTGCCGGGTTCTGGCATAATTGTACGCTGAGGTTTATCACCGATTCCACCACAGTAAAAGTCTTAGTCCGCGAGCAGCTGTTGGGTGCTAAATATATGCAGGCAACATCTGCATGAAAACTTTTTACCATGGTGCTTGCTATGTCGGTTAAGCAACCTGGAAGGATTCTTTATCCACACACAATGAGATAGCGACCCTGAACCATTCATGCCGTTTATCAACAGCAGATCAATCTCGGTCATTGCATGCGAATCCTTGTTTTGTATATGTAGGGATAGCACAAGCGGATGAAAGCTTTTGTCCCAAGCGAACACATTAACAGCGATACCCGGGTTAAATTCTTTAAACTTGTTCAGTGTAGCCTTAATGGCCTGCACCGGCAATTCAATGTCACCAAAATTGAGTTTACCAAAGTATTGCTGGATCTGTGTGATCGCCAGCGGGATCTAATGCGGCTGCCAGGGACCATTCGAAACATCAGTAGTTATAGGTGGGTACTGGGGGACAAAGATGGCACTATGGGGACGTACGGGAATTTAACATTGCGGTGGCACTTGGGGTACAAGATGGCACTTGGGGTACTGGGTTTATAGGGACAGGGATGGCACTTGGGGTACTAACGGAAATTTAACATGGCGGGGGCAGTTGGGGTACTAAAGTAAATTTAGCATTGGGGGTGGCACTTGGGGTACCAACGGAAATTTAACACGCCGTGTGTAGTGACGAATACAACGTCATCTACCATCAAAACACTCCACACTATACCATCAACACGCTGTGTGTAGTGACGAATACAACGTTATCTACCATCCAAACACCCCACACTATACCATCAACACGCCGTGTGTAGTGACGAATACAACGTCATCTACTATCCAAACACCCCACACTACACTATCCAACACGCCGTGTGTAGTGATCTTCTGCCTAGTGGCTATATCTGACTGAATTTGAATTATAGACGTGTGCGACGAATCTCGTCATGTACGTCTGAATATATATATATAGCCTAGAGTTATATATAAAGCATTACCTATATGTTGGAGGTGTCAGTAAATTTGCATATATTGTACCTATGTTATAAATAGCTTTAATCAAGGGAACCAACTCATAATAACACTAAAATGGACGTGACTAAAAGTTGTACTAAACTTCGAGAACCGTCACGGACTTTAGCGGAGACTGAAAATAATCCTGAAAAAAAATGGAAAAAATTGGCTGAGACTAAAAGTAACACTAAACTTCCGAAATTGTACCGGACGTTAGCGGAGACTGAAAATAATCCGGAAAAAAAATGGAAAAAATTGACTGAGACAAAAAATAGTACTAAAATTTCGTAACTCATTTTAAATTTTTTTTGTTATTTTATATTTTTTTATATACAAACTCAAATAAACCCAAAACCCAAACCCAAACCTAACACACTATCCCAAATGCCTCGTGTGCTGCCTAAAAACCCCAAAACCCTGCTATCAGACGAAAGGGTATGACAAAGGGATGAAATCACGCCAACATACTATCCAACATATACACCATCCATTTTTTTATTTTTTAAATTTTTGTATATCAAAACACACACCACACTATCCATTTTTTTTACTTTTTAAATTTTTTATATCAAAACACACACCACACTATCCATTTTTTTATTTTTTTAAATTTTTTTATATCAAAACACACACAACCATTTTATTTACTTTTTAAATTTTTTTTATATCAAAACACACACCACACTATCCATTTTTTTACTTTTTAAATTTTTTTTCATATCAAACACAAAACTTACACACACCACAAATATACAATCCATTTTTTAAAAAAATTTTTTTATATCAAACACAAAACTTACACACACCACACAACCATTTTTTTTACTTTTTTAAAATTTTTTTATATATCAAATTCAAATTTACACACACCACACAAATCATTTTTTAACTTTTTAAATTTTTTTTATATCAAACACAAAACTTACACACACCACAAATATACAATCCATTTTTTTAAAATGTTCTTTCCCGAAATATTTCTTCTCTCAGTACCTCTTCTACTAGATCATGCGCCATTTGAATGAACGTCATCGTCTTTCTCTCCGGGTGGGTCTCCATCAAATGATTCTTCACCCTCTGAATGTTTACCATAGCTTCATTCAGCTTTGTAATCTTGGTTGCTGCCATCTTCTTTTGAACTGTTGAGATCTTGACGAGTCAACGAGAATGACTACACTGGCCAACGCACCGCTTTATATGCTTAACGCGCGGACGCGATGGAAAACATGGTAGGGTTTCAGATCGACAGTGAGATAATAGATAGAGAGGGGTTACTTTTTAGATCGATAGAAAGAGAGAGATAGAACATAATTATTATTTTTTGTTAAAAAAAACAAACCACACAACAGCATTTTTTCCAACAAAAATATTTTTTTTAATTAACAATAACAAGAATAAACTTTTTTTCTAACATAAAAAACTAACAAACAACAAGAGATTAAAATGGAACGTATTTACAAGGTTGACAACGTTGGGAAGGTAAACTAAACTTCCACCTTTCTACATCACCATCATTCTGATTGACATTACGTTTCTGAGCTAAAGATAAGAGATATCCATAACGTTCACAAAACCATCGTTCTACTTTAGCATCGTTCCGAGCATAGTTTCTATCAAGCCAAGTCACTAAATGTTCTAAGGAATATCCAAGACTGCGTTGATGAAGATAATGTACACGATATTGTCCACACACCATGGAATCCGATCCTTGTAATCGAACATTATTGAATCGAGAAGAGACGGCATTTCTTCTCATAAAGTCAATGATGTCGTCTTCCAAAGGAGGTAATCCATAAGAATCAAAATATTCCACACCTTCACCATTGTGATCGTTGGGAAAGTACACTGCTACCCAATGGGTTCCTGGTAGATGACTGTCGTCGGTATTGATGACATAGGCATGAACATCTTTAGGTTTACGATGAGGTAGTTCATCTTTAGCACACACCACAGGATTCCAAGAAGAAGTGTAGGAACTACGAGTCAATAGGTAATAAAGTTCTCTAGTACCCATTTTTTTCTTCTTCTTTTTTTTTCTTCAATGGAAATAATAGGTCACCAATTCACACCTGACTTTAAACTTGAATTGATCTGTCTTGTAATTCCACGAATATTCACGTCGGATAGGTTCTGCACTCTGTTGAATGAGTCCTTCGATGCGTCTGATCTCCAGATAATCAAGTGGAGGAGAAGAAGAAGTCTGCAAGTCTTTATACCATTTTCTCAACACTTTTTCGTCCGAGTTCTGGGACCAGGCCGTTTCCAAATATTCGTCCAATTGTTCTTCGCCCGTCATCATCATACATTGGTCGTGTTGTATCTGACTGGGATGATCGTTTTGACATCCATGACATTGTTCTCGGACTAGACTGTTAATTATTTTACTCAATTCCTGAGCATGACAGGAGACTAACTGTTTTTCTTGTTCTGGCCATAGAGAAATAAATCCAGTAAACTCTGTTTTAGGTTCTGAATGAATGACTTCGTCATCATCATCATTTGTGGTAGTTTGTGACTGTTGAACTTCACAAAATCCCTCATCTATTTCCATAGGTTCTTCTTCTACGTGTTGCATCTTTTTTTTCTTCTTCTAATAGTCTAGAATCACTTCTCTCAAACTGTTGATTTCTAGAGTGTTATCAAATTCTGCATACAAGACGACGTTCACTGTCTCGGGTAGAGGATCTGCAAACTGAAGTTCCACACGAAGTGGGCCTGATTTTATAGGGTGGAAATGTCCTTCATCGCTGCCTTGGTCAGGAGTGAAATCAAATCCCCACAAGGCATACCCTCCTGCATAATCCTCGTACGAAATGCCGTGGCTGGTGTTGGTACCTAACTGTCCTGTGGCTTCAAAACAGGCTCAGGTAAGATCGCAAGTAATTTTTATGGCCGTCGCTAAAGTTAGATTCAAAAGGTCTGGTACACAAGGTCTTGCCATCTCGACTGACTTCTATCTTGGAGACGTTGTAGTGTTTAAACTCGAACGGATTCTGATCGTGGACTCCGTTGAGGGCTGCATTACTGACGATGCCAATCAGCAAACGTTTGGGGAGCTGTCCTTGGAAGACGTGATCTTCGACTTTGGATCGGAGTCCAGCGGCTATGGTAAAGGTTTTCACTTCCACGCGTCGCACAGGATACTTGGCAGTGGTTCTGCTCAACGTTTGACTGATGTCGTTGGCTACTTTTGGTAAGACTTCCACACGTCGCACGTAAAGTTTGGCTTCTTGGATTTTGGTTTTCCACTCGTTAGCATGAGCCATCAAATGGAAGGCGGCACTACTGCGATTCAGTCTCAGGCGTACATCCACTCCGTTCAACAAATACTTGTCTTGCAACCACATGTCCAAATGCAAACGATCCATCAGTTCTAAACTTCGTCTGATTTTCTTTCGACGGTCGTTAAATCCCACATTGTGAGGGACTGCTGGAATTATAGGATCACCATCATTAGCAGAAGTCTTCGCCGGTACTGACAGCTCTGTGTCGTTGAACTTTTCCGAGCTGTCAGGTTTCCAGACCACCAAAGCATCCAGATGAGTGTTCTTGGCTTCTTTTCCGTACGTCAAGAGATTTTCCAAGTAAGCACGGTAAGGGTAAGTATCCAAACTGCTGCTGACCAGTTTGTTATTCAAGTACAAATCTACTTCGCTGAACAAGGAATGCATGAAATTATTGACAGGTGCCACTCGGGCAGCTTCCCCAGGAAGGTTGTTGTCATTTTTTTGTACTTGAAGTTTCAGGTACAAGTAACTGTTATTCAGATCGATGTAATCTTCGGTTTGTCCTTTGATTTCAAATTCGATAGGAGCTGATTCCGTCAAAGACGATACAGGATGAAATTCCACCCATTGAGATTCTTGCATGGTCATCATGGTAGGAGGCATAGAAAACATATCCAGTTCTGACTTGGTACATTCGCAAGAATCTCGCTGCATCATTTTTTTTTCCACAGTTAATAATCAAACACGTCTAATTCTCTGACGGTTCTTCTTCTTTTCTTATTCTTTTTTGAACTACCGTGTGGTTTTTTTTATGAACTTTGAAGTTATTTCGATGTCGTCGTCTCTTTCTACCTTGTCCTTGCTGTGAAGTGGAGGAAGAAGTAATGCCAGAGCCTGAAGCGTGAAGCGTATTTATAGGATTCTCTCGGAGACCTAAAAGATCTTTGCCAGTGTTCATCAACACATTTTTGCCTGCTCTCATAAAGGCTTCTTTAGGATTTTGTTTGTCGATGAGGACATTTTGCAAAAATTCTTTTCCTTGTGTCAAAGCGGCATCTTTTAAGGCATGAAATCCTCGAGTCACCATCGGTTTCAAAATAGGAGCTACCGTCCGAAATGCCGATTTTAACATATCTCCTAAACCATGTCCTCGTTGTCGAGTCACTCCTTGGTACACTGGATACATTTTTTTGTTTGGGTCAGTTACAATTCATTAGAAAACTTGTTTTTTTCGAAAATGTAGTTTCACCGTGACTTTTCCTTTGTCAATGAATGGCACATCTTGTCCCAAATCTCCTTTTATACTAATGTTGACACTGTCAAAATACGATTTACTGACTGGAAGATAATGAGGATGTACAAATTCACGGTGAACGTGAAACGTGTTTCCACCTTCTTCGTACGCACCAGCAGCAGTATCCACTTTGAAAGGAATGACTCTCAGTAAGGGAGCAGCTGTGTGGCCCACCACGTTGTACTCCACCACATCGGAGTACACAAACATTAAATTCAGTCCAACGTTCAATTCGATAGGTGTGCGAAAAGCCTCTCCGAAATCTGTGTTGGTGTGGATTGTTCGTTCACCATGATACTTTTTATTTCCACCCAAAATATCTAACAACCCAGCAGAAAAACCGATGGTCATGAATTTTCTTTCGTGCGCGGGTAAGTGTTTGTCTTCTTTCTCGTCGAATGGCTTTCCCTCACGCCCTTTCAAAAATTGCAAGAAGAAACGGTGTGCCACAGGATGGTATTTGATCTCTACCCATTTTTGTTTTTTTTCCAAGGCTTTGCCAAATTGGGCTTCGAAGACGGCCGCAATCGTCTCCACCAAATGTTGAGCACTAAAATAATACCCTTCAGGAATTCTCATGCGATAGGTCGAGTAGGGAGTATTGTCAGTTTTTGAACTCATTTTTTCCCTAATTTCAGGATCATGAGCGTCCAACTCTTTTTGCACTTTTTCGTTATAGATTGCTACGTCAAAAATGGTTTGATTTCCAGACACATTCTTGCTTTGCGTAGGATGAATGATTTCTACCAAAGCCACTTCCCAATGAGCGTCGTGATCCAATTGGAAGGCCTGAGGTAATTTGGCCGTGAAACAACATAATTTGTTATTGGGAAACACATCCATGGAACTGTCACTGGGTAACGTTAAATAAAATTGGTCATTCATAGTTCTAAAGTGGTTCTGGTGTCCGAGGAGTCACTCAAGTGGACAAAAGAATGATGTTCAAAGGGTTCCAAAAGAGGACTGGTATTGTGGTGACTGGAAGAAGAAGGTGGACTGGCGTTGCTCGTACTCCCGTGGTGGTGACTGTTGTCCGTCGTCGTCGTAAATTTCAAAGAGGGACTGGGTAAAAGATAACCGATGCAACTGCTAAGTAAAATGGTCCACAATTGTTTGTCTCCTTGTTGCAAACTCAAATTGGCAATAGCTGCTCCGATGATACAATACACTACAAAAATTTGGCAGAAAAAGACGATTTGATTTTTAGGCACACGTTCTCCGCACCACACCCAGAGCGGTTGTTTTTGTAATTCTTGAAGAGAAGAACTCTGTGAAGGAGTCGTTGAAGTCGTGGTTGCTGTGTTGAATGGCATGTTGTTGGGTTACTTCTTTTTCTTTTTATAGTCGACTACTTGAGAAGCAGCAATCCAAGAATCAAAACTAGGAGGATATCCTTTCCAACGTACTTTGACTTCTTCTACTCGACGTTTGCCTACTTTACGTGTTCTTTGTTCGAGAATGCTTTCGATGTCGTACAAGTCGTCTTCTTTTTTGGTCACTCGTTGTAACTCAGGCAAGTAAAATGTTCCTTTGAGTACTTCACCGTGCATGTCTTCCAATTTATAGACGGGAGGATCACGTCCACGCACGGGGGTAGTGACACGAAACAATTCGGTGGTCCAGTTAGGTAAATAACCTTTGTCAAAAGTACGTTTGGTTTTTCCGATGCGAACCCAATCACCCGTCTTTAACTCCAACAAGGGTTTCTTCTTCTGAGGTGGTTTCCTTTTTGAGGTACCAAACAATTTATCAAACACGGTCACTTCGTTTTCAGGGCTGACCTCTTCGGGGGCACATCCGATGCTACGATGGTACGATTGATTGTACGCTTTGACCAAACGAGGTAACACGTCGATGTACTTGAGAGTATGTTGATGTGTAAAATATTTCCACATGCGTTCTTTCAAAGTTCTTTGAAAACGTTCCACGATACTGGCTTTGGTTTCAGGATTTTCGGTAGTAAAAAAATGAATCTGTCTTTGTTTCAATTCTTTTTGAAAAGCTTGATTTAGAAATTCGGTGCCTTTGTCAGTTTGCCATCGTAAAGGTTGGCGTCCAGTTTGTTTCAAGACCAATTTTAAGGCCCGTACCAATTCGGTACTGCTTTTAGAGGTCAAAGGTACGACCCAAGCAAATTTGGAAAACACGTCGATGACACAAAACAAATATTTGTGACCACGATTGTAGGTTGCCAAATGAGAGACGTCGGCTAAATCGGCTTGCCATTGATGATCGATGCCTTCCACTTGGGTTGGACTTCTAGAAAATTTACGTCGAATGGGTTTGTGTAACGTGTACGTCGATTGTTCTTGTAACCATTGTCGTACTTCTGGCAAACGTACACTTTTCAATTTACTTTTGGCAGCTCGATATAATTTTTGAACTCCTCCGTAACCAGCAGCATGGCCAGGATTGTAATAAATGGTAGCTAACAGTTTCTCCATGATTCCTCAAGAATAAGTCAACCAAGTACCAATGCTCTTTTCTTTGTGGGGTATCTTTTTGGATTGTTTACGTGTCCGACGAGCCACTGGTGTAAAAGAAGATGTTGTTTGAACAGGGGTCATCGGTTCTGTTTTGACTTCTGTCTTCACTTCTTCCTTTATCTTTTCTGAGGGTAATGGGGTAGACAACATCTTTTTCATCCAACTTGGTGTGGCTAGCTTTTTCTTTTTAAGAGGTGGAGTTTGTAACTCTTCTTCTTCTTCTTTTTCTTCTTTTACGGTCATCCCTGTACCGGTGTCTGTTTTAGTGGTGGTGACTTTAGGTTCGCTTTTCATCATCGTCTTAAAATCTCTCAGAGTGGGTGGAGCTGTTTCGTCTACAGCTTTTTGGTGAAAGAGTTGTAGACGTTGTAAAAGTTGACCGTACCGTTGCGATTTTTCTGTTTCTGACAAATCGCTTCGTTCCATCAGGGTTTGTAATTCTTGTTGTAACTGGGACATCTCGTTGAGATTAGGATTGGGTGGTAAATGAGGTATCCGTTGTTCGTTCCAACGATGAAATTCCATCCATCGTTTGTAAGGTACTAAAGTCAGTTTTCGTCCTTCCATTTCATCCAAAGGTACCAAAAAGGTGTGGTCTTTTCAGAGAAGGGTGGTCCTTTTTATCTTCTTTTTTTTGGTTATCGCATGACCCATCCTAAAAGCGGTCCAGCAATCGTTCCTAACAAAGGAGCAGCTATTTTTAACAACGGTCCTAACAGCATAGGTAGAAATCCTCCTCGTTGCACCAACAGTTTTTTCTTTTGTTGAAGACGTATTTTCTTTTTCACCATTTGACGAAGAACGTTCCGATGTTTACCTAATTTTTGTTTCTGTATCTTGGACAAAGGTACCGTTCCTTTCAAAACGTTCAAACAACATTCACACACGGTATCGATGATTTCTTTGGGGGCTGTTTGAATGAGTTGTTTTCGCATGGGAGGATTGGATTTGGTCAAGACAGACAAGACGTTCCAATGTTTCGCCAGACGAGGTGGAAGTCGTCCTTTTTTGGTGGTTTTACTTTTCTTCTTTTTTTGGTGGAGGTGGTTGTCATGTGCACGTTTGGGAGCCATCTTAGAGGTGAGGAGTAAGTCTGAAGTCTCTGGCAGGGTACCCTTCTATTTTATACTGGAACACGTCTCCACTGATTGTCTGCACGACGTACCAACTTCACGACAGGCATCACTTGACGTTGAGGTTTTTTCAAGGGATTAAATCGTCTCAATTCTTCTTTGGATAAATCCAACAAACTTTGTAACACGCCGGTTCTTTCTTGAACTTTGGTTTTAGGGGATGGTACTTTGTTGGCGGCCGCTGCCATAGCCAAATCAGCCGATGTCGTCGAGGGTCCCGAAGTGGTGACTTTCGAAATGGGTTTCCATTTTTGCATCAAATTAGGAAACACTTGTCTTAAGTCCGGTTTGGCAGGCATCATCGTGAAGGGTGGTGAAGAAGACAAAGATGATGGGGACGAAGGAGAAGGAGACCTCGTCACGGTTGTTTGTCGTGGTGTCTTGCGGGTGTACGTTTGCGTCCTGGCCGCAGTACCTCTCTTGCGGCTCCTTGCAGTGGTGGTGGTAGGTGTTTTCTTCTTCTTGGCAGAACTTTTCTTTTTCTGGTGGGTGGTTTTCTTTTTCTTTGGACTTTTCTTCTTTTTGGGTGCTTTGGGTTTTTTGGCTTGGGCATTAGGATCCCATTTCAAAAGGGAACGAATCATGACACCTCCTAAAGAACCGCTCCCACCAGGGGTTAAAATGATTTGTTTTTTAGTCCGTGAATCGATTCTAGGATCGGCTAGTTGTGACAATGCCCCTTTATGTTTTTGAAAAAATCGTTGAGTTTGATGAGGAATGTGAATGATGCCTTGCAGTAATTGACGTGCCGTCAAAGTAAACCATCGTAACACTTCTTTAAGACTCGCTTCTAACAAATGAGCACGGACTTGTGCATTTTTTTCGCGACTGATACCATGCAAGGCACGAATCAATTTAGACGAAGGATGAGCTTGAAAGGAAGTCATCTCGAAAGAGTGTGAGACAGAAATGACGTAGTGACTGTTTTTATAGTTTTTTTTCTTTCAAAAATTGGCTGAAGGGGACGTGTAAATGACAGGACCTCCTTCTTGACCCCAAGGGTGAAACAATTGGGCACGAAATCTCAAATAGTCAGGAGTGGTGGGTTTTAAGTCGATGAGTAAATACTCGTGAGGGGTTTGAGTGGCATCGTCGTACGCATAATTGAGCCAAGGAGCACCTAACTGTTTGGCTAACACTTGTACTTGAGATTTGTCTCTGGGGCTTTTAAACAAGACCACGTAATGAGCGTTCAGACTGATGGTCCGATGGGCTTTACTTTGTTGAAATAAATTTTGAGTAATGTATACAATACTAGCATTACGATGGTGTCCTTTTCGTGTAAACCAAAGTTTAATTTCTTCTTCGTCTTCTCCTAACATGTCGTCAAAGATGACCAGATGTGTTTGACTCACGTCAGACACGATCCCATCGTCTTCGCGAGGGATGCCTTCTACAAATGAAATGGTTTCTCCTTGACTTTCTTTCAATAACGTGTAAGACGGTTGCCACTCTTTGTAACACCACACGATACGTTGAGGTGGACGATCGAACAAATGAGATTTTTGTTCGATCAAACGTTTGACAAATTCGGTTTTGCCTGAACCACTAGGTCCAGCAATCAACATGTTAAAAGGATGGCACAGATACAAAGCGTTCCAACTTTGACGATCTAACTTTTCGTCAATCACTTTGACTACAGAAGCAGAAGAGGCAGACGAGGCAGAAGATGATGTAGCCGTGACTGAGGTAGGAAGATTTTTGAGAAGAAGACAAAAGACTCAAGACATTATATACGTTTCATACACGTTTATTTATTTATTTTTTTTAAAAACAAACCAACACAACAAACAAAAACATTTTTTTTTACAAGTCATGAAGGACAAAATTGCAGACCGAAAAAATGGTCAGGTACAAGATTAAGGCTACCACTAAAAGAATGAAAGTTCTGTATAAACAAGTCAATGTACAACATTCTGGTGTGCTAGGAATGGAAGGCCCAGGCACTGGTGGTAGTATTCTTCCGGTCTCTGTGGTGGTGGTAGAAGAATGAAATGTCTCTGACGGTAAGGAGGGGGTGTGTTCCTCAGAGGGTTGTATTTGGACGACGACAACGGTGTGGTCTTTCTCTGCTGTGTCAGGTTCTTCTTCCAGGATGGTTTCTAAGGTCATTTTTTTGTGTGACTTAGGTTCCCATTTCACTTTTGGACACTTAGTGGTGACGGGCCAGATCTTTGGCAAACTGTGGTACTTCTTGTAGCCAAACATCGAAACCAACACTTTTCCAGTCACGTACATCTTTCCAACCGGTAAGTTGTTGGTGCATCCAACTAACAAGGCACACTTCTTCAAACGTGTCAAGGCAAGATAAATTTTGACTAATGTCTTCTTCATACGGAGGTACCCCACTTGTGATGTTCATCACCACTCTCAACACTTTGAGTATAATTTGTCTTTCGTGTACCGATAAAGCATGAATGCTCATGTTGTTGTTTTTTTTTTGTTTTTTTTATGGTTTATCAAAATAGTCCAAAACAACCACGGGTCCTCCAAAATAATCCAAGGCAAACACTTGTCCTAAAAAATACTCCACAACGAATGTCCTGGAAAACGAAATCCAAGAAAGGTAGTCACTAAGACACACACTGCATAGCGTCCAAAATTCAATGGAAACAGTTCTCCAAAATTCAATGGAAACAGTTCTTGTATCAAGTCTTTATAATCCTCTAAGGTCTGAACACGATCGTTGACTTCCTTCCACGGAATACGTTTCACAAGTGAAGACCACAGATCAGGCATGGTGAGCTTTTATAGGGTGAGGTTCCTAAGGTGGGTATCTTTGGTGGTGGGTTTTTATATCCAGGTTCTTTTGTGATAGACTATTCCCGGGATTCTACAATGAAAGGTTTTCTCCAGAATCTTTCTTCTGACAGTTTGGAAGTAAGAATACCTTAAAAATCGAGAAATGACTTTGAGTTTGCGTTTCACTTGGATCTTGACAAACTCTCGGTAAATGCGTACTCGCACCTCCAAAGGCAAACCACGAATGTGTTCTGGTAAAGTTTCCGATTTGGAAAGAAGTAACTCTCTTTTGTGTTCTTCACGATAGTTATTGTCCAGAATCATATTTCTGATACGGTGAAAGTCACGGTAGTGTGCAAATCAAGGAATGACTTTGAGTTTGCGTTTCACTTGGATCTGGACAAACTCTTTGTAAATGCGTACTCGCAACTTCGAAGGCAAGTCACGAATGCGATCTTCTAAACTAGGCAACAAAATACTGATAAATGCGTTCTCGCAGCTCCAAAGGTAAACCACAAATGTATTCTTGTAAAGTATCCTCCGACATGTTTTTTTTTACTTCTTCTTGGCATCTGGCTCATCGTACCCGTACTTTTCTGAGGCCACTAAAGGTAAGAACTGACAGTGCGGAGACCATCTGGCATGTTCAATGTAAGCTGAGTCGGTAGGCTCCCATTGGTGAAGTCTCACACCGCAACTGAAACATTGAACTTTATCTCCTTCTCCCAAGTAGATAAATCAAGATCTGGCTAAAGCTTTGTCAGTAGTGGATTGTAGTAGATATTTAGGCCACTTGTCTTTGAACGTCTCGAGTCGATTATCATACTTGGAATAACCAGGCAAAGCCACAGGCATCGTCAATTCTTTATGACATTCACAGGCACGTTTAGCATTCTTCCCAATAAAGAAGAAAGGTCGTCCTGCATCTCTAGAGGGACGGTGAGGCACACGTGCTGCATCGACGATCTCCAAGCGTACGGCATCCGTCTGATCGTGTGAATCGATGCTGTCAAAGCTTACGGAATCCGTCTCGTCGCATGGCACTGCATCGCACTCCAAGTCGTAATGGTACTTGGAGTTCACACCACTAGATTTCTCCCTCGGTGGGTGAGTGGCATGAGTATTCTTATTCATCTTTGGTGGGAGGATGACAAAATGACTCATCTTTTTTTTCTTCTTCTTGCTCGGTCAACGTTGAAAGTCAGAATGAATGGTTAGGTTTGGAAGGGGTGCCCTTTTTAATACTGCAGATCGGCGTGTCCGTAATGTAAAGTGGTGTGGTCTGGAAGTCTCACTCGCTTCTGGTACACGATTTGGTACACTTTTTGTAAAGGACGAGTGACAATTTGATGATTAGGTAACCGTACGATCTTGTGAGGTTCTAACGTGTGCACTCGAAAGTCTTCCACTTGTCCAGACAGCAAAGCATTTTTCAAAACCTCAAAGTTAACCACTTGGCTGGTTAGGGATGCCTGCTTGTTGCAACAGGAGTTCTGCTTCGTTTCGTTGTTTGGCTCTGTCCGACTGTCGAATGTTATTCCAGGCTCTTTTCCATTCTTTGCTCTCGTTCTTGTTGGCATACGTTCGCCCCACCACAATAGCCCGAGCCAAGAACATCTGGTCTTGAGTATTGTCGATTTGGACGACACTGCGTTTGGTACTTCGAATATCGTCCACCAGTAACGGTTTCCTACTTCGTCCACTTCCTCAAGGAGGTTAAACGTGAGTCAAGTAAAGTGTGGCCTTTCCATCGGTGATGGTAAACTTGTCGTTCGATTGTTGAACATGTTCTATTTTGGACATGACTTTGTCTGGCGTTAATTCTGCCGGGGTGCTGAACTCGATCCAAATAGGACTCTTCAAATTGTCATGATGAATGGCCAGTCTCAATCGATCGTCTTCTTTGGCTCCACTTTGTCGTTTCAAGTTCATTAAGACAGAATCCCACAAATCGCTAATGAACCCCGCCGCTTTCTCGGGAGGTACTTTGGACTTGAAGTCTTTAAAGTGAACCGTGTGAGTGTAAGCTGTAGTTTTACATTTTCGAGAAGTTATTTTTTCCGTCTCTCGAATCCGATAGTAATTTTAAGGAGGAGTCAAGGTAGTAGGTAGTCTTTTTTGGTCAGGGGTTCTGGTGTTGGTAGTGGTGGTGGTGGTGGATTCTTTGGGTGGGTTAGAAGTTTGGGTTTCAGGTTCACTCATCTCTTCCTCGAAATCGCTCGCTTGGACTTGAGCTAGCACTTCATCTAGTGGTGTTTCAGGCGGCACGGAAAATCGTCTTGGTCTCTTCGTTTCTTCTTCTTGTTCTTCTGGTTTCTCATGGCTTCGGCGTGATCTTTTCATCTTGAAGTTTACTTTGAAACTGATTCAGTTTCACCCAGGGAACCTATATATATATAGACCTTCTTACCCTCAGAATCACTAGTTGTGATTGAACTTTCAAACTGTGAAGATGGAAAAGTACTGCGCTCGAGATAAAAGTCAAGATACTGGAATTGAATTGAATAAGTATGTTCATAAGGTGTATGAAAATTATGCTGCTGACATACTTGGTAATGTCTATCATATGAAGTCTGGAAGGAAAGTCAAAGGAAATTTGAATTCATTTGGATTGATAAAGATTAAGGTTACTGGTAAGGAAGGAAAGAGGAAGAAACATACAAATCGAGGGAGATTTGTCTTTGAAGCGGTGAATGGAGTGGATCTACCAAGACAGAGTCAAGTGGTACATCTCAATGATGTACTTGATGATGATAGAATAGAAAATCTTCAAGTGATGACTGCTAGTGAACGAACATGTTTGCATAAACATGTGAAGAATGATAAAGAAAAAAGGAGAGTTAATTTTGGAAGTGTGTTGTGCCAGTTTGTTGGTGAGACAGAGGAAAGAAGATTTGAAAGTATGAGAAACGCTATTAAATATTTTGATTGTCATGCAGGAAGTATCTACTATTGCTGTACTGGGATTTGTAAGTCGGTCTTTTCGAAGAAGTTACAGAAGAGATTTCAAGCTAGATGGGAAGAGCCAGAGAAGTAGAGTCAAGGAACTAGTGGATTTGTGAGACCTGTGAAATTAACTGACTTGAATTCAGGATTATATAGTCGGATGAATTCCATTTGTGATGTGGCAAGATGTTTTGGATTAGATCATCGTGAAGTTTACAGGATTTGTCAAAAAAGGCAATGGATTCGAGATGATAATGGACATTTTATTAAGTTGGAGTTTATCAATGAGAGTCCAGAAGAAAGTTATGAGAGAATTGTAGACAAGAATCTTCCTGAAGTGTCAGAACAATAAGAGAATGAAATGGTAAATATGGAAGTGTATTGAACTGTATTGGACTTATATGAAATTGTTTATTACCACGAGTAAAATAATGTATATACATTGAATAAAATATAATTATTATTATTGATGTATATCTCTGAATGGTGTTGTGTGGTTTGTTTTTTACCCACCAAACCAAAAAAAACCCTTTCCCTTGGCATGATCTAGTAGAAGAAGTCCTGAGAGAAGAAATACTTCGGGAAAGAACAGAATGGAAGGAAAGAAATAGACTACAGCACCAACAGCAGCAGCAGCAAAGACAACAACAACAACAACAACAACAACAACTTTTGCAGTCCATCAAATAAATTTTTTTTTTTAAAAAATGGGTTGTATATTTGCGGTGTGTGTATTTGATATAAAAAAAATTTTAAAAAATAAAAAAATGTGGTGTGTGTAAGTTTGTGTTTGATATTAAAAAAATTTTTTTTTAAATGGATTGTATATTTGTGGTGTGTGTAAGTTTTGTGTTTGATATAAAAAAAATTTAAAAAGTAAAAAAAGGGATTTATATTTGTGGTGTGTGTAAGTTTTGTGTTTGATATAAAAAAAAATTTAAAAATGGATTGTATATTTGAGGTGGGTGTAAGTTTTGTGTTTGATATAAATTTTTTTTTAACAAAATGGATTGTATATTTGTGGTGTGTGTTTTGATATAAAAAAATTTAAAAAAAAAAAAAAATGTGGTGTGTGTAAGTTTGAGTTTGATATAAAAAAAATTTAAAAAGTAAAAAAAATGGTTGTGTGGTGTGTGTGTTTTGATATAAAAAAATTTAAAAAATAAAAAAATGGATGGTGTATATGTTGGATAGTATGTTGGCGTGATTTCATCCCTTTGTCATACCCTTTCGTCTGATAGCAGGTTTTTGGGGTTTTTAGGCAGCACACAAGGCATTTGGGATAGTGTGTTAGGTTTGGGTTTGGGTTTTGGGTTTATTTGAGTTTGTATATAAAAAAATATAAAATAACAAAAAAAATTTAAAATGAGTTACGAAATTTTAGTACTATTTTTTGTCTCAGTCAATTTTTTCCATTTTTTTTTTTTCCGGATTATTTTCAGTCTCCGCTAACGTCTGGTACAATTTCGGAAGTTTAGTGTTACTTTTAGTCTCAGCCAATTTTTTCCATTTTTTTTCAGGATTATTTTCAGTCTCCGCTAACGTCTGGTACGATTTCGGAAGTTTAGTGTTACTTTTAGTCTAGGCCATTATAATCTAATGTTCCGGATTTTTTTTCTAGTCAACGCTAAAGTCCGTGACGGTTCCCGAAGTTTAGTACAACTTTTAGTCACGTCCATTTTAGTGTTATTATGAGTTGGTTCCCTTGATTAAAGCTATTTATAACATAGGTACAATATATGCAAATTTACTGACACCTCCAACATGATCTGAGGTATAGGTAATGCTTTATATATAACTCTAGGCTATATAGATATAGCCACTAGGCAGAAGATCACTACACACGGCGTGTTGGATAGTGTAGTGTGGGGTGTTTGGATAGTAGATGACGTTGTATTCGTCACTACACACGGCGTGTTAAATTTCCGGTTGGTACCCCAAGTGCCACCCCCAATGCTAAATTTACTTTAGTACCCCAACTGCCCCCGCCATGTTAAATTTCCGTTAGTACCCCAAGTGCCATCCCTGTCCCTATAAACCCAGTACCCCAAGTGCCATCTTGTACCCCAAGTGCCACCGCAATGTTAAATTCCCGTACGTCCCCATAGTGCCATCTTTGTCCCCCAGTACCCACCTATAACTACTAACATCCATTGTTTTCGTTTTTTACATTTATCACTGACCGCGGCGGAACTTAGTCTGGCGTTGGCAAATAACTTGATCCGCGGAATGGTTCGTACGGGGAAGTACGCACTTTATCTTCCGTACATCTGTCAAGAGTCCATCCCGAACCGGTGGTGGTGAATTTTTCCAACGTGTGGAGAATCTTTTCAATACCTTTATCGATTGCTTCATTGATATCCTTGACGTCGTTGCGGTTCGTGGTTATAAGTGGACCACCAGGAAGCCACGGGGTTACGATTTTAAATCCATCCTTGTCTGATTGTCAAATGTGCATGGACAGCAATATCCGCTTTAACTTCGGAGGCGCCAGAGCGTTGTAACAACGATAAGATTTACGGGCGCATATTCGATAAAATTGTTATGACATCTTTGTTTCTATTGTATGTGTGTTGAATAATCGCACGGTAATTTTCTAAACCACCCCTACACTTGTGAAACTTAAACTCGGGGGCTTCTTGTTTATGAACATAGGCAGCAGCCTCAGCAGCGATAACAGCCACGGTACGACGGCGGTCTTTTTCACGAACATGCTCGCCTGCCTCAGCGGCGATAGCGGCTGCGGCGCGTCGATGATTTTGTTCAATTTGGACTATATTTGCAATTTCTGCATGCTTTGCTCGTGGAGGATTTTTGATATTTAATCATGCTGCTGTTTCAAGAAGCTGTCTCACGGTCTGGCGCGGTTCAACTACGATACCTAATAAAGTAAGCATGTTAGCTTTTCTTGCACCTCTCGGTATTGGTATGTTAAGCTCGCGCGCGAATTGTCTCAGTTGTCGTACCGTTGCCGTTGCGGTAACTGGTTGTTGCGGTTGTGGTTCAGTTACGAGTCCTAATAAATCAAGTATGTCAGCTTTTCGCATACAGCTTGGTATTCGTATCCCACGCTGTTGCGCGAATTGCCTTAGTTTATTCACAGTCAGCATACTGTTATATAAGGGACATCTTTGTTTAATTGTAAATTCCGTCAATAAATTGTTTAAGAATTTTTACTTTACTAGGCTTGGAAACGGCAATTGCCTCAATCCTGGCTATTATTTCATTTACTTCTGTATCGTTTTTATCAACGTCATCTTGAGTGTTAACGTTGGATATTTCCGCAATAGATTCCGCTGCTGTTGCGCAGGCGGATCTTTGACGGCGCGCACGATAATACTCGCGAAGAGATCAGTATGGTCGGCAAAGCTGATTACGAGATTTTACTCCGATACCACATCGAAGACATGGTCGTGAACCAGGACCAACACGTAACGCGAGCAAATGTGATTTACAGTATTAGTAATGGCATGTCCTGCCGCAGAGTTCATGTTTTGCAAGCAATAAACCTGTGCATTGATTTCGTCCCAATGCCACTGAACTTTATATATATATATATATATATATGAGTAAACGTTTCATAATTCAAAGGATAGTAGTCGCTTTTACAGCCATTAACTGTACGATACTTTTTCCCACTTAAGAAGGTGATTTTTAATCTTACATCAGGCTCTGCTAAATAAACAGGCTCGTTTTTCCCGATCCGGACCAAATAGGTGAGGTCCCAACTCAGACATAATTTTCTTCAAGCCGAAATCAGCCCGAAATACCTTTAATTCATTATTATACAATCGTACACCAGCGTCTACACAATCATAACCATAAAAACGGTCAGATCCAATAATGTCAACCGTTTTGTGCCACTTATACATATAATCCAAGTTGTATGTCATATGCCTGACTATATCTTTGGTTAATTTATCGCTTAGAGCCAAATGTTTTGCTTTTAGCTCGTTGAATAATTCTTCGTAATACTTGTTATCACGGTCGGTGAGTGTGTGTGCCATTGTTATATTAATGCTAAAAGCATTTCTATAATTAGTTTGTTCTTGGTGATCTTTGGAACTGCAAGAATATTTGCTCAATGTTTCGGTGTCATCATCATCGTTTTTCTATCTGTACTAGATGGTCTAGCCAACGTTAGCGCCTTTTTTTCTTGCATAATATCAAATCATGTTTTTTCAGGTTGCTTGTTATATTTTTCTCCAAGTAGGCATCGCTATTTTTCCAGAATGATTCCCGAGTTGATTAATTTATCAAGATGCTCCGGATACGTGTTTGAAAAATCATACATCTTTTGAGTCTCTTTGATAAATATGTATGATGCATTTAAGCGAAACAATAATTTAATCTTTTCTGTGACGTTTCGCACACTCCACTGGTTTGGTAGATTAATTCCGTCGATCTGTGAATTTTTCGCCATTGATATATCTACCAGAGTAAATGTCTACTATAAAAAATATTCTCTGCGGCATTTTGTATAATATGTTTTCCGTCAATGAAAACATATTTTGAGTCTACGCAGGTGTAAAATATTCAACTGCGAAGAATATCAGCTTAACTCAGCTATGGAGGAAATATTTTCTGCTGCAGAGAAAATAATATCAGCAAAATATTTTACACAGTCGGTGGCGATCAATAATTGTGTTTTCGCAGTAGTATAGTTGTAAACAATATTCGTTGCCTGACGGCAGCACGCTGTGTTAGTATAGTAA
Source organism: Margaritifera margaritifera (assembly GCA_029931535.1). Classification (NCBI taxonomy): domain Eukaryota; kingdom Metazoa; phylum Mollusca; class Bivalvia; order Unionida; family Margaritiferidae; genus Margaritifera; species Margaritifera margaritifera. The sequence goes on from JAQPZY010001651.1 coordinate 5,754,157, forward strand.
CCCTCGACACACATCGCTGCGCTAGCTGGGAAATTCCTGTAGTGACCTTGATAGTATAAAATGTGATGATTGCCGCGCTGGCTATAAAATTTCCGTCGAGACTTTAATAATATAAATCTTAGCAATTACCCGCTGGAAATTATATTTTGAAAACCCAACCGCGCAAGCGCTAGCGTGTTACAACTAAGATAAAAATACTAAGTCATGGAGTATAGAAGGGCTGACTTATCCCCAGCTATCCGGTCTACAACGCACACTGTACCTCTGCTATGGCTGAAGGTGGAATTGAGTTAAGCAAATTTGCCCATGAGGGGCTGTAACGAACTGAAGGGCAGAATTTTGCGGAAATCATAGCATTTGAGTCGGACGTCTTATTTAGGAGTTACGTGATTTTGTATCTTCGAATTGGCTTCAAAGGTATTTAATCCTTGTGTAGCGGGGCTATTGCCGAAGGGCATATTATGGCCGGATACCCCGTGGCGCGCCAAGAAGGTGTGAAGAAACCTGGACCCAGGCGGAAAGAAAATCAAACGATTGGCGTGTCGACCAATTAGGGATGAGAGAAGCTAAATCTACCGGTGGGAGAGCTAACCCTTTAGGAGGGGAAATGCGTCATTCTTATTCGTAAACGCACAGAGAAACATTAGTGCGCTGCTAATTCTCGAGGGGGAGAGAAGTATTGTCTGAAGTAGAGCGGAAAGCTTATGTTGAGGAGGGAATTCTAGCTGCAAGCCACTCCGAGACTTAACTCGTAAAAAGAAGGGAATTTGAACTGGGTAAAACAAGCTTCTAAAAGGTAAGACGGTATCTTGGCCGAGTCTTTGTGCTTGATTCCAGTTGATAGTTGAATTTATTTGAATATTGAATCATAACGTATAGTTGAATTTATTAGAGAATTGAGTTATGAAATGTTCTTACATTTATCAGAATGTAGATTGAGAACTACGCGAAATGAGACTGAGTTGGATTTATGTGCATATGTATTTATGTGTATAATTCTGTAATTCTTAGGACGGATGCAATATGAATGATTACTTATTAACGATGGGTAGATTGCTGCGTCAGAACATATTAACATTTAGATGATGTGTGCGTGTGTTACAAAAATGCATCGAGTAATACTATTCGTGCATAGAGCGCAAGGCATGTATAAGATAAATGAAAACTAGTATGTGCAAAGGGCCTGGCAAAAGTATTCGCCCATTAGTCTGATGGAAGGTCCGTGAGAGTGTGGTAGATTTCGAAGAGTAGAGTTGGGAGACAAGGGTGTACGTCCCTTATATTTCTTCAGGAAGTTCCCAGGATGCCCGTGAGAGTCGGCACTGAGAGATTCCCATGGTGTACGCAGTGACGACACCGAGAGAATAAGAACGAAGGAGTAGGGAGGAATACAGAAGGGAGAAAGGCCGAAGGAAGCCGAATAAACTCCCAGGGTGAACATAAGAGGCACAGTGTACAGAAGGAGGAAGAGGAAGGAAGAGAAATTAGAACAGATGAGTACTCGGGACAACTCACTGAACAGAGACTCTCTCACAATAGGACAATAACTTCCATATGACGAATTAAAGTGTAAAGGGCAGTTGGTTAACCCGGCCAATTATTGTATCAAGATATACCGAGCTGCAGTTTACGTCCAAGTTATTATTTTAAATTTAAAATTGAAGATTTATGAACATGAAATTATTGAATTGTTTCTTATATTTGATAAACTTGTTATCTATTCAACCTTGAGTTGTTATATATATTTAGACAGTCGGCATTGCTGACTAGGGGCACGTGAGTCATTAAACTTTAATGCACACCTTCTGCAGTATTATTTATAATACCGTAGCGAATCTGCAGTATTATTTATAATACTGTAGCGGGGTTGTGACAGGGGCGGACAGACTGATGAGGTGCTGATGAGGATCAAGTCGTCACGTTGGATGAATCCTTTGTTAGCGACTCTGATCGCGTTGATTTTACAAGCTCGACGGCGCCAGAAAGTGATTTTGACATCATAGATGAGGACTTCGAGATGCGACTGCAAAACCTCAACCCAGAAGCCTTAACATTGGCAAAGGGCGAAATACGAAACAGACAAGTGGACAACTTTTTAAGAAAATTAATCTTGCTTACTGGCAACTCATATACGCTGATTTTTCTGTTAACAAAGGCATTTTAACGCTAATTGATGGGAACGCTCCCCTTGAGTTTTCAGCCCGCTGGAAAACCCACTAGAGCGAACGCGTTGACAACCATTCAACAGAATTATGGCACAAAATTTATTTAAAAAATACTGGACATAAAAATGTCAACGACGCGCCTGCAGACGCCAGAAATCGATGAAAGACAAAAGAAGGACTGCTAAGCATGGAAAAAATAACCATCTCAGCCTCGTCTGTGATAGATGATGATGTGTATAGAATCACGGGCGAACTACAAAATGGATTGATCGCTGCTCTTGGGCCAGGCTTTGATGAAAGCAAGCCACTTTTCCAGTGAGAGATTTTATCCTTAAACCAAAGGCTTACGTCCGTACGTGGCGAGGTGCAAAACACAGACGTTATGATTTCTGAGAGCGAAAAACGCGTTAAGAATCTTGAGGAAGGTCAACCGATACGGATGAAACACAGCAGTTTGGGGCGGAGCTGGCCGCAGAACGTGATGTCCTTGAGCTGCACAAAATGTATCTGCAGGCCCTATCCGGACGACTACAGAACAAGCTAGTTACCATCAAAGAATCTATCAGCGAGATTCTCAACCGCGATGTTCCCCCTTTGGCAAGCGCCTGAGGAATCTTTTTCGACAACAGGGCATCGCTATTATCAGAATACTTACGCCGCTTGGCCATCGTGCCGACCCTAACAGGAGGGGCTGGAACCGTGCCATCAGGAGGGGCGCCATCGTTGCCAAAACAAGGCGACGCCACTGTAAAAAAAGACACTACAAAAACTTGCCGAATGTTTAAAGGGGTTAGCTGAAAAGGCGGCAGCTTATTTGCCGGAGATCATCGGCGGTATCGTTTCATTTTTACTTAAAACAGTAGGATCAGCCATTGGGTGGCTGGCAGGAAATCTGGTCGTGCTATTTATCGCCATCGGGGTAGCGTTTTACGCAGCCTTGCGGACTAGCTTAGCAAAACAACGCTCGCGATCCAGTAACGACGTCGTCAAGCTGACCCTTCGGGCGCCTCAAAAGTGCTAATATTATCATCTATAGCCGCCGTCATAAAGTGCAGCCAAAATAATTCCAATAACGAAACCAACAGCGGCAGTAGTAACATCACTACCAGCGCTTGTCGCTGAAGATTTTTCAGTTGCCGCGTCATCGCTCACCGCCGTAACGGTAGGCGGAGTGGCAGCGGCGCTGCTTGTCTGAAGGACTGGCGCCACACCAGCCGTCAGAACTTCAAGTTTTTTGGAGGGTAAAGCTGCATTTACAGCTGTTTCTGAGCCTGGAACTGATGCCGGCGTCACGCCGGCGGTACCATGCATTCGCTATGGTGCGACATTAGTGTTACAGTAGCTTTATAAGTGTTCAGAAATCAAACCTGTTATACATATATTGACATTCCGAGGACAAATTGCAACGTAAAATCCCAAACCTGTCATACATATATTTACATCAAAAGGACAAATTGCAACGTAAAACCTCAAACCTGTCATACACATACTGACATCCCAAGGACAAATTGCAACATAAGACCTCAAACCTGTCATACATATATTCACATCGCAAGGACAAATTACGAAGTATAACCTCAAACCTGTCACACATATATTGACATCCCAATGACAAATTGCTACGTAAAACTTCAAACCTGTCATACATATATTGACATCCCCAAAACAAATTATAACGTAAAACCTTAAATTAAATGTTCAAATTTTTATATGAATTTATTTTCCCATGTTAACAGAAAACTACATTATATGAATCTAAAAGTGGCAAATCAGTATTTTCTTCTTCTTCTTCTTCTTCTTCTTCTTATATATATATATATATATATATATATATATATATATATATATATATATATATATATATATATATATATATATATATATATATATAAGGATTTAGGCTAATACATTTCATAAGTACATCAGATTAGTTAAGAGAAACCAGCAACTCTTAGCATGAAAAGTGCATTTCTCTAGTTTATATCTCAAATATTTACTAACATAGTTTTAAATGCATGCCACTCTTTGAACAAGCTTTTATCTGACCTTGACATACTCAGATTTATCTTAATCGAATGTTGGATAATATACAATTTATTTTTTTCACAGTCAATCGTTGAAGTATATGCAATTTAGGCTGTGTCTGCCTACGCAATATGTACTGTTAAAGTGAGTTTGTTTTGCCTGAAAGTATTCAGTGATTGTTGCATTTTTCATCAGCTCCAAGGTCCCTTAAGAAAAGTGTAAGGCAGACAGTCTTACCATAAAATGAATGAAGAATGTATTTAAGAATCATGGAGCTGCAAATATGGTCATATACGAATGGGTCATGACACGACACTTCCAACAACGGTGCACTGCTTAAAATACACTGTACAACATTAATTACACAATAACTGCTCAAAATGGCACTGTTCACTATATTAAGTTTTGAATCGAAGAAAACTAAACAAATGACTTGAGTTTTTCTAGGCCTTTCAAAAGGGGTGTTCATAAAGAAAAACGTATTATCATGGTCGTTTTATAATAGTCAAGACACAACACAATATTATCGTAACTCGGCGTTTGTTTTGTTTCTCTTCTTCTTTTGAAAATCGAACATTCGTGGATAATCTCCACCTCTATTTTATTCCAAGAAACGCCGATGTTAATCTCCCTCAGGACTGCCCATTTCTGCCCGTCGCCACTGATGGGGGGGGGGGGGGGGGAGAGAGAATACATTAACATTGCCAGTGAACTTGATTCCGATATTCTCTATCCATGCACTAGCTCCTCTGTGTGTGAATTAGTTGTATACCATATTCAGAATCTATTGATCAGACGTAATCTATCTAACTTTCTCCTTACTGCCGAAATAATGAAACCTATTTGCCTTACTTTTCTACCCTGTATTACATCTACCTTGAGTAGGTCATTAGTGATAAAAAAAAAGCTTTTTATAACACTTACATATCATTTTATTTGCCATAAAAAATTTTAATTCTCGACTTTTGATGTGAAAATAATAGCGTGTGGTTCTCGTCTACGTGAAACATGTTACATGTACCTTGTATTAATTAAATCTTAGAGATATAATTATTTATCTTCCTTTGATGTAAAATGTATCATTTTTGCTGCGATTCAATGAGGGTCCACATTTTTAAAACGACATTATCCTGAGTCGACAGTTTGAGCCTTTCATAATCACCTCCCTCTCCTTTCAAATAATATACTCAAGTACACATATAACTGTATGTATTTTATCAAACTGCTTTCGTATCCGATAGACTGACTAAATAATGTTCTGAATTTCAGGTTTATAACGGGAGACTTTCAATTATTTTTAAAGACCCATTTAATAAAGAGGTCTTTAAATTTCTAAAACACTTTCCACAATATATTGTCTTCGAAACAAATGTGGCTTAATAACTGGCAGCTAAGACTTTCTAACAGACTGAGTAAAATAAATCACTTTAATAATTTACTAGAATTCTTCAGTGTTTGAATCTTCGCACATTTCGTATGAAACACATTTCACATTATAACATTCGTTTGCTTTAAATATTCCACATTTTGAACATAACCATGGAAGACCATACAGCTATAACACCATCAAACCAAAACTAACAAATGCCATTACACATACAGGTATAAATACGATTCCTGAAAGAGTTACTTGTACAAATACTATTGTACTTACCGATGAAATTCAACAAGAGACTAACACGCATAGAAGTAGGAGGAGAAGGAAAAAAGAAGATGTTTTAGCTGAAGAACCATCTTACATTATAGGAGGAGGCCCAATTAAATACATGCATAATTTGAATGATGAAGATAATAAGAATATAGATATTGACAAAATTGGAAGGCAGATGAATATTTCTTAATAAATAGCGAAGCATCTCTACAAGAATGTCAGAGTTAATTAAACTCACGAGTGATAACAGCTTGATGCATATACTCAAGGAAAGAGTAAGAATGGAGACAAACAAACACATTTCGTTAAATCCACGTACAAAGTTACCCATCTGCTCAACAATGGCACACCAACCCTCACTCGACAAGCATTGTTGCGAAATGTCAGGTGATGCGTTAACAGTCATTCTATGAGACAGATAAACTCGAGGACGAATTAGAAGATACGAAGCAACAACTGGAACACCTTATGTCAGTGGTCCCCAACGCAGTCCCCGCGGGCGCCATGGCGCCCGCCAAGGTTTTTGTGTGTCCGCGGAAGAGGTTATAATGAATAATAATGTTTAAAAAATGGGTCAAGTTAACTGGTTGGTGCCCGCCACTCTCTCATAAACTCACAAATGTGCCCGTAGGCACAAAAAGGTTGGGGACCCATGCCTTATGTCTTACGTTCCATTGTTAATAAAACAGGAGAAACTTTTAAACCTGAAAAAGCTAAGGAACCAACTAATGAAAGACATCAAAAAAGGATCTTACAATACACCAAGCAATATGTGCAAGACAACAGGTCATTACAGCAAAAAGTGACTAGTTGACATCTGAAAATGATTCTATCTTTATGGAGGGAAATCAGACATAAGGAATACAAAGTTTTATACGGTTCGGTTGTCATTTAGAAGGATCGAAAGAGATTAAAGTCTTGTTACAACGGGTTAATTGCAGCATTATTTGCATTACATTTGTCTAATCACAAAGCGTACAGAGGCTACTTTTGTCTACGTTTGTAGCTTCATTTTTAGCTTTGACATTCTGTATTTCAAGAATGGACCACCCTACAAACTAATGTTTGAAGATTTCACGAAGCTAAGAATGTTTGTAATATAGAATTGGCACATAATAATTATCCATTATATCTTCATTAATTTTTCGTTTAAAATCTGGAAGAGCAATGCCATTTTTGTCAGTTTAATTGATGTTTACGTAGCAGCGAAGCCGTTCCAATATATTTCAAAGCATTGAACTCACTCTGTGTTTACTCCGCCACTTTTGTAATTTTAATAAGTGAATAAAGAAAACAAGGGGGTATCCTAGAACTCGCCATCTCTGTACTACTAGAGTCTATAGTGATCCAAACGTAATGTTAAAACTCCCTAGACCTCCATAGTGACATCCATAATGTTAAATTCCCACAAGCCACATTATACTTTGACCACCAATTGCCCTCACCCCTCTCACAAAAAGTAAATAAATAAATGCCCCACAGTGACCCAGCTCAGGCCCCCATAGTAAATTGACCCCCCACCCCAAATAAAACATTAGAACTTCCATCTTCCGGGTTGATTTTGAATCTAGTCATGTGACTTTCAGAGGTCGCTATGTAGTTAATGTGACTCAGACAAACAGCCCGTCTTCCTAAGCATGAGCAATGAATACCCCCATGGTGCTCCCCTATACTACTTACTGAGTCTGGAGAAACGAAAGAATGCAGAACGAAAAGGTTCAAATTAATTCCCTCCATTTTTCTACAAAAAGCTGGCAAAAAAGGCATTACATGAAAAGCTGTCCATTTGCAATAACAAGCCAGCGAAGTAGCATTGGAAAAAATATCGATGAATAGACCACGAAAATCGAAGTTCATTATGCTTGACATACTTCATCAAGTAGTTACCTTTCAGTCTGCATCATTATTGGTAATTCTTTTTCAGTATAATCAAACTTAGAACGATACTCTACCAGTGTAAAGGCAATGTTAAAAAAAAGATTATGTGTGGAAAATAAATGCAAGCAAGGAATCTAAAGGAATTTATTCCGTGATATTGCGTTTGCATTAACAACAATACACACCCATCCACTTATATATATATATATATATATATATATATATATATATATATATATATATATATAACGTTCTTTCATTTCGTAGTGATCGATTCATAACTTAAATAAGTTTCTTACATGTCTTGTCTTCTCATGTCTGGAAGTAACCTCAGGGACGATTTTGACTAGTAAACATGAAATATACCAACAGATCATATGTAGACAAAACCTATATCAAATAAATATAGTTGTCTAAGATTATATTGTTAAATTTTTCTGTTTGCCACCGGTTTGGGCAACCCCTGTATGATTTCTGAATGTACTTATATGAAATGATAAAGACAGTGAATTTTAGCCGGGTTCAGCGAGGGCAATTTTCTGATATTTTTTGAAGACTTTAGTGTATAGTACCCTGATAGAATTATCCATCATTTCATTTCCGTATGCAACTAATTATCGATTAC